>VWZV01004333.1:77984-365799 GCA_013397155.1 Irena cyanogastra
GGCGGGAGGCGGCGGCGGGGACCGGCCCCCTCCCGCCGTGCCCGCGGGCCGGGCCCGGCCGCACTCACCCTCGCAGTCCCCGTCGCGCAGCGCTCGGCCACCGGCCGGCAGCAGGAGCAGGGCCAGCGCCGCGCAAAGCCCGTGGGCGGCCCGCATCCCGCCTCGCCCCGCAGCGCCCGCCGCACCGGCACCACCGGCACCACCACCCCACACCGGCTGCCCCCGCCGCCGCCGCCCCATTGGCCCGCTCCCCGCCCGGCCGCCACGCTCTCCGCTCCCATTGGCGGCGCCGTCGCCTCCACGGGAGAGTTGGCGGCCGCTGATTGGGGAGAGGCGGCGGAGCGCCGGCGCGCGGCGCGGGTCCCCGCCCCCCCTCGCTGCCATCTTTGTTAAGGGAAGTGGGCGCGCGAGCGCTCCCTGACGGCGACCGCGGGCGCCATCTTGGAAAGGGGCAGATCCTCACACCTGTGGGCGGGCGGGGCCGGCCCGGGCTCCGCCCTCTGCCCGTCTCCCGGCTGTGGCGAGGCGGTGTCGGGCAGCGCAAGGTGAGGCTGAGAGATCGCTTGACGCCCCCAAGTAGCGTGGAGTCGGCCGGGCAGAGGAGCCGCGTGGGCAGGCGGCTCATGGGATGAGTGTCCCTTGAGGGGTTGGGAGCGGCAGGGACGAGCTCGGTGCCAGCGCGGGCACAGCCCGTCACGGGCGGCTCTGCGTACACCCTGTGAGGTACAAAGACTGGATGCTTTGAGGTGGGACAGCTGAGAGGTCAAAATAGCAACCTGTGTGCACTTGTTTCTGGCTTCTTGGGTGGGCGCTTTTGCCGAAAGAAATTTTTTTGTTTAATTCCAGCTTAATATTCTAGTCGCTGGGCCTATCATCTTTTCTTCAGGGACACAGGAGGATTCTTGGGGTTGTCCTGTGCCAGGGCTAGGAGTTGGACTTTGGTGATCCTTGTGGGTCTTTTCCAACTTATAATATTTTAATTTTGTTCCAAAAGTCCTCACAGTTTGTGCTGTTAACTACCTTCAACAATCCCCAATACTGTGGGTTTAAAACTGAGATTCCCTTGGAGTTGGGAGAGGAGCATGCACGTGTTGATAGCTCCTTGTGCAGCTTTACGTGTAACTCTGCGTATCCTGGGATATCATTCCAGTGAAAGAAGGGAGAAGAAAAGTCACACAGCCCTGTACTACAGCAAGGGAGCTCCCATGTAGCTCCGTAGGCTCTTTTGCACAGGCAGGCTCTTGAGGCAGCCTGGTGGGTCGGTGCCTAATCAGAATTTCCTTGCAGGTCGTCAGGTGCAAGTGATAAGCTTGATGAGGTGAGACAGGCAGTGTGGGGAGGAGAAGAACCTGATTCAGGAAAGGTCACAGCAGGTGAGCAGTAATTAGGACTAACTGCCAGTGAGAGTACATCATGTGTTTATTAGGAGACCTGGTTTTACACATTTCTAGGTCTTGTTATCTCTCCAAATGTGGTTATTAAGATTAATATTAATATTATTAAGTCAGTCCATAATGATTTCCACAATTACTCAATATCAGTATACTTTAGGAAGATTATTGTCTTTTTAAAAATTATGCTCGTTACCCACCAAAGTCACTTAACTGTGCAGAGAAGTGGTAGCTTAAAGTGTCCTTGTTTCTTATCAGGATAATGGCCAAGAGAACTGTGAGTAAAAGTGGCTTCTTAATTAGGTGGGAATAGGGTTAAAATTTGGAATTAGTAGACTTTAGAAGGGTCATGATGAGGACAGAGAATACCTACCAAAACAGTGCAGTTATGAAACATCTTCAAACTAGGAACTTTATACATTTTTATGGAACAGGCGAGGAGTGATTTTATTTGGTTTTGGATTGGGAAATGAGCCTCTGTATTTCAATATGAGATCCTCAGATGGGTCTAAGGAAGAACAAGGAGTCCTTTTGTGTTTTGTATTTTTTTCCTTCTTTTTATTTATAGTTTGTTTCAGCAGCTAGAATGGATTCCTTGCATTTTACCTTGTACTTTCTCTTGATCCATGGTGAGGTTTTTGGGGCTCTGTTTGTTCCACCACCCTCCAGGTCCTGTCTCTCTGAAGCATTAGGGATTTGTCCTTGCTGAGACCTGGGTGATGGAGAGCTTGTGTTGGTCCTCACTGTTGTTTATTCCTAGTATCCAACCTAAGCCTGGTCTTTGTCAGTGTGAAGCCATTCCCTCGTGTCCTTAGCACTCCAGAGCCTTGTCCAAAGTCCCTCCTCCGCTCTCTTGGAACCCCTTAGTCATTGGAAGGTGCTCTAAGGTCTGCCTGGAACCTTCTCTGCTCTGGGCTAGTCAGCCAATTGAGCAGGCAGGAGAGTTAATTTCCCTCGGTGGATCTGTGGGGATTGGAGTCGTTGGGAAGTGCAGGTAAACAGAGGATGTTCCTGGCAGCTGTGGAGGCTGGGGCTGTGCTGGCTCTGCCGTCTGAGAACACAAATCTCTTAGAGCCACGGGGAGGGATGAAAGGGCTCAGCTGCGGGTGTTGGGCTGTGAGGACAAAGAAGTGAGTTCTGTCAGGGGGAAGGGGAAACAGTTTGGGAAAAGGTAATGCAGTACTGCTGTGAATGAATGCTGAATAGTAGATGAAATGTAATAGATCTTCTATTCCAAATGTGGGTTTAATTTATGTGGGATTGACAGTAAAGCCCATCAAAAAAGAGAAGTGGTGTGTGACCCTTCTCTTAAGAGACCTGAGCTTGGAGCTCTGCCTTGTGAACTGTCTGTGTTTGTGTCCATGGCTTAAGAATCATCTACAAATGGAGGCACATTTATGCACAGGGTGTAGAAGGCTGAATCTTTCATCTGCCAGGTTAGAGTAATTTCTAGAGGTTTAATTTCTCCTCTTATCAGCTTTGTAATGAAATTCATACTGAGTCAGACAAGTCATATTTTGAAACTGTACTGAAGTTTTCTTATTTAGATAAGAAGATGTATTTGGACATGAGATTTAGATTTCAATCTGACTAGTGACAGCTTAAATAAAGTATTGGACTTGCACTGAAAAAGATTGTTCTTCTGCTTTTAACAGAAACTAGAGTACTTTTTAAACTCTTGTTTAAAGCTGAGGGCTTCTCACATCTTTAGTTGTAACAAAACACAGTTTTTATTACTTGTGCTTGGTTAATAAAGTTTTTGTCTGAATAAAAAGTACTTACTTAACTAAGATTTAATAAGCTGGCTTAGAAACAGTCTCAAAGGGTCTGATTGAAGACAGGGTGAAGGGTCGGGAACATAAGAGTGGCTGAGGGTACCAGCGTATTCAGGCTGGAGGTCTTACCACTCTCTACAGCTGCCTGAAAGGTTGTAGCCAGGTGTGGGTCAGCCTTTTCTCCCAGGGAACAAGTGACAGGAGAAGAGGAAATGGCCTCAAGTTGTGCCAAGGAAGGTTCAGGCTGGATATTAGGAAAAATTTCTTCACTGAAAGGATGGTTAAGCACTTGAACAGGTTGCCCAGGGAAATGGTGGAGTCACCATCCCTGGAAGTGTTCAAAAGCCAAGTGGACATGGCACATCACACTATGGTTTAGAGGGCAGAGTTGTATGTGGTTGAAGGTTGGACTTGGTGACTTTGGAGGTCTTTTCCAACCTGAATGATTCTATGATTCTATTCTATGATTGATTGACTTCTTCAGGCATCAGGTGAACATTTTAGCTAAGCCACAGTTTGATACTTTAGGTGCAGTGAAGTACCATGTTAGTTTCTCTTCTCAGTATTTGCATGTGGTATGTGCAAAGGGTGCCTTGGCACTCCATGTACATCCTGGGGCCACCTGATGAGTCAGACTTGCTGCTAAATGTCTTTTGAGACAGGTTTCAGAAGTTTTTTTGTTGGTTTGTCAAGACATTAAATGAGTTATTTTGCTTCCTGTACAATGACCTGGTTTATTAGTGGTAATGGAAGAAAATTTGAGATTAGGAGCCTGTAGAAGTCACCACAGCTCTCAATTCCCAAATCCTGTGTTCCTACATGTCTTAACTACTATTCTTTCACATTTATTCTGTTAAAATGATAAGTATTTAAGTACTATTGCAATAAAAGAGTAGCAATCTTTTAGGCAGTGAGATAGTGGTGGTTTAACCCCAGCTGATAAGGAAGTAGCAGCCAGCCACTCCACAGCTATCCTATGGGAGAGCTTTGTTTCTGAAAGTATTGCCGCAAAACTCTGCCTGGGGCTGTTTCAAGTGCCATGTCCATCTACTTGACTAGATCAGGAGGGGGCTGTGCCTGCTGCTTGCTTCAAGAAGTTGATATTAAATAACGCTGTCAGCTAAAAGAGTAACATGGAAGCCCTTCCCTCACCACACATAAAGTCCTTTAGGTTGCCCCTCATTTTTCTCATTCACACAAAGGTGGGAAGTGAGGGCTCTTCCTTGTCTCTTGTGAAGGTTTGGAGCAGCTTGAGAATAGCCCTGCCTTGAGGACAGTAATGACCATACAGCTGTACTGTTTTAATATCAGGTATTAATCTTTAATTCCACATCACAGCAGTCGAGTGAATGGGTAAGGGAAAGGAACCCAAAACAAACGGCAGATATTTACATCTAAAATTCACACCACTTATTTGTTGGTTCTGGAAACATGCTATCACAATATATACAATGAAGTACCTTTAGGACACTTGTACAAATTAATTTTTTCCTTTTGAATTTGATTTCCATTATAGATAAGATAGCTGTTTTCATTTTATTTTAAACATGAATACACAAAAGAGAAGTGGTTAGAGGTTTTTGCCTTTTTTTTTTAAATAAGCACAGAATGCCAGAGGTTAAAAACACATTTACAGGGCAGAATACCAGTCAGACATCACAATCTATACATTTTTTGCTCAATTTCCTGTACAAATACACAGCATTCAAATGGGGGTATTTACAAAGAAGCATGACCAGAGGAAATTTTAAATATCACATAATTTGTTTCCCAAAGGCTCTTGCTCTCTCCAGCCTCCCCAGTTTTGGCTGATACTCCCACAGAAGGGATATGCAATATCCCTTACCTAAAAAAGGGTAAGTAAGCTAAAAACCAAACAGAGGAAAATACAAAAAAGGATCTGAGTCTTGCATACAGCAATAAAACCAACCCAACTACTGGGGGGGCGGGGGGGGAAGTAGGATTCAGAGAAATTGTTTTAATTGCTTTTCTTCTACCACTGTAGCTCCTTCTCAATTTTGTTTCAAATGGGGCCAGCAGGTACACTGACGATGGAGAGATTTATAGTAGAATTCCACCAATTTTCTCAGGAATGCACATGCTATTTTCTTATGCAAAGAAAACCCAATGAAGGCAAGTACACTCAGGTTTGAATTACAGTTAGGTATAGAATGTCAAGGTCCTGTTCAAAACATCCTGTTGCTGTGGTTTATGCAAGGAATCTTCAAATCCTGTGGGGCAAGTGCAACAACTGCTCTTGCTTCCACCTACTCCAGGACTGAGCTTGACGTTGGAGTTGTACTATGCTAAAAGACAGACACCTCACCCTACAGAGAAATAGTAGTTCCAGGCAATATTAGTTCCAAGATTCACAAAATCTTAATAATAGCCTTTCTATCTTCTGTTCCCTTTAAGGCAAACACTGAAAAGGGAGACAGAATACTTGGTAGATATCAGAACAATAACAGAAATTTAACTCCAGAGAGGCTTAAATTTGGTAAATTCAGCAATTTATTCCACCATTCTTTATGCGGACCTGCCATAAATTAGGTATTTGTACACATCAACTGATTGATCTTTGAACCCTTGCAAATACATAGGAAAGCCAGACTCCCCAAATGGACTCACTGCTGTTGTACCAAGTCTCTAATCAGAGCAGGATGATGCATTTTCAGGGACTGATTAGAGCTCTGGTGGGCAGGTTTTCCAGCTGCCTGGGACTCAGTCCATGGTAATTGCATTCTTGGTTCTGCAAAGTTTTGTTTGCAAGACCTGCTGGTTTTTCACATTAAGGAAGCTTGGTAAGTCACTACATTTACTACTTTTAGTCTTGCTGCCAGGAAAAAAAAAGAAACCAGGCAAGAGAGATGAAATTAAAACTTAGTTCTTCTAAGAACTTCACTGGAAGAGTCTCAGTGGGATTGGAGGATAGCATATGTGAAAACACTTTGCACGTTTCTAAGGAATTACCTTGACTTACCTTTACTGAAAACATCGGTTGTTTTCCTACATTTGTTCTATACCAGAGATCCAGCTTGGTTCGTTAACATTGAAGACTGTCCTAGCATTGGAAAACTCTCCTTCCTGCTAAAGATGAAACATCCACTATAGGCCAGATTTTATTATCATTGTTTAAATTGTGAAGGATATAGTGATTACAAGCAGCCTGTGTTAGTAACAAAATAGAGGAAGCAAGAGAGACTTTGTTCCAGCCAAATAGGCCATTTAAGAAACAAATCCATAACTTAGTAGTTTTGTATGGGCTAGAGCTTGAGAAAGAAAGCAAACAAATCCTCTTAAAGAAGTCCCCTTCATACAACTGCTGAGTCCAGACTTTATCCAGACCATCTTTAGCCAGTTCAGAAACCATGTACTCTGCCCAGTCACTGTATTTAGAGGTAGTGCTAAAGGTGACCTGTAAAAGATTTATAATAATCCTTTTTTGCTTCTTTATGCTGTTTTTAGCAGGAGAAACTGAGCAGTTAGGCAAGATTTCAAGATGCAAATTGAGTGCTGTTCCTGTTTCTGGCACTAATTTATATGGTGGAGGTCTTATTTGAATGTGCTTCAGGTTTTTCAGTGGTAGGAAAGAGGGAGGGCTATTTCCATCAGGGAGTGTGCTTTGCAGTCTGCAGGTCAAAGGGTTATAAGGAAGGCTAAAATGTGTGTGGGTATCGCAAAGGAAAGGAAGGTGGCTTGTTCATCTAAAAACATTAAACATTTGATACTATTTTGATTGAAAATTTCTTGACAAGTATGAAAACAGGAATAAAAGGTTTCTAAGAACCAAGATATTTTCTTTGTAAAGAACAATATTACCCACAGATATTTTTTTTCCTGAACTGTGCAAATAGTGATTAAAAGGCATGTTTTGGGTTCATAGACCTGACTTGTCTTCAGCTCTGCACAGTTCTGGTTTCTGTGATGTGGCTTGGTGTCCTCCACAATGTTCTTCAGCCCTTTCTAGAGCTTATCAATAAAAAATATGGGATGGGAAAGGCTGTATTGCTGCCTGAGGAGAAGAGAAAAAAGAAATCAACCTTCCAGAAGAGAGAAGCAGCAGCTCTTACTATACATTCTAAAGAAGCAAAAGAGGAAACAAACACTTGTTCTTTACAGGTTGCCTTTAAGGTCCCTGACTCTGGGGCATACACTTGATACCAGGCATTGCTTGAGTCTTGGCATTTTCTGTCTGCTCTGAGAGATGGGAAATTTTTTCTGCACACTAGCTGCAGTGAGTTGTTGGGAGGGACTGAGGATATTGAGCTAACAGGAATGAATCTCAGCTCCTAGGTGATGGAAGTTGGTGAGAATTATGATGTTCAGCCCTGAGGCAAGAATTGTTGGATATGATGCATTTAAGCCACCTTTTCTTTACTGGCTGGGTCATCAACCAGTATGTGGCATGAGAAACTCAATTTGGTTGGTTTTGTTTTAATCTGGAATAGAAATGCTGGTGTCAACAGCCTGCCCAAATCTGGGCATGGGAAAGGCCTACAATGAGGTTGTAGCTCCAGTAGCCACCAACCTCCTCTCATTCTGTAGCACAGATGAATAACACAATTCCCATGAGAAAGCAGGTTGGCTTAGCCAGTGAAAGCAAAATTTAAGAAATGAAACAGTACATAAAAAACAAAGGAGGCAAAGTTTGTTGGAAATGATATCTTGGAGATCAGTGCATCAGCACTGCGTAGATTGCCTCAGCACCTATGAACCAATGCAGGGAGATCACTGCACAGATATGTACAATCCTGCTCTCAAAAGAGCCAGTTTCTTCTTAGAATTGCCATCTTTCCACTGCCTGCAGCTCATGCACCTTCCAGCCTGACAGTTCATAGAATCCCTGATTTCAGCAATGAGCTTTCAATTCTGTACAGCAAAGAAATATGTCCCTAGTGCAACTGCTTCTACTCATGTGCGTCTCAGAACTGGGAGGAAAGCAGGTTCAAAATCAACTTGCCACATTCCCCCCATTTTCCCCTCCACTTAAAATTGTATTTTTCAGCTTCTGCAAGTCTCTATGGCTCATATGCCGTATGATGTGGTTAAGAAACTGCAGAAGAAATAAACTGTCCACTGCACAGAAAGTTAAAAAACATAACGGAAAGGTGTAAAAAGAAATTAAAAAGGAAAGCAGCAACCTGCCATGCTGGCCCAATTGCTTTTGTGGGCTTCAGACATAACCTTGCGGCAGTAGAAAATCGGTTTGCTGTTCTCCGAGTCCTGCTCTCTCTGTTGTATCCAGACCTGGAATGCCAATGCCAGCTCCGTACCAGGAGCTGTCCCTACTGCTCGCTGATGCCGTGCTCCCATGCCACCCTGGCCTGCTCTTCCTTTCCACCACTCACTGGTTGGGACACTTTACGATGCAATGGGCGGTGTTTGTCATCATCTTCAATTATCATCCCCTCCTCGTTCTCCATGTTTGGCAGCCGGGAGTGGTAAGGTTTGGGGGGTAAAGCAGGAGGGTCCATGGTGTCCTGAGGAATGACTCCAGATGGAGCAGAGTGGCTTCGGCATGGCTGGGATTTGAGCGACTCCAGGACATCAGGCTCAGAGAGACTGTACCTGACAGGGAGGTAGGGTGTCTCTAGATCTTCGTCAGTGTTCCAGGCCTGGCTGGGCACAGAATCCATGGTGTCTGTGCGAGGAGGTGGTTCAGAAGAATGTCCAAAATTACTCTCGCTCAAGGAAGAGACACCACTGCTGGCACTGCCGGATAAAGTGGAGTTACTGCCATCTAGACCAGACTGTGGACTGGTGGGCGATGCAGGGATAGGATGAAGAGGGGACTGTTTGGAGAGAAACAAAACCAGGTTAAAATTGACAAAGGAGGCGATGCTGCATCTTGTGTGTTGATCTCCATTTGAGCTTTTGACAGTGTTGTTAACAAAGACGCAGTTCCATTTATGTTCAGAATGTCAAGGATTATTGGTTTACATGTATGGAAGTACCACTTGTAGGCAGACAAGTGCACTCAACAACACCAGAGCTCTTAGAGAAACAGCAGCTGAGGTGATGATCAGGATGCTGAAATCACCAGCATATGGTGCAGAAAAGGAAGAGGGAAGGACCTACAACCCGTGAGTTATTTCTGTAGCATTTAGCTGTGGAATCGGTTAAGACCTTTCAGTGGGTTTCCTTGTGTGCAAGTTACTAGCATTTTAGAAATAGTGTTTCTGCATTCAGAAGCTGCTTGGTGGGAGCAGAGGAGGGGTATCCCTTTCAGGAGCCCACTGTGCTCCTACATCCTTCTCTGCTCTCCTGCCATTACCTTGCGCAACGTTCGTGCGGGCAGTGCTGGAGGAGCATCACTGAGCTGGTGGTGGAAGGCATCAAAGTGCAGTGAGTAGTGTCCTGGAATGAGACAAGGGTCAAAAATGCAGACTTGTGCTGTTTCATTGCAGTCACGGAGCTGGGTTTAGCTCTGCAATGCCAGGCAACAACTCCAAATGCTGCTAACTCCAGCCTAGGGCTGCCTGTCTGATGGATACTGCAGAGTGCATCTGTCACACACAGGCTGCTAAGGAGGAATTAAATGCAGAAAGATTTTTCACTGCTCCATTATCAAGAATCTCATGGCAAGGTAACAGGCTCTTAAACAATGAATATTTGAAGTTTCTTTTCGTAAGCTTAAATTACTGCTAAAGTTGGTCATTGGTAAGAAGCCACACCAAGCTTCAGCACTCTCACACTTAATTCTAGTCCAAAAGTACACACAAGTCCACATTGCTTAAGGACTGCAGGAATTTGAAGATTTGGAAAAAAAAAAAAATTGAAAACCTATCAGACCAGGAAAGACTATGGGGTTTTTGTTTCTGGTTGTTTTTACAGGGGTGGGGGGAAAAGGCTGTAGTCAGCTTTTAGGTAGTCTGGATTTTTGTGTGTGTGTGACCTGCAGGCATTTGCAGCAGGCCTGCTGGGCATGTCCTTACCATGGGGCAGGCTTCGGGGAGGCACTGGTGGGGCCAGGATGCTCCCAGCGTGGGCAGACAGGAATGGCAGCGCCTCTCGGCTTCCGCTGTCCAGGCTCCAGCTACTGGGTGCTGCTGGCACAGCTGAAGGATTGAAACAGATGTAACTCGGGTAACAGGACAGGGAGTTTGTGGGGCCAGCACTGGCTTTCCAGTGTGCTCTTTAGCAGCAGAGAGAGATTCCAGGGCCTCAGTGAATGGCAGGATTGAAAGCACAGAAAGACTACAGAGTGTTAAGTGTAGAGATGCTTTGTTAAGGAAGTGAGAGTTAGGTGATCGCAGGGTTAGTCTGCCCAGTTCCCCTCCATCCCTGGGCTCATTTCTAGCAAATCTGAAGAGCAGTAGGACCCTGGCAGGTTTTTTTGCAAATCAGCGTGGAGATAAAATGAAATCCCACCAAAGGAACGGTGGCTGGATCTCAAGTGTGAGCTGTCCTGCTTTGTGGGGAGTGGTGACAAGGGAACATGGCAAAACCCTCTGAAAACACAGGATGGCCTGTGGCTGCACTGCAGGCTTAGGGAGGATTGAGTAAAGGACATGAAGGAAATTGCACCTCAATCTGTTTCAATCTGTTGCAAAAGAAATTACTTCAAAGCTCCAATTTACTAAGTTACAGAGTTGTTCAAGAGCTTTGATGACAAAATATTTAAAGACAACAGTTTGGCCTCCTTGTATTACAAAGTCTCCTGAAGAGATCAAGTCTTTGTGAATCAGAAAGTATAGAGAGAGCAATGCTTGCTGCATTTAACAGAGAGTGAATATTATCTTCATGGACTTGGTTTTTCATAGAAATAAAAACTGCTTCTTGACATGAACATGAACCTTTTTCAAGATCTTGAGAATTCTGTCAACCTTGAACATTATTAAAATGCACCTTCCTTCCTTCCAAACAAGACTAGATTTATTCTGAGAAGAGACATGCAATAGTTGTATGTTTATTTAAAAACAAGCAACTGCAATTTCTTCAGATTAGCAAAGAAAGAAAAAAAAAGTAATTAATTGAGCCTGTCAAAGAAAACTGAGATAAAAATAGCTTTTTCCATAGCTTCAGTTTGCAAAGTGGAAGCCTGGAGAAATAAACATGACATCTGAAGAGGATTTCTCCTTAATTAAAATGCCTGCAGCCATTTTTGGTGCATTTCTTTCTAAAATGACTTTGAAAGGTTTCTCTTCTTTTTTGTCTCCCTAGTTCATGAGTTAGCATGAGCACGGGCTCCCCAAGGCCTAAAATTCCCTAAAGTAAAAAAGATCACAAAGTGACAGCTTCATAAGACAGAACAAACTCCATAAAAATATAAAAGTAAATATTTTTTTTTTTAGAGAGATCCTCAGCCTGAGAACCTGAGAAAGGCATATGAAGAGGACACTAAGAATCTTGACAGAGAACATGTTCAAACCAGGGCCTACCTCTTATATAAGTAATGTGGCTCCAGATGGATTTTCCCTGTACACATGCCAGAGTGCTCTAATTTGCACTACTGCAGTTGGTGTCAAAGGGCTAAAACAGAGGGACAAGATGCAACAGCAGTGCCAGCTTTGCTCATCTCTCCTGCCATATCCCATCATCAAGTGAAAAGGACAGAAAAACCTGATTTGCTTGGCCTGTAAAACTATTGCTGTGCTCATTGTTTTTGGAGTTTTTTTAAACACTGAGATGCAGAATGAGAATTTGAAGAACAACACATGGTACCCCAGTGAAAAATCCATTTATGCTTTCTCAGTGTTCCCTCATTCACAGCCTTTTGAGTATTTAGGAGTGCTGGAAGAAGGTGAGATGATTTTGAAGAGTGGCTGCTACCCGTTAAAACCGGTGTTTTAGCCAAAATGCCTCAGGGAGGAACCGAAGCAGGGAGCTCCCAGTGCTGTGACTTAGCCCGTGTCTCTCTCTGTCACTGTGGCTCGGTGGCCAAGTTTAATTAGTGGAGAAGCTGCATTTGAACCATTCTGCCCCGGGCGACTGATGTCACCACTGTCACTGGGAATTACTAAACAGAATTTCTGACACACCCAGAAGGGGGTGGGGGAAGTCAGGGCCCTGACTGCTCGCAAAATCCAGGGCAGATGGCATCCCAACTACATAGAAGGGTGAGGGTTCAGGCCTGCCAGGAGCACCTGTAACTGCATTTTGCCACCAACCAGGCACAAGAGCTGGGATTCCTGCCTCACCATCCCCACTGAACATCACCTGTGTCGTTTGTGTCTTCTTAGGGATTCTGTCTTTGATATCCTGGCACTGAATACCACACTCCTGCATAATATCACCCACAGATACAACTTCACGTATTTTTTCCTAGACAGACAATAAATATTTATCTACCTTCCTTTTTCAGATCTTTCTCCTGTCCAGTACAAAGATCTCACAATCTCTGTCATATGTTTGGTTCAAACTAACATGGCTGAGGTGGAACTCTTAATCCCTCACTCCCCAGTCTGAACTCTCTTGTCATCACTCATTATTGTCATCAAGTCATCATTCTGCCATTTATTCAGAACTGGTGTTTGGCCTCTATCTGGACCGCTCATGTTGAAGTAGGGCATTCTGATTTATTAGAAATTCTAAAATAAAATTTGGATTTTTTTTTTAAGGTACAGTTTAGTTCTGGCACAGTTACTGAAACAAAAAAAAATCTGAGTGTATGATGTAGGTCAGACTAAAGAGTTGCAGTGGTCTTTCCTGGCCTTTTAAGATACTATTTTTCCCAGCCATACATGACTGTTGGTTGCTTAGGCAGCCTCCTGGTCTCAGATTTTGATTCAGGAATTTTGCCCTCTTCTGCTTTTTCAGAATGCTGCCTTTCATATAATTTTTGAGCCCATCATTTTGTCCATGGCACGTCTTTCACAAGCTGCTCCTTTCGCTTATACCAAACAAATTATTTCTCCTCTTTCAGTTTTTTTTCCCCTGCAGGGACTCTGCCTGTTTTTTTCCAAAGGAATGAGTTAAAAAAGCATATATTCCTAATGATAAATAAATACAAAACTACCTCAGTGAGGGATTACAAGGAATGTTTGTATTTTGAGCAATAAATGTGTATTAAAAACCAGTATAACTCATGAATAAAAAATAAAGTCCAAATCTTGGGCTGTTCTTAGATAACTTCTCATTTGCTGCTTTGCAAGTTTGCTTGACAAAAGCTGCAGGAATTGTTTCAATAACAAAATGCTAAACTCAGAAAGTTTTCTGAAATAGGGAAGTCTGTGCCACCCCACATGACTGTGAAGGCTCTGAAATGATGGCAGATTGGCAGAAGGCCCAGTTAATTAAACTGTTAATGAGAAAAGTGTGAGAGAAATGCACTCTGCCAGGAAATGTAGAAGCCTATTTGTTACTTGCTGTAGCATGATCAGAAGAATAATATTTTAGCTAGCAAGCATGCATGCTGAACAGGAAAAGGAGTACCTTTCTCAGCCACAGACAGGTTGGGATCACTGCAAGGTTTGCATGGTCCAATCATTTGCTGGATCAAGGCTCGCTGGAAATTTGGAGGCTAAGAGAGAAGAAAGTTAGCAAAAAAGAGTTAGGAAAAAAAGTTACAGACCAGGTGGGGCAACATGGGGACTTCCTGTTCCTTTTTTTAAATAAAGAAGTTTTTAAACTAAAGATTTCCTGGGAACCTCAGGCTGTGCCTACATTGGCAGGTACTGCAGTGCAAGGTGAGTGGATCTCTAGGGTGTAACAGGGCCCACAATTCCTGCTCTCTGGAGGAGTTATTTCAGACTAGCTCTAGCCTGGCCTTGTGCCCATTAGCAACTAGAATACATTGTTTTCCTGCTGCAGCATATCTTTGGTTTTGTTTGAACGCTGGCTTTGCATGCTTTGAGACAGCTCTCCAATGCCAACTGAAGTATGATAAGTGGGCAGGATCAGGAGATTCCTTTCAAAAGTACAGGCCGGGGTGAGATTTAAATGCTTACAAGTAAGCACACTTTTCAATTTGTCCAGGGAAATTAGGGCACAGATTTTTTTAAAAATGCTGTATCAGTATGTAATTTCAGCCTCTCATGGTTTTTGATACCTCTGGAAATTATAAAGTTATCAATCAACTTGGAAGCTAGACTGCAGGATGGATGGCCATGGTTCTAAACAAGTAAAGAAAATGCTATGACTCCTTGCAATGGACTAGGGCTCACAGGATAAAGTTGGGCAGTGAGTGCATTCTCTCTTCTAATAGTCACTACAGTTTGTATCACTCAGCTGCCACAGTGAGTCCCTCCAGGGATGGATTATAGGAAAAGTTCTGCCTCACTTCTGAAAATGATCCTAAGTTGCGCTATGCTTTCCAAAAAATAAAAAAGAAAGCTTTAAGGTGGTCAAAGCCAGCAAAAATACAGCCACAGTTTCAGGTGGTTGAACTGACACAGAAGAAATTAGAGCTGCTACCTGTCCATTTTCCATGATAGCTGCGGGATACATGGCGCTGCTCGGTCGGTCCCGGTGGGCTGGCAGCAACATCATCATCTCCCGAGAGTGGCGGTACTTATCTGGTAGAGAGGGAGAGCCTGTAAACAAGTGAGAAAAATCACGTACACGGGACAAACAACAGCCATGTCTCTGCATGCCCAGGGATCTCAGTCCTCCTGTGCCCTTGTCTCGGATGCGTGAGCTCACGGGACTCAAGGAAACACGGTGCCGAGCCCACTAAGCAGCTGACTGTTGGTGGGTGCATAGCACGAGGATGGAGTAAGAACTGGCTTCTTGTATACAATTAAGGACATACCACGTATGGTGTGTAAGCTGTGTGTGTCCCTAGTTGTATGTTGTAAAGTGCTTCCTTTCAAACATAAAAAAAAGTAGGCATCTGTGTGGAATCAGCTGTGGCTGTGCCTAATGCTCCCTTGCCCCATACAGTATTGTAGAGTTACAGAAATGCCATAAAATTGTGCATTTTAGGACTGAATGTGGGAGAAAGGGACAAAATCTTGAGATGCACCATTCAGTTAAAGCAGAAATCTATGGGAAAATACTTCATTCCTTGGTTCTGGATAGAGATTAGTGTTGCCATTTAATTGGTGCTATCTTGGTCAGCTTCCTCTTGTTAAAGCAAACCAACTCCAATAATAAATAGCATATTCTATAAATGTGAGAGGCACTTTGCTTACAATGCCACTGTAATGATGATTGCTAGTGTGTTGCTGTACTGAGCCCTTTGGTGACACCAGACATTTACCAATGCTTAGAGTTTTATAGTAGGAATAATAAGTCTGATTTATCTATTAGTTATCTGTATAGTTGTAATTTAAAATATTGGGGTATTTCACATAACAGCTTCCTGGCAGGTGGAATTACCTGGGACTCATGTCCTTCAAGATGAGTGCCACATAACAATACGCCTTCTGATGTGCAACAGCTGACAGTGGATTTGCCAGAACAATGATTCTCATTAGTGACTTCCTAAAGTCTGACACTACTGATACACGCAACCCTTGGGATGCACAATATTAGGCAGGAATTGATGTTGTGAAGCTGCTGAAGTGAGCTGTAATTTGCACTGATTGTTTGATTGCGTCACGAACACGCACTGAACAGATGGCAGCACACAGCGCATTACAGAGCCATGCTGGCTTTTGGGGAATACATGCCCCCTCTGGCAAACTTCCACAACCACACACATTACCTGAACAGCACTTCAACATATGAGCAAAGGCATTGGTGCTGGCTAATGCAGCTTTTACCTCAGCAAAAGCAAACATGCAGTTTTGGGGACTAATATTCAGCACACAGTGGAAGGAACAATGTGTCCAGCAGAATGCAGGTTAAAGTCCTACAATTGCAACATTTCCATTAGGAGGGGGCAGATTCCAGATTAATCTACACCCCCACTCTGACATGAACAGTGGCAGAGTATCTGCATTCTAGTCCCGAACTCATTTTCTCCCCAGACATAGAACAGAAACATAATTAGACAACATTCTTTGCTTTTATGTACAACATTAGCTTGGAGAACACAGTGTTAACGCTTTGTGCTGAGTCTTTTCCTCACAGGTCACAGATAGTCCTCTTCTGCAGGACAAATGTTAAGATGCTGAACTTTTAGGTGTGCCCAGAACTACAGCACAGCACAACCTACACTGAAAACCTTCCCCTTTTTATTTATCTTGACATCCTTGCTCTTTTATATCAAAGATGCAAAACACCTCTACCTGCTGTCAGTTTATATGGGATTACAGCATCAAAAGACCTTAAACTGCAGGACCTGAAAATCCCACATATGCTGGCAGAGTGTAGTTTAAAAAACTGATACCCTAATTTTATCATTAACTATAGCTATAAAAATGGTAACAGATTATGCCAAGTGTCCAGTCTGCAAACAAAATTTAAGTATTGCTGCTTTGGACAGATAGAGAGCACAATAACTGCTGCTTCTTTCAGGGACAGGCAAGACTTAAACAGCAAAGTCAAAAAAAGCTTTTAAAGCTTCCAAAGCAGACAGTGGCCATAATAAAATGCTGCAGCATGTGCCAGGGCTTACTCCTTTTAGCATGTAGCTTGGTGCACTTGATGTGTGCAGCGCTGTAGGTACTTTCTAATGAGAAAGGAAAACTTGTGCTAAAGCCAGATAGTTTTGCTTTTTTAATTATAAATATGTTAATCCACTTGTAACAAGTATTAATTTTAAGGAATAAACGGAACATTAATGTCAACTCCAAACTCACTGAATCTCCTGGTTCATAATTTTTATTATGGCTATGAAAAGTTTGCTCCTACACCAAACTGTAATTTTTTCATTTAAAAAGGCAGTTTTAATGTAAGTACATGTATTCTTGCAAAGTGCTGAGTAAGACACCAGGACTCATTTTCTATACCTTAACAAGGGGCAGTGTTGAGGAAGCAGTAGGGATGCCTTTGGAGGCCAGTCAAATGTCATGGGGGAATTGCCTTTTGAGTGCAGTGGAGGAGTCCTAACTGTATTTTAAATTAAATTACTGTCAAACTAACTCACTCCTAGCTCTTTCCAGGTCTTTTTGAGTTACAGTTTCTTGCTTTCTGAACCCTGGCTTGTGTAATCTTTTAACTGCCGTAAAGTTCAGCAGTGCCTCATGAGCCACCTCAAATGAAGCCAATCTGAACTGAATTTCTTACTGACCTTTTACACAACAACAGTGGTGCTTCCCTGACAGGGAAGAAAATACTCAAGGATCAAGCCAGGTGAAAACTGAGAGATACATACTTGTAATAATGAGTAACTACTAATGTCTATTGTTAGCACAGAATTAGCAAATTCTTGCAGTATTCTGAGTTCAATTCTATCTAGGACTTCTGCTGCAGCTTCTGTATAACTAGTGTAAATTTTGATGCCTTAATCTGCAGTTCAGTGATAAAATCAAATAATTGATCAACTTTCCTGGTGACTATCCTTTTAAAATTCTTTATAGATTAATAGCTTAGTTATTTTCTTTGGACAAGCCAAATAATCACCTGTGTTGCTATTTTAAAGATCCATAAAAGGGTAATCTTTTTGGAAGTGGAGAACAATTTAAATTCCTGCTGGATTCCTAATACAATAGGCCATGGCTTCCTTTGGTCACTGGTGGAACTTTATAACTAATTGTTATAACTAATTTGTTATAAAGATACCCATCTCCTCAGGAAAGGACTCTGCAGTAAAACAGAGAAGGTGGTCCAAGTACCTGCATTATCATTTGAATAAATGAGAAAAGCATTTAAAAATCATGCTAAACCCTAGAAATCCTACACAACCATGCTCAGGTTAAAGCCACAGGTGACAAAATGTTAAGTTGATAAATTTAGGTGGCCTTTATGAAATGAATTGTTGGCCTTTGTCCACTTCCCATCTGACAAGTGTTCAGCTGCAGCATTGTGACTCTCGTAGCTTTGTTGGCAGTCTCAGCAGAAAGGCCAAGGGTTGGATGGGTCATGGAGACTGAACTATCCTCTCACCTCTAGAGGTGGTCCCTCCAGGACAGAGATGAGGCACATGGGTGGGGGCAGCGTGGGGGAACTTGCACAGCTGCCGCCCGTGCTGTATCTGCTCTGTGGGTAAATAGAGGGCTTCAGCCTCCAGTGGTGTCAATCCAGCACCTTTCACCAGCGCTAAATTAAAAAGAATATAAATAAATACCAAAAAAAAGGAAAAAAAAAAAGGATAGAGCTGCACAGAGCTGCACATGTCATGTCTGTGAAGTACCTTGCTCCAGCCAGTGATACTGGTCTCATTTCCACAAGCATCAAATTCACCCAGTTAAAAAACAAAAGGAAGAATCACCAAGGAGAAGAACACAGCTGCATTACCACAGTGGAATTTAAGTGTAAGGGCTTTTTCTCATAAGAACAGCTCAATTTCCAACAGCAGTGTTGTAATAACCAGGACAGTGACTGGCACACTGGGAAACACAGATTGCATTTGGGACCTTACTAGAAGTGAAATCCCATGAGTGGGTAATGGCTAAATGTTGTGCTCACCTAATTTAGAACTGAACAAAACATCAGAGCAAAAACGTTGTATCACAGGCTATATAAATATTTTCCAAACTCATTACTTCTCTTACTGTTTCCCATTTGAAATCTGTCTGAGTCCCATCCCTGGGAGGTGCTGTTGGCTCACCCAGCAGCCCAGACCCTTTGGAGCATTCATCACGTTGGTTTCTAAGCAACGGTGAATAATACCGTAAAGAGGGAAGCTGTGATGCTTTGCAGTCATCAGGCTCAGAAAGACTGTCACAGCCTGTCACAGCCTGTCACTGTGAGCCTGTCACTGGACTTCTAAAGTGGAAAACAGCGTGAAACAGTACAGCACCAAACCCTTGAGATCCCCCCAAAGATTCACATGCCAGCTGAGGCACATCCAGTTAGGGACGTCTTCCTGACATGATAGCCCTCTCCTCAGTTCCATCTTCCCTTTCCTGTTATTCCAGTATCACCTGGTTACTGTTTGTCATGATCTTCCTTCCAGCCCTTGGTAATTAGTGCAGCTCTTTGCCTTTATTTGAAGATGTTCACTTCTCACCTTTCTACTCCATTTGATCCCTCAATTAAGTCACCTTGCTGCATCTGTGGCATAACAACAGCCAGTCAATTAGGATTTTACTGGCAGATGGAGCAAAAAAGCACCAAGAGTGCTTGAGAGAAGGGGCTCTTCTCCATACTCCCTCTCCATCAGGAGACACAGAATTCCCCTATATGGAAAAAGGGCTAAGATTTAAGTATCAGCCTCTATCTCTGACTATATCCTGGACACCTTCTTCAGATACCTGTGAAAAGAGGCGTGGAACCTGCAACTGAGAATCCAAAATGAGAGGAAAAAACCGAAAACCTTGAAGAGAAGTTATGAAAGTCAGGAGATCACACAGAGTGGTTTTGCTTCAGCTGGGGAAGAAAATAATTAGCAGTATCAAGACCAGCTACTGTAACACAAAGGCAATATGAGTACCCCCAGAGTCTGCTTTTATATTTTTCCTTTCTTCAAGACTTTCCCAGCAGGGAAGGCCTTCCTTATCTCCATTATTTAAAATTCATATCTTTCAACATTCATCCTGTACATCTACTTTTGTATACATATGTTTCTGCTAAACTGCCTCAAGTCCTTTTTTGTCATAATTTCTTTAAGCTTGTAAAATTATTTCTTTGCCTTTGTCTTCATGATCTCTCTTTTAAGTACTATACCAAGGACTATTCTTGTTTTCCTCTAGACTGCCTGCCACAATTTTGTGGTGGAACAATGGAAATCATTTTGAAATTCAACTGCCTGAAACCAGCATTTATAGAGATACATTTGAAATACGGATGAAAAAAATGCTTAAATGGAGAATTAAACCATTTGTAAAGAAAAAGTATTGAAGAGGTATTTACATGTCCACAAGAGAAACAGTGTTACATGTCAATGTATGTGGTGTTTCACCTGTAAGTCAGCAAGGTTGCCAGGTTTAGGGAACACCTGCAGGTGCCTCCCATCAGGGCCTGTCCATGCTTACCTCGAGCGCTGGAAGGGGCAGAGTTAATCATCTGGGATGGTGCCGAGTGAGTGGAGCTCAGGCTGGAGGTGGAAGGACTAGCCTGGGATGAGGATAAAACAGACACATTGGTGACTGAGACTTGGTACCTGGGCTTAGGATAAACAAGCTGCAGGAGGCAGAGAAACCATTGAGAGAGACCTGAGCGCATCAGTGCCTTAGGGATTTACCTGTCTTGGATGAGCCAGGACAGCTTCAGTGCAGGCCACTGTTAACCTGCACTCAGGACTGTGGGACTTGTTCCACCTCCTCAAACCAAGAACAACACTAACTGCACATGTTCAACGGGGCAGGTAAACAAAATGGGACAAAAATCTCACTTTCTGAAAGCAGCAGGGTGACCTTGGACTGCAGTACCACAGTCACTGTACAACACAGGAGATTTCTTCCCAAAGTTAATCTAGTGAGTTACTGTCATATTTCTTGAACAATGTTAGATTCCACCTACTCAGTTCTTTGAAAAAAAAGTAACACAGATCCAAGCATGTGCACAGGTAAAGTGTGCTGCTCCTAAGCAAAACCCTCTGGAACACGTTCTGTGCTGTTCCCAGCCACCGCTCCTGGCTGTGCTGGAGCTGTACCTGCATGTGGTACATGTCCTCAGCAGTCTCCCCCACAGAACTGTCTGTCAGGATAACCAGGTTTCCTGTTTCACTGGAGGTGTGCGACGACAGAGAGGATGAGGAGTGTCGGACTGAACCAAGCATGTTCAGGGGGCTGGGAAAAAACAAGACAGAGCAAGGGCATAATTATTTTTTAAACCTGTTTGTGAAGCCTGTTTTTTTTCCAAACTAGTAAGCACCTGCATTTACCTGCTGCTTTAGGTCACCTCTATATGTCAAACACTTTTGAAAAGGTCAAATAAGCTCAAACAAATCCATAAATGTGGGTAAATATGAAAGAAGTGACAAGAAGATTACAGGTAGAACAGAATAGTACATAGGATGTTGAATTTCAGAACCCCAGCCCAGGGTAATGTCACATCATGACCTTGGGTGCATATTTGTTTTGTTTATAACAGAACACACTGAAACCACTCTCATTTTTAATGCTGAGTGGGAGCAGCTTAAAAAAAACATTCCAAAGGAATCCAAGCACAAGACACACAGATCAAAATCCAGTTTTCATTATTGCATGCACTGGGCCTCAGCATTACAGTTGAAGGCAATTTTGTAGCTGACAGTAAATTAATACAGCCCAGCTGGTGTGCAGGCTGTACCCTGATCTCCCTCAGGGAATGAACTTTTGTCACTCTGAACCACACACACAAATACATTACACACTACAGCATTTCCCTAGTTTGTCCTAAAAACTAAAGAAGCCTTTATAAAGTGAGGAATTTTGAGGAAAAAAAAAAAGGTATCACCCAGACACTGTTTATCAACTGCTAAGCCATGGGAGCAGTACAAGCTACTCAGTTTTAATAGCATAAAGAATGTCACCATCCTGGATTCATGGACCAACTTTCCACAGCTTTTTATGCCAGCCTTTAAAACCAGCTAAAATATAGTGACCCAATAAGAAAAATAAACACAGAAAAGCAATTAGCATTTTCAAATAAGCAATGTTGGCTAGATATAAAAAACACTATTTTGTCCTTGTAATGCCAATTTTTATCCTCTGTCATTATCTCAGATTTAATATATGAGCATTCAGTTTGAAAAAGCACCACAGGGTCATTTTTTGGTGTACTGATGAAAACACCATGGCAGCCTTTCTTGTGTTTGGCTTCTGATTTGGTCAGAATTATAAAAATAATTATGTCAACAATTTTGATCCTTCAAAATGGGCACACACTGAGTTGGGTTCTAAAACAAGCCATATAATTTTCCTTTTATGGAAGATAAGGACCCAGTTATTTGCTGTTGGTGCAACAGAAGCAGGAGAGGTTGGGACCTCCTGAAGTCAGATTGAGTCTTGAGAAATGAGTGGCAGATTTGTGTTTCTGCCTCTACAGAAAGTAAAGTGATGGAGTCACACTTCAGCATTTGCTGCAAGTTGGATTTCTCAATTTTCTTATTCCAATTCTCCAACTTCAATAATTAGCACTGAATGAAGACAAAATGCACTTCTGCCTGAACTCATGCTGCCCTTCCTGCAGCACTGCTAAGCACTCCTTAGATCCTGGAACCTTGATGGAACAGCGTGCAGAGCCCCTGGATCTTTGGGAAGAAGAGGGGTTTACCTGTGTCGATGCACCAGCTTGATGCTCTCTGGGCTCATGGGGCCGTGGGACACCAGCACGTTGCTGCGGGGGGTGCTGGAGCCAGAACAGGCCGGGCTCAGCTTATCCAAACCAGGCAGCTCCTGTAGAGCAAACACACTTCAGCTAAGTCAGTCATGGAAAACTGCAACTTTTCTTCATTCATGCTACTTCCAGTTATCGCACTTCTTTTGAAGCTGAACATCCAACACCTCCTGTTAATCTTCCTCTGTTTTACGTAATTTTCTGCTATGTGAGGTAGCAACTGAAAATTAAGCTTTACAATCACTCTGTGATACAACAAAGGACATACAAATATTAACAATTCTTGCTGAAAGGCCAAGCTAACATATTTTCTACAACTGCCTTCTTGCAAAAAAATCAAGAATTCCTTTGGTAATTTGGCAGTCCAGTAGGTTCAATCAATGCTGTATCAGCCCAGTTATTTTGTGAACCTTACTGCAACTGAGAGATGTTTAATCATATAATTCCAAAATGGAAAAGTGACTATTGGCTTACATGGTACAGACTGGATCGCATCATCTGGAACTGATCTATCAGTTTCTTATGCAGGGGACGCATTTCAGGGTGTACAAATTTCTCATGGACTGCCAGACCCACTCCTAGGACATGTACCTGCGAAAAAGAAAATGCAACATCAGAAACTTAAATAAACTGTGTCTAAGAGAAAGACTGCCTGTCTTGCAGTTCTGGCAACGTGCAAGGAATATGCCACTGTCCATTACAAGACTGCTAGTAATTAAGCAAGCCTTGGAGTCCTGGCAAGTTCCTACTACTCCAACAAGTATTTAAGTGTGAGACAAGTACATTTGTGTCATGTTGCATTGCTTTTCTCAGGAGAGAACTGCAAAAAAAAATACCAGCTAGATTCTCTCTGCAGAGTGAACAGCATTATGCCCTCATACAGATAATGCCCTGTGACAAAATCTCCTCTTCCTAGTGTCAGGGATGGGGTCTGAGCTGCTAGCAGACTTCTAAAAGGAGTTTCTGATAATTGAGATGAACAGCAGCAGTGTGGCACACACAGTCACTCCTCCTGTTCCTCATTAGTTACTTCTAAAGGCCACTTTTTCAAAGGTCAAACATATAATATTAATGATTGAATGAGATTATATAAGGTCTCAGACGAAAGAAAATAGCAATGATAGGAGGCTTAAGATGTATGTAATTCCCTACATGATCCAAAGTCTGTACAAACAATAACTAATTAATCTTCAAACATCTCCTGAGGATTGAAAGGAGATAAGCATTATTTTACAGATGGGGAATCTGAAATGCAATTCAGTGATTTGTTGAAGAACAAGCCTCGTAGCTCTATTCAGATTGGGCACATTGTTTAATGGGGTGTATCTTTCCAAACTTTCAGTTAAGAGGGATGTGATTATCTGATTTCATTCCCATCAAAGCATCCTGCGGCTTTATCTACCAAGATGCTTCAAGGAGACACTATGGAAAAATAAACCTGCAGATAATATAAATAGGCATTAAGTTTTCATATGTGGCTCTGCCACTTTAATCTCAAGCCTGACCTGTCCTGCCTCCGATTATCTTTGAAATTTGCTAGGAAGACATAGTTCAAAATGCCAAAAATGAATGGCAGGCTTGAAATGCAGCAAGGTATCTGCTGGATAATAAATGTAGAAAACAAAATTAATGTACTTTCAGCTGAGCTTCACCTCACATCCCATAAGGTGAGTGACTTCTCATAATCTCTTTGCCCACTTCCCTCTTGGTTTTTGTTTGAATTTATTTAGATCTCCTGTACCAAAAATCTTTGCTTCTGAATGAATCAGTTGGATCTGATGTTTAGA
This sequence comes from Irena cyanogastra, assembly GCA_013397155.1. Classification (NCBI taxonomy): domain Eukaryota; kingdom Metazoa; phylum Chordata; class Aves; order Passeriformes; family Irenidae; genus Irena; species Irena cyanogastra. Next base: position 102,129 of record VWZV01004333.1, read on the forward strand.
CTGACTGCTGATGAATCCAGACAATGTAGCAATGTTCTTCTGCACTTGAAAAATAGTACCTGCTCCTGCATGAGTTCCTTGAGCTGAGTGATCTTCTCTGCATCTCCGGGGTGCTTTGTGATATAATCCTTATCAAAAAAGGCCTGCAGGAAAAGGAAAAAAAAAAAGAGCCTTTTGCTTATGGGAAGGTGTTTCATCATAACTTGGAGTCAAAGGATGAAAGGAAAAGGTCCAGAAATCTCAGGAAAATGAAATATATTAAGATAACAGCAGAGCTTAATTTTGTTGTTTTTTAGCACTCTGGGATGCAGAGAAAATGGTCTTGGCAGCTGAAACGATTCTGTTGAATCATGACCCTGACCAAGTTTCCCCCTGTGACAGTGATGAGCAATACCACTAAGCCTTGTATCTTTCAGTTATTTGAATTTTATAGTTTCCTTCACATAACTGCCTAAAGCTAAAGGAATTTAGTGAGTAAATTGGCAACTAATGTAAAGCCTGAAGAGTTCTCTCCATGGCTCTGTTGTGAAGACACATCCCACACCCCTGAACCACTGCTGCAATTTTTTCAGTATTTTACCCTAAACCTACCTTTTGCAATGCTCAGTTTAAGTAACAGCTTGCCAGAGATTATGCTGCATAACATATTGTATTGAACATCATTTTAGTTCTACAGCGAGTCTGAAATTAGCCCATCAGCAAAGATAATGGTTCAGTAGCATGAATTAGTGTTTTTTCCTGATTCCAGACCTAATCAGTTACCGCCAGTCCCACAGCCTCTATTGCAAAATGAATTTATAATGTAAGCAGTATTAAAAAAGCTGCTTCACTGTTTTACCTGCCAAGTGAGGACTTGAGGTAAGCCAAATGTCATCTTTGAGAAACCGTGCTGTTACCTGTACCTATTTCCATATGAGATCCCAGCTCCACCCCTGGAGCCTCCTTGCATGTGGCTATGTAAGCACTGATGCAGAATAACCAAGCAGGGGGTGTAAGCCCATCTTTAGATAATGCACATGAGAATTTCTTATCTTATTAAGCCATACTGTTATTGAAACAGAAATGCAAATAAAACTGAGGAAGGGTGATACTCAATGGGAAGCAGAGCCCGGCTCACCTCCTGGTACCGCGCAATTCCCCCGTTAACGGCGGCATCAATCACTCCGTTCAGACACATGCTGAGAAGATTAATGTTGCCATGCATTTGTTTATGCTGGTACTGGCTTATCAGTGTCCTCAGCTCCTGGTTTTTGTTCTCAACCACTTGAATGGCATTTTCCAAAGGACTTACTTCAACCTCAAAGGCAATAAAATATACTTTAATTCTGTGGACACTTCACTGAAATTTATTATCTTCTTTGTAATAAAATGGTACTCCAGGATTGTTCAGTGAGCTCCCTTCGCTTTTGCTGCTTTGTAGAAAATTAGCTATATTAACAAACTCCACTGTTAGCAGTGCTGGATTTCAGGTCACTCGGTCGCAATAATGGATGTCTTTATATATACCAAAGACATGGCAGCAATGCAATTATTCCATCCTTTTGGCACTGTCTCCATTATGCTATTAGCTAATACAAGTCCCCTGGTTACATTCAGCAGTTATTTAGATGAAGTAGTAGAAAAAAGATGTATTTAACCCTTGGTAAACACCATTTTAAACTGCAAGATTTCAGCCCAACAAGTTTTAAGCTGCCTATCCCATGTCCTCAGTAACTCATCATTTCAATCCCCAATTGCAGGAATTATGAATGTTACCAGTTCTCTTCTCTCCACTTCAAACCAACGAGAGATCCCAGGCAAACTGTGAGTCAGGGTCAGAGTGGTGCGTTCAATCCACAAGCTCTGCAAGGAGTAATGGAGGCTGTGAGGAACAGTGAATCACAACCACATCCTCTGTGCTCTTACTACAAGTGTGAAGGGGGCAAGGCTCAGAAAAGAATGTGTTGACATCCTGAGCATTAATTCTGTAGAAGGTCGTCCTGAAAGTCACTTAAACAACAAACCAGGAATTCAGTATGCTTGAAACAACACATTCAACGTTTCTATTAATTTTTAAAACTTGACCAATCACCAGTTGTATTATGGGACCCAAAAAGACACTGTAGACCTATATGTCAGTAATAAAAAAAAGTCCAGCCAAACAAGCAGTGTCTCTTGGCACTAAAATAACCCACCTTTAAACTGGACAATGCTTTAAGCAGGTGAGAACTCAACATTGAATCAGACCATGGACTTAAACCTGTTAGTTGAGTTACTGTAGTATCTTTGGCTATCAAATCAGGACTACCTGAAAGGCTCTTATCAGCATAAAATAACAAGAGAGTATTCACTTTGAAGAGATGAACACTTAAACACTGCTTATTTGCTACTTCTACCTTAAATTCATTCTCCTTGTCCTTGGGGCCCTTGTGGAAGGGTCTGTCGTAGCGGAACTTGCGGATGTTGTTGACGCGGTAAAAGCTCTTGATGCGATCAGGGACGCGGTCCATTTGCAGCACGTCTATATTGTCTGGAATGGGAGTCACTGCATAGATCTGTAAATCTGGTAATTGTGCAGTCAAAGAAAGCTTTATCCATGTGTTAGGAAAGACAAATAGGAAACAGCAACCCACACAGGGGGCTCCATTTGCTGACAGTGAACTTACGGTTCAAATCCCGCACAGTATCCACGCTGTTCTCTCAGAAGCCAAACAGTGCGGGTTCCATAACTAAGCTCTCCAAAGTCCCTGCAGTCCCCTTAAATGTGATGTGGTTCAGTCCTTAAATGCACTGAGCACTGTACTGGGTGTACCAAATCCCAGTACAGGTGACTAATAAGAAGAATGAGATTCAAAGCCTTGGGTATAAAAAGGTTCAACAGTTTTAAAGAAAGGGAAATTGCAAAAAAGTAAAATACTGATGTAAAAAAATTAAGCAGAATGGCAAATTGTGCTTTGGAACTAGTATCTGTTCCCAGCAAAATATTGGCCAAGAGAAGATAGCAGAAATACTCCTAGGGACACACACTGTGCGTTATGCCAGTGCTGTTGATAAAACATGAAAACATGGATATGACCGAGCACAGCCCTTTCCCTCCTACACGGAACATGACCTGCATTACTCCCCAAATAAAAAGTCACCGCTCTCTCCAACACCACAACAAACCAGTTACTGTCTGGTGCAGACAGGATCTGGTTTTGTCCATATCCAGCTCTACCTCTGTGCTCTGCCCCAGCTCCAGGGCGAGTTTGCCCTTTCACAGAAGGATACACTGGGCATCACACTGCAATATGGAATCATCGGGGTGGTTTGGGTGCTGCATTGCAATGGCTTGGGGGAACTCGCTCAGCATCCTCTGCTGGAAGGCTTCCAGCCTCTCATAGTCGTGGCCCCGACACACATATTCTTTGTTCTGCAAGAAGGACAAGCATAAATTAGTGTCTTTAAAAGTAAGTTAAATTCCACTGACTTCTATCTCACTTTAAATGTTACTTCAAAACCAAAGATAAATGACAGTGGCAATATGCTAATATGAGAGTAGATGTATTTTATCCCTTCCTTTTTCTTTACAATGTGTTTCATGAGGAAGTGATGAATGAGGAGACTATTCCACTGACCTCTGAACAGCACAATGCCTCTGATTCAGGCATACCCAGCATTCAGTCTTGTGGTCCCTTCTTACCTGCTTTTCAGAAAAGGCACTATTTTTAATTGGACTATAGTGAAATGTATCAACTAAAACTTAAGTCACCAGCTTGGCTGTTCTATGCTGGGAAAGCTGCTGTCAAATGCAATTTATACCAGATGGATAAAAGTCCTGAGGATCTGATATAAAAGAGGGAGATATATGTTTATCATTTTATCAATTCTCCTTAGAGAGAAGTTGCAACAAACTATTCACAAAAATCACTGTTTAATCACTGCTATATTATCACAGCCATACAACCCAGCCCTGACCATGATGAACAATACATGCTCAGAAACTCCCCTGTCTATAGTACAGTAATACAGAAAAGAATTCTCAGTGGCCACTTAACAAATTCCCCTTCAGCCCTAAAAGCACTTTCCTCTTGATGAACAAAATTTCATTTCTGCTAATAATGGAAAGCTGCATTTAGATGACTCTTGAGGCATTAAACCACTTGTGCAGAGTTCTTGGATGCTTTTTGAGCCATTTTTTAACTCCAAACAGCACGATACAGGATTTCTAAATTCCTCAGTGTCAGGAAGACACAGTCCAGTGTCTTAACCCTCACAAACCACAATTTTCATCAATGTTAGTATCTCCCAGTGTAAGACCAATCAAAGCAGGCAAATTTTCTAATTTTGGTAGTTTAAACTCTCATACACATAATAACTAGAAGAACAGGGAGGGTTTTCACCTTCATAAAACAAGTTAAAAATTTAACAGACAACAACAGCTTTTTATTTCTTGCATTTAGAGGCTGCAGTATATTCAAGAATGTGTTTTTAATTGCTCTGGAAAAGGGATGTGGCCAAGCAGTTCTTGATCTTGGTAGCAAAATTGAAGGGAAAGTAGCAAAACCAGATCATAAAACACAGCCAAGGAGTTCAGTTATCTTTGCCTTTGCATTTCAACTTTATGGAAAGGATCTCCTGTTCTGGCTGTGACATGTGTCACTTTGTATGCATCAGTCACAGCAACCAATAGACTGGGAGAAGAATCACATGATGAATCTTGACAGTTCAGTCTGTAATGCTCAAACTTTGCAGCTATTATTAAATTTGGAGTGAGCCCATGTTTGAAAGTGAATCTCTTCCTGACACTTACTGCATTCTTTGTTTTAGCTTTTGATTGCAGCAATCTAGAAAACTGTAAGCCTATAAATAAAGTTACTGTGATTCTAAAAATAATGCCCTGAAAACACCTCAAAGCTAAATTTAATAAGACTTCAGACAGATGCCAACACAAGATCTCAAAAGATGGCTTGTCAGGCCTTACATGAACTTCTGGTAGATGGAAGATATGGACAGTTTTAATTTAAATTTACTTATGTAGGAAGGCTAGAAATAGATGCAGAATTCATAGAAACATGAACAATGACTTTTCTAGACAAAGGGTCTTCAAAAAGCAAAGATATAGAAAGAAGTGGTTATTTTCTGTCTTAAGCTATACAGCATTAGAAAAGTACATGAGAAAAGGGCTTGGAGTTATTTGATCACTTTAAATCACTCCTGTATCCATTTGAAGATTTTAAATCCATGTAAATCTTTTTCTTCTCTAGAATAGCTGCTTCCAATCTCTTTACAGTGTGATCCATGCTGATGTGACTGCTAATGGGCTTAGTCTGTGCTCCACAATGTGTGTGCTGTATGGATCATTAGGGAGAGAAAGGAGGAGGATGACTTTTAATGAGATTGCTACATTAGTAATCTGCTATCAGAAGTACTGCTACCAAATATAATTGCAGAATTAACAAGGATTATAATTATGTATGCTCGTGTTCGCTGGTAATTTCTCCAGCCAAGGATCCATGTTGTTACAGCACTCTGCAAAGAGTTAGGGCTGAGCACAGGAAGCTCAAGCAGTGTCAAACACCTTGGCCATGCAGGAATCCCAGGTAAAAGTGAGGATTCACAAGATAAAAAGATAAGCTCGAGTCACTGACAGTACTTCAGATGTTGGGAATGCTTGTGTGCCGTGATAACTGTGTTGTCACTCACTTGCTGAAGCATTTGCTGTTAGATATAAAAAACAGGAATTGTCAGTTTTCTCTGGAGATCTTCATGAAAGGGCAGCTGCAGGTTCACACTGCAGCACCTGCCCTTTTTTTGGATTCCTCTGCAAGCATCTTCTACATCTGCTTCAGGCTGCTGCATTCTAAATTCTATGAGGAGCAGCTGAGGGAGGAGGGGCTCAGACTGGAGAAAAGGAGGCTCACGGGGGACCTTCTCACCCTCTACAACTCCCTGACAGGAAGTGGTAGCCAGGTGGGGATTGGGCTCTGCTCCCAGGGAACAAGGGACAGGAGGAGAAGAAACTGCCTCAAGCTGCACCAGGGGACGTTCAGGCTGGATATCAGGAAGAATTTCTTCATAGAAAGGGTTGTCAGACATTGGAAGGGGCTGCCCAGGGGATGATGAAGTCACCATCCCTGGAGGTGTTCAAGAAACAACCAGACGTAGCACTTGGTGCCATGGTCTGGTTCACAAGGTGGTGATTGGTCAGAGGTGGAATCCATGATCTTGGAGGTCTTTTCCACCCTAAATGATTCTGTGATTCTCTGATTCTGGCACTGTTCACCTTCAAATAACATGAAACCACCACCCTTTATGCACTGGTATTTCTTCTCTCTGACTAATTTCAACTCGCCTTTATTATCCGTGCCTGTGTTTCCATTAAAAGACTATAAATAAACCCCAATGCTGAAATCCTTGTTAAAAAAAAAAACCACACACAACTTCATAATCACAGGGAAGTATAAGAGGGGAGCTCTCAAAATGGCTTGGCTTTGTATGGCTTCATCCTGTGTACCTTGACTGGTGCCACCTCTACTCAAACCATTCCTTCAAAGAGAACACAAACCATGCACCTCCATTCCTTGAAAGCTTCCAGTTATCTTGTCCTGTCACATTCGATGGCATCTGCCATCAATTTGCAGGCAGGTCTTTGAGCACTTGTCAGATTGTATTCCTTCCTTGCTCTAAACTAGCAACAAGACATTGTATAAACAAATACCCATTTAAAGTTTGATTCCTCATTAGGAAAAAAAGAAAATTTCACTTTTTAAATGGATTGGTATACCAGCAGACAGTGAGCTCCAAGTGGGGACATGTCCAAAGAAGCTGTTTGGCTTTTTTTGAAGAGAGGAAATTTTCACTTGCACACAGCATAAGACTCATCAGGCTGGGATTAGAATTCTGTCAAGTGAGACTTTTTTTAAAGTGAGATAATTTGAGATGATGAAAATTAGTTGTAATGACCCAACATTGCTGCAATACAGCATTTTGCTTAATATAGAGGCAATTTGTGCTGCATCTGCAGATCATCAAAATTCACAGTGGCATGAGTCAAATTTCTGATCTCTGTTCCCAAGAACATTCCCAGTGGACCGTGTCCTTCAGTTCAGCCAGAAAATTGTTTTTATTTGTGCAGGTGTAAAAAAATATGCTGAATAGTAGACATCATATCTCCAAAACAAAAATACAAAGCCTTAACAGCTACTCTGAGCCTGGTCACTTTGTCACATGCTGTATAAATTTGGCTTACCCGCAGGAAAAATGGGAATTTTCGACCATAAAAACCAACTCTGAAAAACTCCGGTTCTAAGCGCTGCTGTTCCATGATATTGTCATAATAGGTAGCTTCCATTTTCTAGAGAGGAAACAGATAGCTGTTATCAGACCCTTAAAGCTGCACTCAAAACATTAACATCTCAAGGCTCATTAAAATATCACATTACTCTTTTACCCCCATGATTTTTTATGAAAAGACCAAGATTCTGTTAAAGATAAAAATTATTAGTTAAACCAGTCTACATGGTGGAACAGACTAGAATATCATCATACTCATTTTACATTTTGGAAGATGATATATGAATTTTTCCTGGTTTATCCTATTTTAAATTAAACAGGTCTTGCATGTAATTTTCTTTGCATTGCAGAATTAATGGCAAAGCTGAGATTAAGATCCACGTTGCATGGCTCACAGTATCCTATTCTCTCCTACAGATCAAAATCCATACCACTGCCTGGAAAATTACATCTAATTGGGTTTGCCTTAATTGAGTTGAGGGGCATGAAAAAGGATAAAACAAAATTAAATCTTCTACATCTCTGTGCACCAGAAGGTTTAACGTGGAAGAAAAAGGTGGTTGGAAAGAGGAAAAGGACTTTTTTCTAGTTCCAATAACTAATTTTGTGGAATTGTGCCAACAAAGATCAAGAGTGGGATTTCCAGACCCTTTGGCAAATTGAAAGGCTGACAGGAATTTCACTGTAGCAAAAGGTGGCTATTCAAGGAGAAAAACCAGTTTGACACCATTGCTTCCACTGCAAGGAACCCTAACTTGCAATATTGCATCCTGGTTTGTGGTATTCTGCCCAATTCCCACGAACATTAACACCATTTCCAGAAAGGAGAAGGTCCCAAAGTCATTGCAGGAAGCATCAAGGAACGTGGTGATGATATGAATGGCACAGAGAGTGCACGGCCAAGCTGGTTATGTGTTCTCTTTGAGACCATGTTGGAGAAAACAGGTTCTTCAGAAGTGAAGTTTATCAGATCTTGTTAGACAGGTGTCTTCAGATAGAAATAAACTGGACTTTTTAGAAAGAGAATTTAAACCACTGCAGCATAAATCTCAAATTTGGATACATGTATGCAACCCCAGGGGACAGGATGAGATGAACTGTTTTCACATTCAGAAAGTTTTTAAATAACAACAGGAACTTCAGCTTTTTCTGATTCAAGCATGATGCTGCAAATGTGCCCTGATTTCATCACACGTTTGGTTGTACCAGAGGACCAGATCCCTGTAAACTGATAAGAATAAGAATGCCATAAACATTTGTCTTCTTCCTTTTCTCTCTCATTCATCTTAGCTCACTGAGGCACAACCTGTCCTTGATTCTTTTGGAATTAAAATTAAATATGTATTAAAAATTAGGATATTTTATGCAAAAATATATGTAAATATGCCATTGCAATAGCAAGCCCAGCTTGTGTGTGTGTGTCTGTGTGTGTGTGTGTGTGTTGTCTTCATATACTCACAGGATTTTACTGCTACCAGACTTTGGAATTATTTCAGTGGACCTACCTACAAAGTCATCAATATGAATCAATGGCAATGAGTCACAGTGAACGCACGAAGCTCTATAAGGAATGTGATTTTTTTTTAAATTCAGAATGCTTTGACAGGAGAGCAAAATGGTCTGGGGAAGGATGTAAGAGTCTGCAAGGAGAGACAGCGCTGCCACTTACCCGGATCCAGCTGAGGCTCTGGTAATCATAGAGGCTCTCGTACTGGATGGCCAGTTCTCGGCACAGCGGGATGCCGAACTCCCAGCTCTGCGGGGCCAAAGCAAATCACACTCACAGCAAACAAATGCTACTGCCAGCTCAGCTGAGAGCAATATGGAAACTCACTTCTGGGAATTCGTTTGGTATGAAATGGCAGAGATTAGATGTAAAAATGCAATGCGATGAAACCATTTCCACTAAATAGCAGATCAATTCCTCCTAAAAGATGGGAACAGAGGCATATGTTCCGTGGAAATTACACACACATACTGCTTGTTCTGACAGTTCATTTATGAGACTAGGAACTTATCTGGAGAAAGATAATAAAACTAACAATTTTTATTCACGCTAGACACCGCTTCAACCCACCCCCAACAGCTCCTTTGCTTCCTGTACTAGAACTCCCTGGAGTACAGATTTAGGGCTTGGTTCCCCAGCAAAGTGCTCCCCTTCCCAGGCTGCTCCTTCCCACTGAAAGCACAAACTGTCAGGCAGTGGGAACACTCCAATACACAAAACATCCTCAGAACTGACCTGCATTACTGCAGTGAATCAATATCCATATTCAGAAAGCCACATTCATTTCTTCAGCTCCCAATCCCACACAATGGATCTCTCCTAGCACACCATACTCATCATCCCAGAGGTCAGGCGGGACAGAGACCCACTTTGGGCACACCCACACTGAGAGAAAGACTCTCCTGTTACCTCAAGTGGCTTTTTGGAGAGCTCATTTGACACTAAAATCTCCTCTTCCATTACCTTTTACCTGCACACACTGGAAGCCTTTTGGGGGAGTGGCTGTTTCTTACCATGCTTATGGTAAAGGATTTAGAACACCAAAGTCTCAGTTGAACCTTTACTGGATTAAGTTTTATTATGCATTACTGGGCTAATTTGCCAGTTGTTTTACATGGGACCCTGCTGTAGTGAAAACAAAATTAATGTGCGAGTTAGACTATCATCTTAAGTTCAAAAAATATTAATAGCAGTATTGTAAATTCTTGGTAACAGTCATTAACAGTAATTGTATAAAATATTAGCACTTAATATGGAAACAGTTTGTCTGGTTACATGTACCTTCACATAAAAAAGTGAATCTTTACTGTTTGATTTAATTTATGAGGCAGTTTACAGTGTTTCCGTTTAAGCCCACATTTGTAGTGTCTGTTGTCTCCTTACTATCACTTCCTTACTACAGCTGTTTAGCTTCAGTTAATGACAAAAACTTCAATAAAAACCTGCTAAATATTATATATACAATATAAAATTATATTATATACAATATAAAGTATTGTACCAGAATCAATTTGGATATTCTGATAGTATTTGTAGTTTGGGAGCATGGGAGCCCTGAGATTTATTTAGATCAAAGCAACAGACACAATAGGAAAGGAACTGAAAGACCAGTTTCTTGACTACACTGAATATTAGTGAGGTATTTGTGATCTCAAATTAACAGAATTTTTGCTGTGGGTTGTCAAAATCCATGACAGACAAACTGATCCACTGAACTGAGATCAACCATAGTCAGTTAAGTGTTTGTATTTGCAAACTCAAACACCACTGCATTTTTAATGGTTGCAGCACATTCTTTATAGAGGTATTATACATAGATTTTGAGTCCTCAGCTGATCTATGTTCAATTCTAAAACATCTAGCCAGGAATAAATGGCTTTTTTTCCCACAGAGAGTGTGAGCAGTCTTACTTCCAAATGGGATGCTGTGACTAAAGCCTACCTAACTCTCTAATCTGTCTTCTGGACAGAACCAGAAATCTCACTGGCTGTTTTTCCTCCAGGTGATCTGAGGGATGTAACCTTTTCATGCTCCTTTTCTGATGTCAATAAAATTAACAAAATGTAACCACATCTGATTTCTCTATATACTACCTCTTCTACATGTACCTTGATACCATTCCTGTCATCCTAACTCAGGCTCTCTCTTTCTTTCAGTTTCCACATCAAGAAATTCCACTGTGCTACCTGAGTATTCTGCAGATACAAGATGAGACAGAGAAGTGAAGAAAAACAATACAGGTAACTTCCTAAAGAGAAAACGGCCTGTAGATATTTGAAAGAAAAAGGAATTAATGGATATCCAAGTCACTGGAGCTTCAGTTTTAAAATCTGTGATGCTAATGAGTAACAGCTTCACAGTACAGATAATTAATATGCAATTCCATTAACATGCAAGTGTCACTTCCCTTTTCAAATAACTTCCTGATGTCTCCACTGGTCTCCACTGTCTCCATTTTTCTCATTAGTGCTTTCTGTTTTGCTGATCTGTGATGTGTTTGCATGTTGTGTATTACTTGAAAGCCACATTCATAGGGCATTTATTGCAGCTTTCTCCTGTGGCACCAGCAACTCTCAGCTGACTGCACACAAGGGGGCACAGGTAAGAGACAATCAACCCTTCTGAATGCCAGCCTTTTTTTACTCACACCCTAATGTGCAGATTTCTTTTGGAAATTATTCCCATGAGGGTACACAAGAGAAATGATTTCAAGTGTTGGGTATGGAACACATGATCGAAACCAAAGTGCTTTGGGAACGCTGCTTTGGGTCTCTGTGTGCACTTGGCTGCACTAGGGAGAACAGACCCTGGAATGCCATGGTGGGAGCTGGTCAGAATTGTCAATTAATAAATCAGGTAGAGAACTGGACAGAAAAGGGCTGTGTAGTTTTTGAGCTATTGCTGTGCAGAAACATGATCAGTCAGGTTCAAACTGTTCCATTCATGGATGTCATCAACTAGAGAACTTTTGAGTTTAAACGGTCAAAACTGTAGCTGAGGGTTAACAATATCTTCAATTTAAGTTATGTACTTGCACACACTGCCAGCTGAGCCACAAACCAATTCACAGCATAGCAGAAATCAGCAAGAAGGGGCACGTGACCAGTGAAGGCTAAAAGAGCTTTGGAACACCATGTTCCTTCCCAGCACAAGGCTGCTGCTGACGCTGCTGAGGGTGGGAGTCAGTTCTGCACCCACTGCAGCATCCCAGGCCTGCCACAGGCTGTGCCACTGGCATGTCACAAGACACCCTTGTGGCCATTTTCCTCCCATTCCTGTCCTGAGAAAATTTTCCCATAAACAAATGCATAATTTTTACAGCCTTTACACTCTACCTTGACACCTTCACTTGGTGGAAGAGGCCAGGAGCAGCATGAGAAATGGAACTCTGGAAATGCAACTAAAGGACAACAACAAATCCTGCTCTGCAGCACCTGAGGAGGGACCATCTCAGGACAGTGCAGAAAGAAGCTGTCAGACGCAAGTAGAGGGAAGCAGGTTTCTCCCATTCCCTGAGTTGCTCCCTGTCACACAACAAGAGTGCTGAAAAGGAGGATTTCGCTTCTCAGCATCTTTCACTTCCATAGTCTGAGTGACATACACACTGCTTAAGTGGATTATTTAATCATTCAGCTACCATTTGTAATAAAGGAGGATTAAAACACAAATCAAGTAACTCCAAAAACATCCAGTGGGGAGAAAACCTCAAGAGGTTAACACTCTATAATCTGTTAGGAGTTTTATAGCCTAATTACATCAGTCAATTTTTACTCTACTTCACTGTGTATATGGATTCCCTGTTGTCAAAAATAAAGGCTCACTTGCTTTCCATAGTGCCTCTATCATCTTTGTCTAGTCAGACAGTACAGTACTGCAATATTTACATAAGCAGTTATTTTTTTTAAAGTGCAGTCTGAAAACCCCTGAAAATTTCTGAAATGAGAGAACCATATTTATGAGAGAACCAGTGTTAACACAAAAGAGCAACACTGGCAGACACACACAAAAAAAATCTAAATCACTTCCTTATAAATGGGCCATTTCTTCCTTCACACAGGAATCTGACTTCCTTTTGCAGGTTCTTTAGAAAATGTTTCTGCCATATGCAACTCCTATTACCAGGACTAGGAATGAATTATCTGGAATGGCAGCCCCATAAGAACCAACTCACATTTGTATATAATGCCACTGTCATTGCCATCACGGGCAAAATCAACCCCGAGGCACACATACAGATGTTGTCTCTCAAGAACATAAGCTGTAGGAATTTTCCTAGAGAAGGGAAAAATTTGAAAATACTCCAACAGATGATGTCACTTTTAAGGTTCACCTCTGAAATGTTCCCAGAACACCATGACACAAGAGACTAAAACATCTACTTCTGCAGTAATTGAAAAAAAAATATAATTAACTGTAGAAAACCCATACTCAATATATGAAATTGAAATGGATTGATTTTCCTTCTTGTGCAGTGGATGGAATCGCACTTTAATTGAAAATCACTTTAAAATAAGTGACACTGAAAGGATTTAAATCTTTTTCAATAAAGAGACCCCTATAGCATTTGCCTGCCTTTTCCATGTGTAGATTAAGCACAAAAAAAATTCTCAAGTGAGTCATAGCACAGCAGTTTGCATAGACAGCTACAAAATGCAATCTCACTCCCTAAAAGCTGAGGAACAGGCACTCTTGCCACATCAGCTAATCCAAGGCTTGGCTTAAAGGTTTAAAAATGTTCTGGTGTTTGTCCTGTCCTGCCTCCCTAACCCGTTCCAAATGCCACACATAATGAAATACCTTTTCTCATCTGTTTGTTTTTTTGTCCAGAGAGCCAATTTGTCATGTTATAAACCCTTTTGATACAAATTTACTTCCAGACTACTGAACTGAGATGATGGCTTGCAAGCCCTAAGTCAGTCAGGAAAAGGGAAGGAAGCTGCTGGAAGACAGAAGAAGTTGGCATACCTTCCCTTTGTTGAAGTAATGGATAATCTTACGGCACAGACCTTCCTTACGTTGCCACTCTGACTGAGATGGGTAATGCAGGAACTCTCTCAGAGGTCTGTCCTCCCACTGAAGCAACTCACAGTACAAAAGCAAAGTGAATGCAGCCTCTGTAGGAAAGGCAATTATGGAACACTGAATCAATGACAGCAAATAAACACAGCCAATACTGAAAGGTCACAGGCCTCCTTATGACACGGTCTGTGATTTCTGATTTATAGTTTGCGAAAAAAATCTCAACTCTTTGTTTTTAAGTGCAGTCTGAGAACCCCTGAAAATTTCTGAAATGAGAGAACCATTAAATTATTCAATTACTTAAAATAGCAGCACATGATTTTTAGGTACAAATCTGTCAAGTTTCTTTTTACCAGCTACTTGATCTAAATGCACAGTCAGATGTTCAGATCTGTAACTAGATTTGGGGCCTGCAGCTGTAAACAGAGCTTGGACAACACAGCATTAGAATCCATTCATGTTCCAAGTGCTCCCTCAGCACTGCAAGGCAAGGAAATATGACAAGTGATAATATAATAGTGGTTTTGCTAATCTTCCTTTAAATTTCATTCTACTGTTGTGATTTTTTCTTTAATCCATCTTCTTCAAAGAACACTTTAATGCAAAATTTGAAGTGTAATGCAATAATCATGTGGTTGTGCAGGCATAAACAGATAGTATTTAACTTGAGGAAAGGAGCTGGGCCTCAGCTTCTTGCTTCCCAAATGCCATAACTGATTCATGCAAATTCTTTCCAAAAGAATGAGCCAGATAATATATAACACTCGGAGAGTTAAAAAATGTCATGAAGAGCTCAAGCAGACTCCGTGGAATGTCTCTCTCACCTGTGTAGTTCTCAGCCTGCAGGTGCATGTCACAAAGCTTGTGGATATAGCGGATGTACATCTCCTCCTTGTTAATTTCAGATTTGTAGAAATTCTGTGAAAGAAAAAACAGAGTTGTTACTCTTGAGACTCTTCCTTCATTCAAGCACTTAGCAGCATCTGTGGATGTGCAAAGTTATTGAACAGAGAACATATTCTTAGTGGGAAAGAAAAGGTATAATTCTTTTCACACTCACACTGATCTAACCCACTAATTTTATCATGGCATGATTTTTTTTTCAAAATGAAGGCAGTTAAAAGCTGAAAGAAGAGGTGAGAGAGGTTGTAGAACCTGTGTCACAGGGATACACAGAACTCAGCTGGACACAGCCCTGAGGAGCCTGATCTATCTGGCCCTGCTTGAAGCAGCAAGTCAGACCAGAGGCCTCTAGAGGATCCTCACAATCCTCATCATTTTCTTCTGTCATCCCAGTACTTGGATTCTGAAGCTGCACTTGCCTGACACAGATTCCTATCCCAGCTTTTCCAATCCCAGTTTCAATGAGATTGCACAGTATCACAAAGAGATAAAGGAAATATCTTTACCATTAGGTTTACAGTGCAGCCAATCTTCTTGTTTTCTGTTTCATCTCCTTTCATACAGTCCCTAAGAAAGTAGAGCAATGTTGAAACAAACATCTGCAAAAACAATCCTTTTAAAATAAATTTGAAGCTATCTTATCTTCCAGAGTTTCCTTGGATGACAAACAACAGATAATCATATACTTAATTTTATAAGTTCTTCTAAGAACTTATAAAGCCCAAAATTAAGCCCAAAATTTCCATATTAGGGCTTAGCTGATGTGAGAACTGAGTGTCCCCAACAAGGACCTGAAATGACTGTTCCTTCATTTCTTACAAGAATCTGAACAAAAATCAGATCCAGTGGTCAAAAACAATCCAAATGTAAGATATACTATAAAAGTAAAAAATTCTTATTTATCCAGATGTAACATTTAGTCCTAGTCAAAGGGCTGGCTTCCATAAATGCAGCTCTGCAGCGTGGTGTGGCACACAAGGATACAACCTGAGGGATTTAGACTGGATTTCTAACTTTTACAGAGGTAAGTTAAATCACAAAACTTATCTTTGGCTTCTGGAATATTTTAGAAATTATTTCTATTCAAACAGTACAAGAGACTAAATTTTTAAAGCAGTGACACAGCAAACCATCTTGAGAACTACTATAGCTACTGACTGTAGTAGTCAGTACTGGCAGCTGGACTCTAAGAAATGCCTATGTATTTCCAAATTCCAATGCCACATTCCAGTTCTCTGTTCTGGGAATGACAAATCAGCTGCAGATTGAAAATCAATAAAAAACTGGTATGTGTTTCTCAATTAAGCATGGAAATGTGTATCTGTATGTCAAAGCTGCCTTGCTGGCAGCTGTTTATCATTAAAAAATAAAAAACAGAAACCAAGAACACATGGCACCCCCCATCCTGCCCCCCAAAAAACCCCCAAGCAGCTCCCCTGCATTCCCTTTAAACGTGTCTCCAGTACCTGATTGTGCACAATAGTTGTAGAGCAGTTGTTGCCATGAAAAAAACAGGAGATTGGATCAAGGTGGTAGGGATAATAAAAAGAGCAAACTAAAAAGCACAGAAAAGGATTTGGGACTGCAGAACACCCAGCCTAGTCAGAGGGTTTCACCTCTAATGAGCAGCAGCAGAAGAAAACACTATTTGAACTCCCGTCAGTAGGCTAAAGATAGAAATATCTGGGGCAGTTCTATATAGGTTCAAATTGTCTATTATTAAAAAAAAACCCCTCTGAGTGTGTGTGTATATATAAATCTAAAGTTAAAATATTTCCTTCTAACTAAGTCAAAGCTCAGCTGCATTGACACAACACTCCTGCAAACTTCAGTTAAAAACTAAATGAAGGCTGCCTAATTTATAGTGAAATCTTGCTCATGAGCCACCAGCTGATGTGTCAGAGTTCCCTGATGGAAGTTCTCCAGCCCTGCAGGCCTGGATGAGGCATTCAGCACACCTTGGTTCAATGAGGCTTTGGGGATCACTCTTGCATTTAACATCTGTTTTGCTGAATTAGGTGAGATCATTTTAGTGATAGAAGGAATTAACGTTTTAGCAACCTGACTAAACCTCAGTACAAAAGTATCAGGAACGAGCAGACAAGAATGAGATGAGGATCTGGGCGTTTCTTCAGAACCCAACAGTGATGCATTGGCTTGCATGTATGCAGCTTGACAGTTAATAAAAATATTCCCTGTAGGAATTTGGTACCATGTCTCAACAAACTTCTTATGCTTAGAACATGTTCTTGCTGGTGCCAGATACCTGTAGTCAAGCAGACGCTCCATGAGACGAGTGACGGAAGTGACAAAAGAGATTCCAGTCTCCCGCCAAGTTTCCTGCTCAATCTTCTCCAGCAAACTGTTTGAAGATGGAAAGACAGCAGGTGAGGCTTCCAGGGAAATGGTACAGTGCATGCAGACTGATACAGACAACTTGGTTTCTCCCTCATAAAACAAATTCCAGGAGAATTAGCATCTTACCTGGGATAAGGCCCAAAGAGTTGGGTTCTACTCCAGGCAGCATGAAGTAAAGACAAGGAAATTACAGAACTGACAGGAGAAGGGAAAATATCCTCACACTGCCATTTAACAGATATGAAAAAGAGCAACACTTACAGCAATACTTGATTCCCACATTATTACCTGTAGATTAAATACCACTAGCAGCAGCCAGAAACTGCAGTCCAAACCTACTGCAAATATTTCTTCTTTGCTCATCCCTCCATAAATTTTCATCTCTAATCAGCAACAAACCAACCCTGAATCACATTGTATTTAAACAGGAAATAAAAGCAATCTGCTTCTTCCTAGCATAGACAGTACAGTGAGCACCCATGCCACACAGTTGTGAAGAAGAGAGAAGGCTGGAATGAGAACAACAAATATTGTGTTTAAAAAGTGAAGAAAGAAAGCAAATTTACATACCAGTTTCCCTGAAACTGGATTTTCAGGCAAAGAATTTGCCACTTCTAGGAAAGAAATTCTGTGGGGTATCACATCCTCCAAAGAGGCAAACTCTTCAGTACTGGGATGATTTGCAGCTGAGGGAGGCAATTCCCTTTTCAGCAGTGTAGTTGAGACAGTAGAATTCAGGGTCAACTGTTTTTTTCACAGAGCATTTACTAATTTGTGGAATTTTTTCCTCAAATTGTTTCCTCATATTGTTCTCAGACAACTCGGTTGGAAATATAAACTAACTGGTTACTGGAATTCCAGGCTGTGTTTCTTGGTAATGCATCCAATCACTATCATCTAAAAATGAGTAAAAAGCTACAGCCCTTGAATTCTTAACATTTCAGGTAATTAATGTCTTCAAATGGAGCAAAGGCACACTATTCCTCTTGCCACATGAATTAAAAAAAAGAATAGATATTTCCTTTCCTTTATCCCTGAAATAGACTTACTTTATCTGTACACATATGATCCAAGACATCCCAAGGTTGAATATACACAAATCCAAACTGAATAAATTTCCATACTTCCTGAGGATAAGCACATGGAATAGGGAGGCTTATCTAGCTTGAAATGAATGAATGTGCAATTGCAAATTCAGAAACAGAATTATTGATTCTAGCAAAACAAAGGTTTATGCCTCAAACAGCTGGGGTGCTATTGGAGGCCACGTAAAATTGGAATATATGACTAAAATTCTGCTAATGATCTCTCTGGCTCACTAGAGTATTAAAAAATTGGGTTAACTGCTCTAGACTGTCAAGAGTTCAAAATAATTCCTTCTGAAATAAACTAGGAACACTCAAAATGAAATTTGGAGACAGAACAGTAATCAAAGGTAGTGAAGTGTAAAGTCAGACATAAAATCTTCAAGTTTATCCTTCTGAGTATGAATTGTTGGTGTGAAAGGAAGTGTCACAATGGATTCTGGAGGAAGCAACTGGCAAGTGTTCAATCAACCAAAACATGGCCTTCAAGAATAGGAGGAAAGAAAGGAAAATGCTGAGGAAAATCTCCTTTGCTCTAACAAGTCCTGACTCTGTAGATAGTGCAGTGCCTCTCTGAACAGCCCTGAGACCAGGATCTCACTCACTGCTATGGAACGAGAAGGGCCCTGGCTCCTCCAGCAAATGAATTTTTGATAGGAGGATGATAACCTTTTATTAGATGTCACAGAGAGAAGACAAAGAAGAATTTAGGTCTCTACATTACTCTCAGCACTACTTCACTGAGCCATTCCATGGAAAGCTGCCAGGAAGCCCTTTCCTGCCCTCCCCAAAGATCTGTGGCTGCACAGATCAGTGCCTGACTCTTCCAATGGCCCTGCACAACACGAGGAGCATGAGCTGGCAAAGCTTACAGCAGGCTGAAGAGTTCCCTGTAGTTCTCATCACCTTTTCCTTCAGACACCAGGCTGTCCAGCTTATCGATCAGCTCGGCTTCCACCTGCAGGAAGAAGCGACCAAATCCATCACTCTGACACACTTCAGGGAACCAGCACATCAGGGAAACTGGATCCTGAACTACAACAGAATATCCAACACCACTGCTCATTATATTAGGCATCACTATATTAGAAGATTATTTGTTCATTAAACCCCACATTTAAGCCTCTCCATGATTATATGACACTTTTGCTTTTTCTTTCACTTTTATAAAGGGCCACACCAGCATCACTATGTTTCTCTTAGAAAGATTTTGAATACATATTAATTCCCACCCTAAATATCAAGTGTGATATCAGATATTCTCATAGAATTGATTCAAGTACAGAAACAGATGTATGTAACATTAAAAAAACACAATTTCATGAAGTCAAAAATCTTGCAGAAGACAGTTTCACTACTAGTGAAGACAGAGGCTCCTAAAGGCTGAAACTATTTGCAGAAATATGGCTTACTTTTATTTGAAGACAAGCATAGTTTGAGCTCCTCCATGTTGCCAAATTGCAAAGGAAGTAAAGATGGGAAGGAAAAACAAATCAGCCAGTGGCACACAAATGGACTTGGTGCTCTTGCTGCTGAAATCATTAAAGGGAGACCTGATCTCATCCCTGAATCAGACTGTGTTGTTATCCAGCCTTGCTGAAAAAATAACCTTGTAAAAACATGAACTACTGAAGAAAATTTAAAAAGGGCTTGAAAATGAATTTTCAGCGTTTTTATATTTTCTGACAAACAACTGAATATTCAAAAGGTAAAGAGAAACTCAGAATTAAAAAAAACCCTCTCTTTGTTCATGATCTACAGTGACAACAGAAATCAGTAATGCCTGTGTCCAGCTATCCAGCATTATACTGGAATGCAAATAACTGCCTGGTTCCAGCAGATAATGTTAATAAGGTTTATTACCTCTTGGAGTATTTAACTATTTATTTAATCACTAATACAGATGATTATTTCATCTTTAACCTTAGAAAGTTACACTATATGCTTCATAAAACAGTGTGGAAATTTGCTCCACAGGTAATTTAAGAAATATTCTTGGAGCTGTAGTTTAAAATACATTAGTGAGTATAAAAATTAAATGAAGATTACGAAGAGTTCATCTTGATACAGAAAATATAAATAAGCCCAGAAACTCGAAGGTGACTGTAGGTGCTTATTACTGTAAATTCCAGAGAAAGACTGTTCTATTGTTATGCTAAAACAAGTGGAAAGAGGACTGTGATCAAAATGCTATTGCAATAATAATAATAATAGTAAATAATAACAATTGTAGCAATCATGGGAGTTGAAGAAGAAGAAAAACAAGCTCCTGCTAATACTTTTCCACACAGCCTTTAATAGATCAGGTTATGGGAAAGGTCTGCTATTCTCCTGGAATGATAGATTAGATCTGGCATTTTAATGACTGTGCAAATAACTAATCACATGAATTATGATAATTTAATGGTGATTTACTCCTTCAGAGCACTTCTCTGCAGATACTGGCCCCCAGCATTGCCTCAGCACAATGACAATGAAACACTCATCTGAGGATCTAGACCAAACCCATCCTTCATTAGCAATGCTCTGCACTTCAGGGATCTGGTTTGCAGTGGAAAATCTAAGCAATTCTCTGACCATGACTGGGAAACAATGATGAAGATTTCTCTCCCTGATTTGCAATCAGAGCTCACAGCAGGTAGAAACTGCAGAGCTCTTGCTGGACTTAACCCTTCCCAGAGAGCTGCTGCGATTTCTGAAAATAAAAACAGCTACAAAGTCTGTTTCAAGGCATGGTATAATGATTTAATTATACAATACCATTTCCTAGCTGCAAATTGAAGACAGAGAAGCAGAGAGCACTGTTTTCACAAAGACTGGCTAAATCTTTACATCCCCATTTTTGGTTCTCAGTCTGACCAATTTAATGGCTGACTAATAATGTAAGTGAAACCACTGGGAGCAGTGATAGCCCAGCATTTGCAAAATTCTTTTCCCCATCTGATGTGATGAGCACATCCCTCCTCTTCCCCAAGTTCATGGGAAATGCAGTTTGCACTGGTTAAACAATCTTGGTGGTCTTGTGATAGTTTTGTGAATTAAGTCTTGAATTTTCTATTTTATATATATTTACATGACATATTCACAGTCAGAAACAGATAAAAAAAATACAAACTCCTTGCTTCCAGCTGGACACTGCAGACAGAGAGAGCAAGAAAAGGAAAGCTTGGGAAGTGCCCTCACCTGTTTGAAGTTGCCATTTTTTCTCTGCTCCCAGTCCATCATGTCATGGAAGATTGGGATCATGATATTCCGGACTTCTGGTTGTGGAACAAGTGTAACACCCAGAAAGGGGCCAATCATTCCCGGAATAAAGTGAATCTTGTGCTCACCTGTACAACACAGAACAATTGTAATTAAATAAAAGCCTTTGCTATCTGTCACTGAGAAAATAGGGAACCCTTGCAATAATGACATTTACACAGTAGTAAGCATGAGCATTACAAAAGCAAATATCCTTTTCCTGAAAATGAATGAAAAATCAGTATTTGCTTTACACCATTTCTTGCAAAGTCTCTAAGAGCATTTTTAATTTCACAGTGAAAGCCTTCAGCAAAAATTGTCAGTGCATTTTACTTGCAAAGGAATTCAAACTGTCAAAAGTACCCCAACTAAAGCATACTAACTGGGGGAAAAGAGGCCAGGAGTACTTCTAATTCATGAAGATTTTAAAAGGGCTGGTGAGAACAATGGTACTTAATAGAGCATGTTCAGATTTCAAGGAACTAACTTGAACTTGAACTCAGTTTCCTAACTGCCTTTGACTGGGACCAAGTGGATCTTCTCCAGAAGGGACCTGAGGCACTATGCTGACAATCTCTACTGAGCTGTGCTACTGCACTGTTGCAGAGAGAAACTCAACAAAGCCTGATCTGGAACAGCATCCAGTGATAAATGTCTACCCATCTACACAGCCAAAACTGGCTTCTCGTTTCTCAGCTGAGTTTGTCCAGTTTGTGTTTCTGGGTATTGGATCTCTGTTACCTTGGGGAGCCATCTATTTCCCACACAGATCCTTTGAACTGTGACCAGTTCTGGCTGTATCATTTTAGTTGTACAAGACGAATCAGGCTTACTCAGTTTTCTTGCTTCTGTAGTCTTCCTGACTGTTGTCTGAACTTTGTCCAGCTTGCCTTGGGTTTATATTTTTTGTGTTTTGTTGTTTCTTTTACCTGTAGAAAGCAGGACTGGGCAAACTAATCTAGAATCAAGTGCACTTAGGGAAAACACTGTGACAGTAACATGGTCCCTCTTCTCTTACTCCAGCTTCTTACATATTTTCTCAAAGATTACAAAATCTCCTTTACTCATAGCATTTTACAGGTGGCTCTACTTCAGCTGATTATCAGCATGGTACATTTGTCATCTTTGTTTTTTTGAATAGCACCTCCTACCTATATTCCTACACATAAAATGTTTATATTTGGCTTGGTGAATGTTTTATAGCCACATTTTTAAGTTATCCAATCTGGCTTGTGTCACTCCTTTGCTCTCTTAGTGATTCACCCCTTCTCATATCCTTGTATTTGTGACCTATCAGCAAACATTTTGTTATTTTCCTCTAGAATACAGTGCAGAAGAGAGTTTTGGTGGGAGAAGTGCTTCTCTTCAGAGAAACAAAGGATTCCGTGATGCCACAAAACATTAAAAAAAAAGTTAAAAATCTGTCAAAAAGGGGCTTTTCCTTTGGCTTTGGTTGTCAGGTGAAAGAGGGAGAGGCTTACCCAGGTTCTGCCACATGCTGAAGAGCTCATAGGCCATCATCACTCTCATATCACCATACCTGAGAGAGAACAGAGACACAGCTGCCCAGACAACAAAAACTTGGAAGGCAGTGATGTGAAAAAATAATCAAATGGTTAAAAAAAAAAATTTCACATTTATTTCAATGTAAGAATATCAAACAACTTGACTAATCAATGATTGCTGCATTGGGAGATCTAGTTATTCATTTCCCAGGCATTTCCACATCCCAGGTTTCATAATAAATCACAGAGACTTATGGTAGGAAAATAAAGCTCTTTTTTGAGGTGGGAACTCAACAAAACATATCCTTACTTATCCAGAATCTTCTTCCTCTTAGGTGGTGTGGCATTTTCTAGTTGGAGACTTGGCTGGTTTATAAACAAAACTGCCAGGCTGAAATAAGAGTTCCACACCTGTGACAAGCAAAGGAATTTTATAACATTACACTCCAAGAGTAAGTTTTAAAGAGGTGGAGCAAGACATAGATTCCTTTTTGTAATCAAAGGGGAACTTCATCAATATGTCTCTTACTATGGAGATAAAAATCAACTCTTAAGGGGACAAATGGATTATTTAAACCCTGGTAGGAACTGAAATTAAAACCCCCACAAAAGCAATGCCACTGGGTTTTCCTCTTTGCACCAGAGCTCAAGAATGAATAAACTTGGTGACATCAGTAAACTTTTAAATTGTTTTTCTGTAGGTAAAACAGGTTTTATCTGTCAAGAATCTGAAGAGATGAAATTATATCATGAATAAGACCTCCGTAATTTGGTCTGTTTTCCCAAAGAGATGAGGTTTTTGCCAGCTTAGTGTGTGCACTTGTACCTAGGTGCATGTCTGGCAGCTCTTCCTTACTAACACACTGAACTTGCTGCCCATC
This sequence comes from Irena cyanogastra, assembly GCA_013397155.1. Classification (NCBI taxonomy): domain Eukaryota; kingdom Metazoa; phylum Chordata; class Aves; order Passeriformes; family Irenidae; genus Irena; species Irena cyanogastra. The sequence continues at coordinate 125,884 of VWZV01004333.1, forward strand.
TCCAACTTCAGACACAGGGACAACACTCCCTAGGATTGTGTTCCTCCAGATTTTGTGTCATCAGCCAGAGAGACCTCTGGGAGAGGAAGTTCATGAATGCCCCAATTTCAGGAAAAGCATTGCCTGAGTTTACATTGCATTATCCATCAGTCTGGAAGACAACATGCTCCATTAGCCCCATGCTTATGGAATTACTAGTTTCCTTTATGAGGGACTCAATTTTCCAGATTTGATCCCACACTCTATCTGTTCTACTTCTCATCAATTCCACAGCAGATTCCATTCCTGTCCTTTATCAGTTAGGTCATCTTCCCCACAGACACTCTAATAAATGCTGCAAATATCATTAGCTAATGCAGAGGGCAGCTCCTGCTCCTTTGTTACTGCTGGTTTGAAAAGATGTCAGAACATTTTCTGAATCAATTCTTACTTTAAAATCGAAGTCCGTTTCTGTGAAATTCTTATGCAGGGCAGAAGACAAGTATTGAACTGTTGTAACTATGATACTGCAGCCAAAAACAAAGAAAAGAAAACAAAAGAGAACATTTGAATCTGGAATACAGCATATTACTGTGGTGCTGGTTTTACTACAGGTACAGAGAAGTGCATTCTTTGTGTAATCTCTGTGATATTTACATAGAAGTCACCACTCTATGCTTTAATGAACAACTTGTACTAATTAATACATGATTATGAACTTTCACTACTATTGTAACTTTCAGAATTTACACAGGAGCATTTAAAATCCTGTATATTTTGCATGGCTGGGCCATATGACCACCAGGGAAATGGAATAATACACTCCTTTTCCTCCTGTTCTAAGCAGAAATGTTTTTTCCCCCAGTGGAGAGTAACTCAAAAAGTTTGAGCTGTCCTTGTTCTTGCCTATACAATGGTCCTTTATCTCACTCTCATTCAACTCAAGATATTTGCAAGTATTTTGCCAATTTTTGCTTCCGTGTTATTTTTTGTTGGTGGCTACATACACCTTTATGAAAGGCAATTAAGGCACATGACAGATTCAGGAATTAATAAATGGCATGTAGATAAGGCAACAGTAGTATCAAAAGAAGAGCATATCTCTGATTCACATGCAAGCAATACTCCAGCAGCACTGCTAAACATAACTGGCAGTCTAAAGCTTTGAGGCAAAATTATGCCCAAGGGAACAGGTAACCTGCAGCATCTGAGGGAGCTACTGTTTCAGGTGGATTTCTTTTTTCTTACAGAACTTCACTGAATCTTTACGCCTGAATTACTGAAATCCACTTCTTTCACTTCTCATTAGCGGGGTGGGCTCACAGAGCATTCAGCTCAGCTGAGCAGGCAGCCTTCAGGAGCATTTCCATGGTGTTTCCTCAGAGTGAGAATGCTCCAGCTGTCATTCAGTCAGTGGGAATTCCACAGCTAGTTTAGCTAAGGGAACTAGTGGATAATTCCAGCCACCCTGTGTTCAACACTGCTGCTGATCTAAGGAGTACAGTACTTAACCTAGCAGAAGTAAGAAACTGAGCTAAAACAGAGCATTAAAATGGCAGATGACAACTGAATTGAGAAGGAACTCTGTGTAATGCTTTGCTGTCATGGCTGGGGTTTGCTCTCCCTTTTCCAAAATACCCGAGAGCCTCTCCTTGCTCGGCTAAGGAGGGATGTTCATGGGAAAAAGCAGATGTTCAAGGCAGGGATTCCCTGACAAGGGAGGGAGAGGCTCATGAACACCCTTGGTGAGGGGAGCTGGGCTTGCCCTGTGTGCTGGAGCTCCTGCGCCCCTCAGCCCCTCACCCACAGGGCAGCTCCTTCAGCTCTGCTTTTAACTCCTGAGAATACTGGTGGAGTTTAACAAACCCCCAAACACAAAGCTTTGGTCCAGAGTGTTACAACAGCAGAAGGAGGACAAGCACTCCAGAATTCCTGTCTTGATCCTCACATCTCAGTCTGAGGAAGAACACTGCCCCCAGGCTTTAACTGCCACAGAACAGCAACATTTTATACCTGCTCCTCTACTTACTTGCTGGTGAGCAACCTCATCACCATCCAGTCTCGAGGAAAGACACTCATCTTCATCAGGTTCCGAAACACACAGAAAATCTTCAGGAGGAACTCCTGTCACACAGGGAAAAATAAGTAAAAATCAGCAGCAGTTGCAGGTGAATCTCTTTTCTTGATTGTAAGAAAGACAAGCTAAATGTGCTCTACTTTGAGCTTTGTGTTGCAAGGCCATTCAACTGGAAACATGGAAGCAACATACGTTGGAATATGGCTCTATTTGTTTTGTTATCATCTAATATACAACTTCCAGTTTCTTTAAAATCTTCACTTCTACAAGGGGATGAAAATCTTCCCTATGTGCATAATTGTATCTGACTTCTCATATTATCACCCAGAGTTCCAGTGTCAATTTGCAGCTATTTTCAAATATACTGGACTCACAATCACTTTTTTATGCATTCATTTTATTAATTTATCTGTCCAAATTTCTTTGGATTTAAGTCACAAATTGAGAACTAACCACACCCCAAGCCCAATAAAACTCCTACACAGGCTTTCTAAAATAGTAATAGAAAACCCCATTTCTGGCAACATACAGCAGCAAAGAGCTCTTAGACACATTCAGCTGGATGTTTGCTTTCCAAAAAAAAATCCCCAAACCTGAAGACATTTCTGATTTTTGACTACCTGCACCTCCATGTCTGTACAGAACAACAGTGAAGATCAAACATGACAAGTTGTTGGCCTTGCAAACTATGGTTTTGTTGTTTTGTTTTCCTTTCAGACAAAATCAAAATAGCAGAGAAGTTGGCAGAGCAGGGATTCTTCAAAACCATACTACCATTATACCTTAATGAAGGGTGCGTGATTTATATCTTGGTGTAACTGAGCTCAGAGTAAAGCATTAGAAACTCCTCGACTTTTGGCCTCATTTTGCCCCAAGTGTAGTAGTAGTAGTGAATAAAATGCCTTTCCATGACAGAAGAAGTACTGAAAATATTATAACAGCCATATTTGATGGGAAAATAGAGTAATATATAAAATCTTCAGCCTTTGTGGTACTCTTGGAACATAGACTATCAGAGATACAACAGTTCTTTTGGGCATAAAGATAAATTTTAGTTCAATGACCTTTCCACAAGTCTGACATAAGAACTATAGTTTGGATGGGTTTTAAAATATCTATTAAAATTTATTATGAATTAATTTACCAAATCATTTTCCTGTGAGCAATTTAAAAGTCACCAGAAAGGCAGCAATCTCAGATAACTATCAACCTGAGATACACTGAACCCTGCAACCTAAAGATAAGAATTTTATCATCCCAAATTAATCTCCCTGATTTATTCAGCTTCTCTATATGCACACAAAATACTTAAAAGCTGAAAGTCTACCCAGAAAGGACTTCTCACTGCTTCTCCATTTAATTTGTTATGGTGTCAGAAGTTCCTCCCACATTACATGGTTCTTATTGTGCATATTTGAGTGCCATGCCAAACAAAATCATTCTATATAAAAGCTTGTCTTTATTTATAGGATTAGTCTGCCTTATAAACAGGCTGTTGTGGAGATACTCCTCTTCCCCACTGAAGCCGAGTTAAGAAGTTCTGCTGGTATGAGATGTGAGATGTGCCATTTCAAAATGTCAGAGGTCTGTGCCCCTCACCAACCCCTGCTGTTCATGGATAGCCATAATTTAAGCTGACGTTCACAAAGAAGCGTACAGCAAGTGGAGTGGTAAGGTTACAGCTTTCCCAAAAAAGATTTCATCTCCTGGAGACATTTGTAACCCCCAAAAGGCTTGAAATTCTCTTCTGGCATAAAATCAATACCCTTTGTAAGAAAGCTCCAGTGCATACTGAACACGTAGCAAAATTCTATACAACAACTGACTTCACATTCATGGGATTAAAAAGCCCTGTTCCTCTGCCTGTGTTTTATATGTAACAATTACAATATCCTTTACGTCCAACAACATCTATCCTGGGACTTTATTTGCTGTTATAAAGATAATTCAGTGCCCTGTGGACTTAAATGTGTTTTTGCAACACTACACCAATGATTGTAAAAGTGAAAGGAAGGTCCCTGAACGGAGTGCCAGTGGATGGGAATAATTAACAGGGCAAGTGATGCTGGAGGGATTCCCCTCTGCTCTCCCATTCCCCGATAGAGGGAATCACTCTACAAACATCACATCCTTTTGTACCTTCAGTTCATCCTTGCTTTGGAAGTTGTCCAGTAAGTGCTGGAAGTGAGTGTCTGACATCTGACGAAGCAAAGATAAAAGGCAGGAGACATATTCTCCCTGTTGACCAAATGAGAAACTCTTTCATTCAGACAATCGGAAAATTTCTAGATACAAAGCTTTACCGGGGGGAAGGTATAAAGGGAGGGGTCTGAAATGGCCCCAATGCCTATGAGGGGACAGCTGACATGCACAGAGATTGAAAGTACTGCAGGTTAACAGTTCCTGAGTTACTGTTAATACAGGGATACACCTCCAGGAGGCTCCTCCACAGATGCCAGTTTTAAAGGTCTTTTAATCAAAGTTGTAGTCTAAACAGAAGTAATATAAAATTATTATTACAGACATTAACAAATCGCCCTCCAAGCATGCAAGTTTTGACAATACCTTTTTCAGGTACTTAATATACAGTGTCTGTCAGAGGTGTGACTGCAGCTCATGCCAATAGACCAGCAATTATTTCAACTAAGTGACTCCGACCAGTAAGGCAGTGACAGCTTGGGATCAGGCTGGGCTACAGAAGGTGTCTGGAAGCTTGTAAATATATGGCTTGTTAGTGTTCACCAAGTTCTGTGCTGTCAAAGCTCCAGTACTGACAGATCTGCAGTCAGACTTCCTGAGCACAGTCTGGGTAAGCCTACATGAGCAACAATTACATTTTTGTAATTCTGCAAAGCAGATGCACCCTAACCAGTTACCACAGCATCCCAAAGTGTTTTCCAAAGAAGAGCTCCCCCATTTTACAAATCTGAAAGCAAAGCACAGAGAAGTTAAGCAATCTGTCCAAGAGAACAAGCAAAGTGGTGCCAAAAACATCAGGACTGGGTCTGTTGACTGCCAGTCCCTTGCACAACACTATTTCTTTCTGCAACAGAGAAACTTATTTGGAAAATGCACAAATCTAAGCCATATCTAATAGGAATCCATATATCACTGTGCTGTGAAATGTAAATTGAGGAGCAAATACAAGGGACTGTGTCTTCCATCTTATTGTTTCTCTAAATGGCTCAAGCATCTACTCAGAAGGTTTGACATGGGTTGTTGCAATAAACTTTCCAAGGCTGAACTTCACTAGGAAGAAAGATGTGCTCTTCTGTGTGAGCTGGCATGTGGAAAACAGCAGTAAGTCAAATGGCAGCAGTAAAAGGAAACTGAGATATTACTGGACATTTGCAAGCCAGTGCCTTTATTCTGTATCAAAGCACATCTCATTATCTGAGCTAACAAGGAAAGATCCAACCTTCTTTCTTGTGAGAGAAGTGCACCTTAGTGCACATCTGCCCTCAGCAGCACTGCTGAGGTTTCAGCCATTTGCTAAAAAAACAAATCTAAAAAAAGGATGTTCTGAACAGCAGCTTAACATCCTACATTGTGCAAAAGCTGCATTAGGCACTCCAACAAACAAAAATAGGCTAAAATAGAAAAGGGCAGAAATCCAGGAAAGAAGAAGGCTGAACAGCAAAATTCTATTCTTTTTCTTCTTTTCCACTGCATGTCAAAGAAAAATTTCTTCCCTGTGGCTAAGGCTAGCAGCCTGGGTAAAGTGGTGGCTTCTCCCACCAAGTTCAACAGCTCACTTGACTTAGCATCTCTTAACTTATTTTTAGAAAGTATGCTGTGTTTCATTTGCATGAAATAATCAGTGACCCTGGACAGAAGCTCTCCAGGGTGTTAAGCAAAGAGATTTAACCACAGAGCACTGTCATATCCTCAGTTTTGGGGATCATAGCCTGATCCTCATTATAGCCCTTGGTGATGCCACCTTAGAGGTGAAGCCCCAGGCAGCTCCCCAGTACCTCAAGTCTTAAGCAATAACTCTCAATCACAGCTGCAAAGATAAACAAGAAAATAATCTGGAAATCCAGTAAAGCTTCCTGAGCTCCACTGCTTCCTGCAGCCCCCACTAGTGCAGGGAGGAAGGAATGGGTTTGTGGCTTATTAAGGGAAAGGGACAAAGCCCTGGGCATTCATGCAGCAGAGATGATGATGAGGTGCCAGTGGTGGTGAGGGACTGAACCAGAGGTTAGAGAAGCAGGAAATAGAAACTGATTGTTAGTTACTAACAGTGATTTCTGCTGTGCACTGCGGGCAGCGCTGCCCTCTTACCGCCTCCTGAGACTGCGATTTACTCATGATTGTGAGCAGAGTTTGTAACAGCACATCCAGGAGGCTCTCCACCATCATCTCAACCTCCTCCACGACATCTCCCTCCTACAGCAAGTGGTGAGCAAACAGACAGTTAGAAACTGGAGAGATGGAACTGGTAAAGACAGTTCCGCTGAGTCAGCCATACCACAGGCTCCCCAGGACAGAGAGCTCTGTAACAGGCTCACAGAAGTACAATCAAATTCCTCACTGGTACCAGATCCTGTTGTTCTGTCAGTGTGTGTGTGTGTTACCTTGACAGTCTCTGATGGAAACACTCAGGGTCACAGCCATAAAGGTTAGTCTATATTCAAAGGTCTAGAACACAACAGGAGCAGATTATGTTCAGGAACCTTTACTCCATGGCAGTATTATTTTAGCTTATTTCCATGATACCTTTCATCACATTCCTTTTACATAGAACCATGACCTTTAATTGGAAATACACATTGGTATGAATTATATTTAGCACCATGAGCTTCCTGCTTTAGTCAGGTGGGGAAACTTCACCATCCCCTCTCGTGAGCATTGCTTTACATGATCTAGTTACCATCTGAGATCAGAGTATTATGACCATCAAAGCTGGGTGTTGAAACTCAGCAGCAATTTCCAGAAGTAAGTGGGAATTCATTGATTGGATAATTTTAGAGTATTCTTTTAATGTGAACTACAAAGTGCTAGTTACTGTCTCTTGCACAACTATGAGTCCTTGAGCTGTGTAGAACTTTTAAACTCCACTGACATCTAAGTTGGGCTTGCATGAAGAAAATTAAACAGTGTCAAAGCTGGTGAAGGTGTATGTGATTCCCCTCTCCTAACAGCAAGCAAACTGTGTAATCAGGATGCTCTGAGTCACACACCGAGCCAGACCCTCATTTCAGATGTTCTCCTGCTGACAACACAATCTTGTTTTTAAAAGGTTCTTTGAAAAACCTGTATTAACCTATAAAAATATCTCACTCTTCATTTTACTAAATCAGTGGTGCAAATAAAAAATTAAAATCATGTAGCAGATTTACCAAAGAACTGGTTTTGATTATGGAGAAGATACTACTGAGGATCCCAGAGCAGATAAGCAGCTCCTTCTGCTGTCGCAGGTGAAGGTGAATGTGGTGAAGGACTACAGGCAGCAGGATGCGCCGGGACTCTGAATGAAGGAAAATTGTTACAAATGTAAGGAAAGAAAATATTTACAAATCATTACAATGGATGGTTTCAACAAAATTCTGTGGTATTATCATTCTCACCTTATACTGAGTACAATAATTTAAGTGCACTAACTTGAGGTTCTCACTACAGGAAAGAGAAACCCAATGGAGCTTTTTATCTTCCACTTTTCCTTCATAATTTCTTTCATTCAGACCTTTATGTATGAAATACACTCGCAATCTTCACCCATTTTCCACTGAGTTTTTAAAGATTTTTTTAAAATTCTGTTTTTAAAGTATATGTAAGCAATAATGAACATATATTTTAGTAAAATTTTAAGAATTAAAGTGTTACTGAAGTGTTGAGCTAAAGCAATACTAAAGTTACAACATAAAGATTAAAGATACTTTAAAGGAGTGTGGTGGGTTTCTCAGACAATTACCCCCCCTGCTTCTCAGGCATGAGCTGGCTGGAAAGGAGGCTTTCTTCCTGTCCACAGTAAGAGCAATGCAAAGTGTAAAGTGAGATTTGGCAGTTTAATAATTGACTAATTTTTTAATGTATGTTAATCAACCTTTAGTAACTACAATTTATCTATGATGGATTTATAAACATTTCCTACCACAGTGAAACTTGTAAAGCATTTGCATTGAACAGACCTAACAGAGTTACTGAATATTCTGAGTTGGGACAAACACGGATCACGGACTCCAACCCTGAAGTGAAAGCCCTTGGGAAAAGAGGGATCAACCCACAAAAGAGGGATCAACCCACAACCCTGCTCCAACCAACTGAGCGAATGAATACATTTACCAAAGATGCTGTCAAGAGAAACAATTACCAACATTACTGGCGTTCAGCAACAAAGCCACTGCAGGAGCACCCCAGGTGCTGCTGCCCTCAGTGAGCAGCAGCCCCGAGCCCCGGCTCACCTGAGAAGGAGAAGAGGCGGCTGTCGACCGTGCGGGCGATGGACTGGAGCTTCACCACGTCCATGGACTGGCCGATGTGCACTGTGCTGGGCATGCTGCCCAGCGTGCCCCGCACAAACTCCGCCACCTCCTGCACCGTGAACATCTGCAGCAGCTCGTCGAAGATGGCGGGGAACGAGTTCAGCAGGGCAGCCTGCGGATACAGGAGGGAGCTCAGCAGCTGCAGCTCACTGCAGTGAGGTGGGAACAACAGGAACAGTGAATGAGGGGTCAGCATGAAGCTACTACAGACTGTGCTACGCCTGGTGGTCGTTGTTTGTGGCACCTGGAGCTCAGAATGAACAAGTCACATGTAGCATAGAAAAATCAAGTGCTGCTGCAATAGTGAATCTTAGGATAAGTTGAGAACATCTATACAGCTTCAAAAAGCTGTATTTTAGGACACAGAAAAAAATTTGAGATATCAGAGAACAGAAGATAGTCCATTTTTGTTGATTTACTTTTTTCAGTTAATGCAACACTTGCTTCTGATTAGAGAGTTCTATACCAATTATTTGTACTAAGCAACTACCTAAGACAGTTAAAACTCTTCAGAAAATATTCTGAAGTGAGGAACCTGCTGACAGACCCTTAACCAGCTCTGCCATGTGACATTCCAGGATTTCTGCAGCAGGGGTGGGGTGTGAGTCCACGTGAAAGAGGCACCACATCATGCGAGTGTACATGTGATTCTTGCAGTAACAGATATTCCCAGTAAGCTGGAGCTATCCTTGAAAGTGTTTCTTGAAGTGCAGAAATGGGTGTCAGCACAATAGCAACAAAAACCTCTTCATGTCTTATTTCCCATTCTTCAATTATTTTTTTCTCAAGAGTAGAAAATTCCATGCATCACCCTACAATCAAGTTGTGCACACTTGGTGTCCCATCAAACAACTGCAACCACCTCTAATGTTTTAAAATCCTTCCCTTCCTCTACATCCTGCCCAAGCTCCACACTTGCTTCCTCATTAGAACTACTTAAATTCCTAGATGGTTGCTTTCTTGAACCAGCCTCACCTCCACTCTTCCCTTCCTGCCATTCCCACCTCCCTTCCCCAAAGCTCTCCACACAAACCCCTCAATGATTTCCTGCACAAGTTCAGATTTACCAGACTTCATTGCAGATCTCTGTTCAGCTTTACCCTTCCAGAGTCTCACCACTGTCAGTGTTTCCTTTTCCTCAGAGATTTGTTTTCTCATTGCATAAACATTTCTTTATCTCTTCCATACTGACATGACTCTCCTAATCCATATAATCCCAGCCTCCTTCTTTGCCAAGTCTTTTTTCCTTCAACAGTGAAATCTATTTAATAGTATTTGAGCAAAATCAAGTTATTTTTACAACTAACATGGTAGAAGTCATTAAATTATTCTGAACATAAATTTACCTCCTTCTTCCACTTATTCTCTCTCAAAATCTTATTTTGTTACAATAACTCAGATTACACAACCCCTGGGCTCCTGAGTGTTGTCACCTATTTGTTCCTGCATACCTACAATGTACTAACAAAATAAATAAGTATGAATTGTTTCACTAGCTCCTAGTACTCTTGGAAGGCAGTAACAGCCACAAATCCAGTCACTATTTTTATCTTTGGGATAATACAAGTGAAATGACAATATTTGCCCAACAAATCCTTGCAGGAGTTTTCCTAAACTTTCTGTTACTTATAAAGTGGAAGGATTTCTGTATAACCCCTAAAAATCCAAGGGTAGGCATGGGATCTCTCCAGGAAGATTTGGAGCTGTCCTGAGGTGACATCATTTCAACAGTTCCTTGAAGGGTCCCATTATTGCACAACACCCTAAAATATGCTGGAACATTACTCATGTCAAACTAATTGCCTGGGAGCAAGAAAATCAGTTTTACTCTCATTGCTGGAAATACCTGAGATACTGAGATCTCTCAAATGGCCTGGAGAAGAGCACAAGTGTGAGGGAAATTATGTTTGCCAGGGCCTAGAGCATTTCTGCGGGTATGTAACAATTGTCCAGATTTCCAGAACTAATGATCAAATAAGAAACAAATGCTTGGCTCCCCTGAACAATTTGACTTATATAATCTTGTGTACACCCTCAGTACTGTCTTTTTGGTGTGTGGATGCCATAAACTGGTCCATGAATAACTGAAATATTCCACATCTCCAAGTTTTAAACTACTGGCCACTTAAACATCAAACTATAATTTATATGCAGGAAAAGAATGTTTGGGGTAGGGAAAGGAGATTAACTGGGAACACCCACAGGGAAACACTTGAGCAGTCCTGGGGATCATTACTTACAGAATTAAATGTCGGCCTTGTTGTGCCCCCACATTTTTGTGGGGCACCTGTCCCGGCTCCGCTCGCCTGCCCTCCAGGCTGGGGGGCCTACGGGGCAATGGGATCAGGGGGCAACACAGTGGCAAAGGGGAAACAAAAAGCAAACTTTTCAAAGATTCAACAAGGACAGGCTTTACAAATTACAAATGTCCAAAGTAAGAAATACCATAGTGAGAGAAAGGAGGAAAAAAATTAAGAAGAGAAACAAAGAGTAAAAGGGAAAATCCCCCATCCTTAAAGTGACTCTCCCTCTGTATTTGGGACCTAGACAACTGGAAAACATTCAGCAGATACTGTTTCCATTCACCATCACTTTGTGTGCAAAATTCTGTGCACTGATTTCTCTTGTTCCTGGCTCATCTTATTATACCCACTAATGGGTGATTAAATAAAACATTAGAACAGATGTTCTCAAATCTTTCAGAGCAGCTCCTTAAGAAAGGGATCACTCCATTGGCAGCTTCCTGAACCAGCAGAGTCACTGCTTGGCTGCAACATTCACAGCAGCTGCTTCTCTGGCAAAATACAGCAGGTGTTCCAAACATCTGTAATTCTGCATTAGTGATTACAAACCACCTTCACGTTAACCAAGGAGCTCTGGGGTGCTCCATTCTGACATTCTCTGAGCAGAGACATCAAGCAGCATGTTTGACATTTAAAATTTAAATGCAGTAGTATGTAATGCAGTACAGTGGTCTTTAAAACTAAACCCACAACTCAGCAGCACCCTTACTCTGAGTTTTGTCTTCAGCCCACATGGAATCTTCATCAAGTCCCCTGGGCCATATTAAATGATGCATTAAATATGAGTATGGGCATCACAATATGTTTGTGGTCAGGGTGCACATGATTCTGACTTTAATTTTAGCACATGCTGGAATTGTTTATCTGAGTGCAAATACATCAGTTGAACTTCTCACTGTGATGCTGCTGTGACCATAAGTAATGATTTGAAGTATCCTTATAATGAAGGATTTAAAAATTCTTGAGGCCAACTGTTGCATACAAGTAGAGATATAAAAGAAAGGCCTTATAAAATCAGGTAAATTACTCTGCTAAATTACCAGATGGCCTTTACTTCTAAGTGCAGCTAGCTAACTTCCCATGTGAAAAATCGTAAGAATGAAAGCAGTTAACACAACAAGGTCTTCTGGTAAAAAAAACCATTTGCACCTGCTCTAAACAAGAAATCTGTCCCATAAGAATCAGTGAAGAAAATACGTAAACTAACCAAATATAGAGAGATTTGACAGATGTACACCCTGGCCATTTACCCACCAATAAACTGAGTGTCAGTGTACTGCTGACCAATTAGGTTTAACAGATTGCCTTCTGATACTTCCTTTAAGTATGAACTATGTCGATGAAGGACAGGCTTTTCCTGCATGAAGGAACTGAGTCCTGTCTGCTTTGCTGCAACAGTCAACCATATGACATAGTAATGAGAGAGACTTGAAAATGCACTTTACTTTTGTGAACAGCAAAAACTGCATTCTCATGTGAGAAGTCACTTCCTCCCAGAGTGCCCCCAGTCTGGCTCACCTGTGCAAAACTACTGCTAATGCCATTAATGCGTGTCTTGTTTTCCACGATCACCAGCTTGTCGGGGGGAAAACTCCACTGACCTGCATTTAACCCCCACGTGCCCACACCTCCTACCCGTGCAGGAACAGCTGCCTTGTGGTTTGTCAGTGGGAGCGTAGGAAATAGCAAACCTGTGTGAAGATGAGAGTCTCAGAGCTCCTGCTGTCCAAGCTGAGCACAAATCTGATGGACTGGAAAAGCTCCTGGATGCTGGAGCGGAACTGCTCCTCCTCCATTCCACAAGTAGCTCTGGAGTAAAGGATCCGAGATTGGACAATGAACTTGAAAAGATATTCCAAGGCCTTAAGGAGCAGGAGAGGAAAGAGATCAAGACAGAGAAAAAGAGAGAAAGAAAAATGAAGGAGCTTTAAAGAGAACCAGGAAAGACTCTACATGCATAATAACTAAATTCTTGAGCTTTAGAAAGGAGAATGGAAAACAAGTTTTATAAGTTACATAATTCAGTTGAGGAAGAGCTACTCTTAGGCAAGTACCCATTCTCAACCAAAAATCTTTGTTACTTGCATGTCCCACTAACAGAAAAAGTATTCATTTATGACAAAGAGACAAATCTGAGTTACATAATTTGAGGAAAATTTTGGGCAAGGTAAGAAACTTCTGGTTTTCTCATGACTTAGCACAATGAAGTGTCTGAAGAAGCTGTTCTGTTTTCTTTCAAAATTTTGTAAATGGCATTATTTAGAACTGCATTGATTTGGCAGCAGTGACCATGAAGAAAACACATTGTTCTAAGCAGCTGTAACAAGTTGCTGCCCTATCAACATTTCTGAGACACCAGCCCAGCAAGGTGACACTTCACCCACCTCCTTGATACTGGCTGTGCACAACTGTCAATGCCAGAATGTACCAAATATCAGGAACATCACTCCTTCTCCTGGTGCTTAACAGGATTCAGCAGCCAAGCAGGATTGAGGGAAGACAATTCATGTTTTGATGATATCCTCAAAACCCAGCACAGGAAAACAACAGGCTGGAGATTCAGCAATCATAGGCTGTACAGAAACCTTAGTAATATTTCACTGTATTCCATGGAAAATATTCTTGTCTCACTTCAATGCTGGGAAACTGGAAGTTAATTCAAATGCAAGTTTTCTCCCAAGAGATATTTTTTGCACCTATAAGAGTCCTTCATTGAAGCACCACACAATATACACAATTATGCAATGCAATGTTGTAAGTTTTAGAATGCCACAGCTTTAAGGATATAGAATGGGAATGTGAACTTCCTCATAAAGCCATCATGGATTTCAAACTGCCATTGACTTTTACAGCCTTTTCCCCCCCAGAAATTATGGCAAAGTTGGTAATTAGCAGTTATTATTTATACTTCTGTACTAAACCATCTCCCAGTGAAGCTTCCTTACACCAAAGAACTTCATCAGGAAACATCAGCTGTGTTCCCGGCTCGTTTCCAGACAAAGGCCGGTTGGTTCCCAGTCAGCTGTCCAAGGCTGACATCCCTGTGCCAACACCAAACCCAGCACATGCTGTGCTCCTAAGAGCTGCTTTAGGGCTTCAGTAGACACAACCATAATTCTCATCTGAAGGCTCATAACTTCAGTGTGAGGATTATGTTCTGCAGTGAATCAGAGCATTTGTGTGTGAACCTCCATAATTCCCTGTGGAAGGAGAGATAGCAGGGCTCAGAACACTGCACTTCCTTAGCACAGACAATGAGCCCACACAGGCAGTGAACCAAAGAGTTCCCAGTGGTTGCACACGTGGCTGGGATGCTAAAACACAAACCAAGTCTTGGTAGCGCAAGTCAGCATCAGGACTAACTTTGGCTCTTGCTACCTACAGCATCACAAATAGGATGTGTATTTGTGCCTAAAGAGATACAAGTGCACTTAGATAAAATCCCAGCCTTCAGTGATGTTTGGCACGATATAAAAGATCAGTGTCAAATTAAAGTAGGTCCCTTACAAACACAGTCTGTGTGCATGTTCACGTAACAGGTGAGCACCTTTGCCCTGTGACCAGCAGGGAAGACTCAGGGAAACCTCCTGAGGGAGAAAACCCTTGCTGTTGGTTCCCTAATCTAGGCAAAACCTACCTATAGTTCTGCTGGGAGACAACTGAAGCTGGAAGGGGATTTCCTTGACACAGTTCCTTAGTTCTTAATTTCCTCAGGGACAGCAAGACTGGCTGTGGAGCCATTCATGGACACTTGGCTACAGAAATCCCCCGGGAGGCACAGGCAGCTGTTCCTGGATGGAGCTTTTGTGGAGCTTTGTATAGGGCACAACAAAGGAGCAGGATACTGTGCTCTAGGTAGAAATGTCCTTTCAGTTACAGCTTCTCCAAGATGCACAGGAGGTTTTGAGAATTAAGAGCAGTCTTGACAGAGGTAAGAAATTTTAGAAGTCCCCTAGAACTCTCTTTGCTAATGCTAGGGTTGGAAATCAGAATCCTATGAGACATCTGCATGTCCATCATGAATGTACATGAGCAGCCAGGAGTCGTAAGAGTGCAGAGTATTTCATCACCAGCTTTAGGGCACTACACTGAACAGATAATTCAGGGAAAAATGGACACAGAGCTCTCCTGTTTTCTCCGTCAAAGAACTGCTAATGCAAGGAGTGTGGTGAACACATCAAAGACCAGCAGAAATCTCCAACAGTAGAATCTGGTACTAGTAATGACACATTAGCAATGATAATGTCTTTGGTACCAACTTGCTCCAAATGCCTAAAATAAAACCTGGAAACAGAGAAGGAAATCATTCACCTCACTGTAATGGGAGAAGATAAAGACCTGAATTTGGGCCTGCAAGAGATACCTGCAAAGGCGACTGTCTGAATAAGATGTGACAGCACTGTGGGTGGCAGAGGATGTGCTGTCAGGTCAGCACAAACTCTGCTGGTAATTTTAATTCCTGTGCTTGGAAAGGCTTGGGCTGTCAGGTCTGCAAACTGACCTCCCTCACAGAGAGAACAGCCACATTCCAGGCCAGCACTTGAGAGCCCAAGTAAGGAAAGAGTTGCCTTGGAGGCCGAGACACAATGTACCATATTCACAAACTGACTTCCCTAAGCCCAGCTGCTGAAAGGCATTCCAGCATTCCTGTCATTACTATTTCCAAACAGCACTGCTATGAGGTTCAGCAAATGCAGATCACACAGGGACAATATCCTACATCTCTATTTGCTGCACTGCACAAAGCACTAATGAGTGGTTTGAGAGGCAAGAAAACCTCCTCGAAGTCATTCCAGCTGGAGATCTTCCTCTCATCTCATAACTTTAATAGCTTTTTCCTCAATTAAAAAAAAAAAGGAAAGTTAAGGATAGAAAAAAAAGAATGAGAAAGTTGCTAATTCCTTGAAAAGGCATCTTTACCCTATTTTTACCATTCCTTATGAATCTGTGGTTGAAAATTCCAAAGAAGTTCCTAAGCATGTCAATATCTACAAAGACAAAGCAAGCACTGGTGTAATGCCCTTGTATTATCTGAATAAGATTCTAGCAGGGGATCTGGAGAGTGAGAGTATGGCATTGGCAGTACCCTTCACCTGGAAGAGGTTTCACCTATTTGTACTGATAAGTAACAAAATCCAAGTGCTGATCACTGCCACTGCTTCCAGTTCTCCAAGTGCCTAGGCTCAGTGTGAGGACACCAGCCCCCTTGGAGGCAGAAGGTGCAGGTGGGCATTCACTCGAAGAAAACTTCTTCCAGCAAATGTTGGCATCTTGTATTTATGCACTTGACACACTGACTTCCAGGCTTACTATGGCACATGGTAAAATGAATACTTCATTATTCTCCAATTTCTCTGTAATAGCACCAAAACATTCCTGGTGCTTCTCACTGCTGTGCCTCCCTGGGACATCATGCTCCCATCACAGAACCATAGATCAGGTCCTGTGCTACTTCTGAGGATTTCCATCCAGTTAATGACTAATTTATCTGCTGCTTAAAATACTCCAGGACTTCCAGCCATGGTACAATGGAGCTGTGTCACAGCCAGAAAAGAAAAGTGAAACTTTGATCCACAGCACCCATGCCTGATACACTCAAAACTACTGCTGTTTGGAGGGCAAGCTGTAGCCCACATCACTGGAGCATTTATGCACTGGCCATGGATGTAAGTCCCACTTAAGTTCTCCACAGCATCACAAAAAGGCTTAAGGGGACTTAATTCTTGCAAATTTTTCAGCACAAGAACGAATCTCCCCCTAAAACTAAAGTTGTGGCTATATTAAAAAAAATCTGGTTAAACAATTATAGGGAACCAGTGCCACACTACCCTTGATCCCATTTCCAGCTTCCCCAGCCCTTCTGTGGTCCCAGAGAACAGACAGCAGTGCTCCCACTGGATACCTACCCTCATTGCCTCCTGGATGTGGTCCTGGCGCACGAGCTCGGCCGAGCGGTCCATGTACCACTTCAGACAGCGGATCAGCTCCCTGAGGGAAAGGCAGAGAGGAGCAACCTTCAGCACCAGCTCTGACAGTCATCACACATTTTGGTTTTAGGGAGAGATCTCTAAACCAGTCTCATTTCACTTTATTTCAGTGGTCAGTTACAGCTGTCCTTGATACTGAATTTACACAGTATTTACATTTATTTAAGTTTCAAAATCAGAAAATGATTTCATCTCTGTAATTGACTTGGACCATGAGGAACACTAAGAGAACATAAAAAAGATGTTATTAGAAAGATAGCTTTGATAAAGGCATGGTTCTAAGACCAAAATATACATTTGTTTTAATAACAAATTCCAGCTCACATCTTAGTAAGCAGCTTTTAGAAACTGAGATCACAAAGAAAATACCTGCATCTATTTTGCTAAGTACACGAGACCATCTGGACAAACTTAAAAAGCTATATTAAACTTAAAAAGCTATATTTCAGACATCAGACTACCAAAAACATTTGTTTTGTCTGAAAGAGGTGCTAATTAACACTAAGCAGAACACCTTTCTACTCTCTGAACATGACTATGCCTTCCAGCATTGTATATTATCTGTGGGGTTTTACCTGCTATTGATAGAGTATTTTAAATATTTATTTTAATTACACAAAAATGTGAATTGCTTAAAAGAATCAGAAGAAATTATTAGCTGTTTTTTGTAGTTTACTGTGGCCAAAGATAGAATATACTCAGATACACAAAAGCAATGGTCTAAAAGAAAAAACAACAACCTGAAGGGTAACTGTTACTGCTTTCAAAGTCTGTCTCATTCTCTGAGGCAAGACTCCTTTGAATACCAGAAAATAAGGCAGAATCATCAAAGTGACAGTGAAATATTGTAACCAAATAGAACATCTTATGTGAATACCTATCTACTTTAGAAGTTACAATTAGTTCTCTAAGCTTTCACACAAGTCATGTATCCCAACACATGAGGAATGCATATGCTCCTGGGAGCCCATTTGTACAGACTACAGACTGATAGTGAGCTGTTGCTGAGTGTCTCTTCAGTCTAAAAAAAAAAAAAGAAAGATTTGCCAGTCCATAAGGGCAAGAGAAATTCCCAGCCACACTCAGCCCCTGGTGACATCCGGCAGCTTTTCCCTACAGCTGTGCTGGACAATTTCCAGGTGAGTAGCTCTACTTTTGGGGACACTGCTGCCAGGAAGGTTGTGATCCTGATGGTGCCACCATTCCCAAACTTGGTGATGCCACCTCTCAAAGGGAGGAACACAAGACCTACTTGTAAGCCAGAGCTCCTGCAAAGTGTTTCTGGATGTAGGTGTCCATCACGGGGCGGAAGTGGAAGTACTTGCTGTCACGGAGCAGGTTGATGATGAACACCTGGGGACATGGAGAAGGGAACTCAACTCAAGGAATTGCACCTTGCTGCCAAGTGTCTACAAACAAGTGATCCAAGGTAAGGAGCATTCAAATACATGAGCTGCTTTAAACAGTCACAGTTGTGTTATCAGGTATTATTGTTTGCTTCTCCCACATGAGAGTAAATACTGCTGCCCATGGATGCTGAAGTCAGCCTGCCCTCCTCACCCAAGATCATAACAGAAAGCATGGCTGGATCCAGCTGAGTATTTAATATTTGACAGAAGCACAACACTAGCAACATGATCATAAAAAACTTAAAACTCACTGAGCATGAGATAAATAACAATCCAGCAGCTTACCAGAGACTGAAAGACCAACAGACCATACTTCTCTGTGTTGTCATCCAAAACTACAAACAACGTGTCCAGAATATCTTGTAGGAACTAAAATGACATGAACAAAGAATTTCAACTTAAATTATATTCAAAAGGTTATTTATCCCCTGCTTTAATTCATACATGTTAATATTGTTGTGAAACACTTGCCAAAGACAAATCACTTCAGGTTCACCTATATGATGTGATAGACTTTAATTTGATTTTACTAAGAAAAGTTTTTCTCTTTATTCTACCAGGAATATTTTGAAACAAAAATGACAGAAAACCAAAAAATAAGAAATATCTACTATATACCTGATTTTTAATTTTGACTGAGTGCTCCTCTAACTTTAAGCTGACTGGAAGTGCTGTCTGACACCATGGCAAAACAACTTGCTCTCATTCTCAAATCACTGGAGTCTCAGGTACTGTTCAGCATCAAATCTGAGGCTGGGCAGTACATTAAATTATGTTTAATATTGAAATTTTTGTTAAATGACAGAAAGTAAAGCTTTTCTAACAAGCATTATTTGGGGCAATTACATATTGCCAATTGCTTCTTTCACCCTTAACTCCACAGCTTGTTGAGCACTGACAATTCAGTGATTTTCCTTCTGAAAGCAGAGTTTCCAAAATGAGTGTGAAGGAGACTGCTGGAGATCCTTAACTGCACATTCTGTCATGATTTTTTAATCTACTCTACTTAAATTTCTAATGTGGACAACAAGAAATAAATTATAACAATTTATGAAGTCTCTGAAACTATAAAATGCCTTTTTTTCTGAATTATTACATTCTGTTCTTCATATCCCAGTGCTAAATGACAGCTGATTTATGGGGAGAATCAATTACTTCTCCCCATGAAATAATTCAATCCATATCTTTCTTTTTCTTTCTCTATAAAAACCAGATACTTGTACTGCCCTACAAACAAAGTGTACAAAGCATGACATTTTTGAAGAATTCCAGTATAAATGGGATTTGTGCTCCCCTGTTACTGTTACCAAGTTATCACAAAGAGCAACATTCCAGATATGGCAGCACTCAAATGAGTTACAGTGTAGTGGCTTTAATGATAAACGACTTATTACGTGATAGGACTTGTCTTCAGTTTCTTCTCCTTGGTTATTTGTGTTAGAAATCAGCTTTTAATTCCAGATTTATAGAAATAATCCTAGAGAAAGTTCCCAGCACACCTAAGATTATCAGAGGCATATCTGGAATGCACTTTGTTTTGCTGAGACCACAAGTATTGAAACACAGCTGGAGGTTCCTGGGACCTAAGAAAGCTCAGGCCACACAAGACTATCATGTAGAGCAACAGTGGCTACAAAACCTGGTGAAATGATGAGCTGGCAGAGAACAGACTGGTGCACTGCTGGCTGGATGCACCAGAGAGCCCCTGCCAGGGTCTGTGTCTGCACCAGCAGCTGTGTGGGACTGCAGACTGGAACCACTGGTGCTGAGGACCCAGCACATGTGGCTGAGAGAATTTGACTAAGGATTAGCTCTGGTTTGATCCCACAGACTGACTGTGCACTAATTCTCAAGTGCATCTTCCTGTCCAGTTTCATGTCATAATAAAATCTCAATTCACACAGGGTGGAAGTTCACAGTGTGAGTCAAAAAGCACAGTAAAAGGGAGCCTTCAGAAGTGGCCTGCAGGTGTAAACTCACTGCCTATCACAGATACATCCAAAGACTGTTTTTTCATGTAGTACCTTAACAATCTCCTCGCCACTGACATGTCTCAGTCTTCCCAGAATATCCATCACTCGATCTGGGTAAGCTTTCCATTTGAGCAGAGCAAGCAGATCCACTGCAGAGAGAGGGAGGAAGAGCTAGAACCACATACAGAGGGAAGAATGGCAACCCCAGACCCACCAGAGATTTCATCATGTTGCACTTCACCTCTTGATGCAGTCCACACTTTTGGGAAATGACACATATATATATAAAATGGAAAACAAGAAGTACAATACAGAGTGAGTCAATACTGCTAACGGAGAAAGCAATGGAGGAATGGTAAAATGCTTTGAAAAGAGTGAAGGCTGCATTTTTCCCTGTGTGACTTGACACTGCACTGTGGACAATCCACTCCTGTCTGCTTGTGCTTTAGGGACGTTGTTGTAAAAAACTCTTATTTACTTAGCTGCTCTGTAAAAGCCAAGCAAAAGGAACGCTGGATTGTGTGGAAGTGCTAACAGTGAATTTTTTTGCTGTCTTTCCTAATTCCTGCTGCCTTGGGCAGTTCTGAGGGACCAGCAACTCACCATTCTGGGTCAGTTTGGTAGAAGAGAGCTGTGTGGAGACTGAGAAGGTCTCTTTGGTGCTGCGCTGGAAGATGAGGCTGGAGGGGATGTTGGGGCAGCCGTTGTAATCCTCCTTGCAGCAGGGCAGCCCCAGGTAGAGTGCGTGGTTGTTGAACGTGCTGTTCTCATCACACTGTGGGGACAGCACAAGGGATGAAGTTGCACCTTGTCCATCTCATCCCACATGCCCAGAGCCTGTCAGCAGTTCCCTAACAGTGCTTGTGCTGGATTTTTGTGGGTGCACACCAACACTTCTAAGGAAAAGCTGTGCTTGGGGGCCTGGACACGCCCAGAACAGACCCAGCTCTATAGAATGATCTTCAACCACTGCCTCCTTGGAACTCACCAGATCTTCCAGATGCAAACTTAGTGCTGCTGCCTGAAAATTGTACTGAACAAATAAACCCAGGTGAATCAGCAGAAAGGAAAAACCCTAAAGCCCAAATCTCTTGCTGCAGGGCTGCCAAGCTGTGGCACTGCAGCACGAGGCATTTGAGTTCAGCACAATGTCATCTTACAAAGGCACAGAGCAACGTCTTAGGCTGGTAGAACTGCTGAAAGTTCATGAACATTAGCGTGTTTGAAGTCAAAATGGATGGGACTAATAGCAGATAAATCATCATCATCAGGATGGAAAAGGTAAGCTGCACTATTCTAGGTGATTTTGAAACCATGTGATTTTGAAAGTATAAAATTTTGAAACTACTATTAATCTGTTCTTCACACACTTCCAATAAGGGCGAGATGGATAATGTAATGACCATTACTCATTTAAGTAATGAAGTAGAGATGAGCAGTGAAAAGCCTGCAGAGAACTGGTACCTTATAAACATAAAGCTCATGGATATCATCTGACAAGGTCGTGCCATCATCTCTCATCAATGGGGTGAATGCAAAACCAAAGAGCTTCTTTTCTCCCTTGTCTTTTGCTGCAGCAAGAGATAGAAAGAAGGAATTGTATTTGTGCATACCCTGTCAATATATACAAGATTTCTCACCAACTTCTCCACATTCGTAAAAGAAAACAAGCGGCTTACAGAACAAACAACTTTTCTGATTCTAATTTCTTTTTTCTAGTTCTGTGTAAAGGACTGACAAGCTTCAAATCAAACACAGGCATGCCAAACATAGCAAAATCTAAACTGTTTATCCTACAAAAAAAACATTCTACAGAAAAACACAACAAAAGAACAGCGGGGACAAACATCTACAAAGTGCTCTGCTCTGCACTGATCGTTCACTATATTTTTATTGTGCAGTTTGATAAATTCAGCAAAAGGCTGCTTAGCAGTGCCCCTTCACCACATTTCAGGCTAGCCTCCCTTTCCTGCTTTCCACCCAGTGACAGCCTCATGCAGATCTAGCTGGCAGTGGAAGGGGCCTTTAGGCCTTGCCCTGGCCAGGGGCACTCACTGGAGCAGTGGCGGAACTCGAAGCGCAGGTGGGAGCCGCGGAAGCGGTCGATGGGGATGGGCAGCTTGATGATCTCCCCCCAGCGCGGGCTGTTGTTGTGGTACAGCACGAAGGAGTGGTAGGCGCTCCTGCTCGGCTCGCCCGAGCCCAGGCTGATGCAGTCCTGCCACCAAAGGAAACGAGCCAGCATTAACCACATCACATCACCACCCCTGAGTCACTTTATTACCCAGTGGTAACCTTTATAGAATTCATGGCTTTCTGGAGACATAAAAGAGTCAGAAGCAGAAATTCAGACATAATGAAACACAAAATTTTTTAGGAGATCTTGAAACTTTGTTTTGGGTCAAAGGGTGAATTAAGAGACCTGTGCTACTGGATGAATGCCAGTATCTTAAGTTATGATTTAAGCTAAGTTTTCCATCAAGTACTGAGTAGATACAATAAACACCTAAGTCCAAATGTATAAAATTGAATCAAAAAAATAGGACATAATAGGACCATCACTTGTAATACCAGCCTTCTGTGAAAAGATCCTTTAACCAGATTTGTGCTTCACTATCTCAGTTCAGAAGTGATAATTGACCTTTCCAAGCTCTTTACAAATGTTCATCTTTCAAAACTACAACTATCCAGCCTCACCAAGTATCCCAGAAACTTCTAATCAAGTTACTTCCTCACTGGTAAGCAAAGAATTTCTGTGTAATACTCATCACCTAAAAACATAATTGTATCTAAATTTCTGCCTTCAGATATAACAAACTCAGATCTTGCCCAATCTATGCCTTCACAAAAATACAGATGAAGAAAAACATGAACTGAAATGGTTCAGAAAATAAAAAAATTCTTAGAATACAAGTGAAGGAAACTAGGATAAATACTGAAGTCCCTGAAATAAGGACAGAAAAAGGTCCTTTCTGATCAAGACATGGAGCAGGAAGCACATTTTTTATATATATGAGTACTAACCCATGCTCTAGACCCAGCACTTACAAAGAGATGCAGGAGACACAACATCTCTCAAAACCAAGCAGAAAAAAGACAGCTTGGAGATTCTTCACTTTTAGCATGTCCAAGGATAATGAATCCAGGAAGAAACAAGCTAAGCAGATCAAGAATAACACATGTAATATAAATTCTGATGTAAAACCCCCCATGGAACAGTATGATGACAACACAATACCAGAAATCTTGGCTTTTTTTGATCTATAACCATCTGACTGCCCAGTCAAGAACATCCCATTAACCAGATTCAGTTAGTTCTACCTCTGGCAATAATCTGCTGGATTTGAGAAAGTTAAGAATTTGTGAAGGAGCCCAAAAGCAAAGAAATGCTCTCTGGAATTCTGGGATTCAATGCAAGGACAGCCTACATTGACAGGGACTCTCTGCCAAGGCTCTGATCCAAACTGAGTGACTGAAGGCTGAACTCACACACCTCAGTCCTCTCAAATAATCCTCAGCAAACACATGGGATAAGCCACAACCCCACATTTTTTAAATACAGCAGCAAGAATTAGGTGTTGCAGATAACAACAGGTTAGCAGAGAGCAGTGCCAGTACTGCAACCCAGAACACCTGTAAGATCCCAGTTCTATTCTATAGCAAGAGTAAATGGCTGGGCTTCAACACAGCAATTGCAAAACCTCATTCTGCATTAGGCTCCTAGGAGCAAACAAAACAGTATTTCTATTTTCTCTACAAGGTACAGTAAAAATTAAAATTTTAATGTGAGCTTTTTTTGTCTCATCAAGAAGCCACCTGCTCTGGCTGACAAACTGCCAGTCTTTGAATGCAGTTTCATGCTTTGAACATCAAATAAATCAATAATCTCTCCTTCTGGTTGTTAACTTAGATCCCATGCAGTTATACTACAATTTGTAGTCTGTGGAGGGCAGACTGGTAAATCTTTAATTCTAAATTGTGATCTGCAAAATACAAACATCAGACTAATCTCCAGACACCTGGTGACCCTGAGACCCAAATATGCAGAGGAATTAGAGGGCAGAGGCAGGGAAGGGAAGCTAAATTAGAAAAATGGTCAGGAAATTTCTACTGTTAATGCTGTGCCTTGCAATTCATAGGCTATTCCTGCTACTGGAATAGAAAGAAGAAAGAAGTGAGAAACGTGTCAAAGGATTTTTTTTTTTTTTAATTTTTTAGACTATATTGAAAGATACTAACAATTGAGCAAGACCATTTTGAGAAGGAAATACTCATTTTCATTTTGAACAGCACTACATTCTGGAGGTAATTTCACTCCTTTCAATAGGACTATTTCTGGATCAAGATACACTCAGCAGCAATGAGGAACTGAGAAAATTCTCGTTAATGCTGTGCATGGTTCTGCTAAAGGCTTCACAAAGGCACAATTCAGATTTGGATTGTGCTGCTGGTTGGGACAAGTTTAAGGATATTACTCTAATATCAGATGAAAACTCTGGCCATTTCCCCCTGTCCTGTGTAACTCTGCACACAGTGTCTCTGTTGGCAGCTCTGCTCCAGAAAGGCCACGAGGCAGGAATGGTGGAGGGTATTCCAGCCAGGAACAGCAATCAGGATTCCAACCAGGAACAGCAGTGCTCCAGGGTCAATGAACTCTCAGTGCTCTGCCCACATTCACAGGCATCATGAAATTCCAGGAACCAAAGATCTCCCAGACACAAACCAAATGTCTTTGCTGCTTTGACTGCAACCATACAGAGGAGCAATACCATAAAAACTGGGACAGAGAGTTTCTTTTAAATATGTGGCCTAAATTTTAAAACCCCACAAAGGTCCTTTATATGTAAAGTCTCTCCTTTATGGGAAATCCTAGAATGGTTTGGGTTGGAAAGGTCTTTAAAGCTCATCTTGTTCCAAATCCCTGCCATGGGCAGAGACATCTTCCACCAGACCAGGTTGCTCAGAGTTCCATCCAAGCTGGCCTTGAGCACTTCCAGAGATGGGGCAGCCACAACTTCACAGGACAATCTGTTCACCTGATTTTTTTCTAATTGGACTGACCATCCTTTACAGTGTTTGTGCCACGCCTGTTTACAATAGTAATAACAGGCAAAGACAATGAAAAACCAACTTCATCTCTGTGAATGACCATTCCACCCAAAATCACCAAAGTTAAGACTGATAATGTCTAGAAATTATCTGGCTTTTGTATGTAATCATTAGGCACCATTATGTACATTAGCATTAGAAGATGCTGATATTGTAGTTTGAGGGATTTCTCTTTGTCCTCGGCAGACTGAAATCAACTGATGATTAAAACTTTGCCACACAGTTTGAAAAGCTTAGGCAGAAAAGGAATCTGATCTTCCTGCAGCAGCTCCGAGCACAAATGAGTTCCTTACAAGAAATACACTTTATATTTAATGAAATCACTAGCAGCTGTAGCAATGAAAGTTCTCCTTTCAATTAAAACCAGAAGATTGTGGCAATGTATTCAGTACACACTTTTAGGTGTTTAGATTCTCCACTGGAATGGCTACAAAGCCCATTTTATTGCAGTGGAGGTAAAAGAAAAGGTAGGGGGAAGTTATTTCAGATTGCTGCTCATGATGAAATACTTCCTATTTACTTCTTTATATTCACAACCTCCCACCCACCTCCTTCTCTTCAATAAAACTAAAAGAACAGAGGAGGTAAAACAGGAAACATAAACAATCCCCATGCCCAGCTGGAATGGAGCCAACTCAGGGTGAAATTTTATTCAAAGTTATTTTCCAGAACTACATTCAGTACTGTAACCCAACAACTCAGATTTAGAAGCCTCCCTTGGAATCCCATTTCATCATGTTGTATGACACACATTATTTAATTTTAGATATGCTTATACTCCTTAGATCTGATTACATTTACTTCAAATTTTTTGTACTTTAGCCACTGACATCACATTTGGAAATCACACAGGCTTTTCAGTTTATGAGTATTTTCTCCAAGTCTTCTATCCCCATATAAGGGAAATGCTCCAAATCTTTACAGATTTATAACTGACCTAATAAAGAGCTTACAAACTTCACAATTAAAAAAAAAAAGAGAGCGAGAGAGACAGTTTTATTTTAACTCTTCTCTTGCATCAGAGACTCCGGAACAAGAGGACGTGTCCCTGCAGGGAGCACCTGAGGCTCTCAGGGAAAGGAGCACTTACCTTCAGGATTTCTCCATCAGCATAGAGCACATACATGGTCACCTCGATGTTCTTCTGCACGCTTTTGCCACCCCTTTCAAAGTCCCCCTTCTCCAGGGTCAGGTACAGGTCATTCCGGATGTCACCTGCAGGGACAGAGCGGAGCCACAGCCTTAAACTCCACAGGGGACACCCGGGGCTGTCCCAGGTCCATTCTGCAAATCGTTCTCTGTGTTCTGCAAGACGATGGCTGATGCCCAAATCATTCCAAGCAGCAAGTTAATTGTTAATAAGGATGAACAGTTTAATATCAGTGCATAAGATCAGACCATTGTTAGTAATGCCTTTAATAATGTGAACTCAGGATCAATACTGGTTTTAATTATGTAAGTTGGGAAGGGAAAAAACCTCACTGCTATACTGTGCCTTGTTAGCTGAGCTGGAAGTGTCAGGCTGAGCCTGACAAAACATCCTGAGCTTCAGACTTCCTATTTCCAATATATTTTACAAAAAGTAAGTATTTTTGTGATGATCAGAATAACATTATGTTCAGTTAGCCTTTCAAGCATTTTCTATATTTTCATAATTTTCTTGTATCATAACAACAAAATAAAAGCAGCCTTTTTGGGAACCTGATCACAATTCAGTTTAGATGGATTAGGAAGGAATTATAAATGCAATTTTTGCTAGATTTCTGGCTGCCCTCTGGTATCCATATGCATGGCTATATGAAAGCAGGCAGTATGGACACTTGCCAGCTTCTCACTACGTCATTCTCAGGAGCTTTCAGACCAAATTACTGTATTCAGAAATAGAAATGCTTGTGTCTCAGCATCTTGTTATCCTGAATTTCACAGACTCTAGCTCACTTGGTTTGGTTTTATTTTAGAATCTGATTTGGGAAACTGCTTTCAAAACTAACGCGCTCATTTCTAAGGCCTACACCAAAAGGACAGCAGGTATCACCTATTCTTCTGTAAGATTTAGTTACTGTCACCATTTTATGATGGTTCACACTTAACATTTCTTTTTATCTACTTGCCAGAAAGGCAAACATACTAAGGGGCAATATATAAAAATACCAAAAAAACCCCACACACAAAAACCACCCAAACAAACAAACAAAAAAAACAACCAAAAACCCCAAACAAAACACCTCTCCCCCCAAAAAAATTAAACCCTTTCAATGCAAGTATCTTGTTAATCTGCCCCAAGACACTAAATAATAAAGTAATGGAACGAAGCAGAGACTCCTTCAATATCTGACTTCTTCCACTTGGAGAAAGTGATGCAGTTAAATCTCTGTATTAACCAGAAGCACAATGAAGTAAGCAGCATTTGCTTTCAGGCACTGAGGGACATCCTTTTGTGCCCCTCAAAGCAGCGCTTCAAATTCTTCCTGAAGTCTAAAACCCCACAGAACTTGTTCCTTAATCTACTGTAGGGACAAACAATAGAAGCTCTCAGTGCTGCCTTTGCTTTCAGTTTTATTTCTGGAGATAAGTATGACTCTTTGAGCATGGAAAATGCAGCTCTGTGGCTGCCAGTCAGCGCCTCCCGCGAGGAGCTCTCTGTGAATGGCAATCTGTGTGCAGAGCCAGCTCCTTCTCCCAGAGCCTCCCTCTCCTGCGGGGTCAGGGCTGGGAACAGCTCCCAGCCAGAGGCTCAGCTGCCAGGGGGCATCAGCAGGGAAAAGATGACAGCAAGAGCTTGGTGAAAGACCTCGGATATTGGATCTGGTTTGGCTTATCACAGCACAGCATCAAATGCAACAATCCACGGGCCACAATAGAGAAAATTATCTTGGGGATCAAAATCAAGCTGAGATACTTCTATCCTGATTTTAGGGATATCAAGGAAATACAAAATTCATCACAAAATATGGTTTAAGTTGGGCCTTTTGTTTTGAAAATTCTCCTGCTTAACAGACTCCATCCCTTTTTCAGAGTGGTTTGCACAATTAGGAAGAAAGTTTCAATTTGTATGCTGTAAATCTTAATAGAAATTAATTGTACTCACTATAATTAGCATTTTGGAGCTCCCTACTTATGACCTCTTTTCTGGA
Organism: Irena cyanogastra; assembly: GCA_013397155.1. Lineage (NCBI taxonomy): Eukaryota > Metazoa > Chordata > Aves > Passeriformes > Irenidae > Irena > Irena cyanogastra. Next base: position 154,340 of record VWZV01004333.1, read on the forward strand.
AGGCAGTCTGGCTACACAAAGTCAAATTTCAGATAGCAAATCATTTTCCAGCCTAAATTAAAGGCAGCATTTGGTTATATATAGCATCTTATCTTCTATTAAGCTTAACAGGAGGGAAATTACTCCACTAATTAAAATAAAATGCCTTTGGGGTGGGGTGTAGAGAGATCTTAAAACCAGTGGATTTGCATAAACATAAAGGAAAAAGATGGGAAAAAGTACTATAGTCAAATATAACAGTGCATCTTCTCTTAAAAATAGTCTATTGCATCTTCAAAAAATACAAAAGCTCGCTAGATACAGTAAAAATAGGAAGTAAATGTATCTAACAAAGACAAAAAGCATTTAACCATCAGATAGGGTGATTATTTTGGTGGAAATCACCTTCCTACAAGGAGCAACCTCCTAACATATCAGTTGTCCTGAGGGCTCACAAGCCTTTTGTTTTTCTCCATGTGCTCGTGGTTTAGAGGGATTTGAGCTCTGATACCCCAGTGGGCAGCACAGAACCCAGAACAAATGCTTGAGCACAGAGCAGTTTATTGCAGCCTCTGCTCTGAGTGTGCAGGGCCAGAGAGAAAGCTCAGCCCCATGTGGGGCTGGGCACACAGGGACACCTGGCACAGGACACCTGGCACAGGACAGCACCACGGTGGCATCAGCAGGACCGGGAGTGGCCTGGGCAGCTCCAACCGCTCTGACAGCGACGTGCCCAGGCAGGAACCCGGGCACACAGGGCTTGGCCAGATGAATTCCATTGGAAAGAGACAAAGAGATAAAAACCAAACTTGTTTAAGATGAAATGACTGCACAAACAGTCCCGTGCTTGTGACACCAAATCCTGCATTTTGGGGGAAAAGCAGGCTGGTACCTCAGCTTGGACCACAGAGGCCGCAGGCCTTCCCAAACAGCAGCACAGAGTAAAAAACTGGGTGAGCTGTGGCCTCCCACCATCAGAACAGGAATAAAAAGTGCTACAAGGCCAGTGGGCCACAGGTATTTATAAAGCAAAGCCTGCTGATGTCATTTTAAGCTGAGGTCTCTCTGCTGGATGGCTGTCAAGGATGAACTGAAAACCTCAGAGAGAGTTTTCAGAATAGGATTTGTTTCAAAGCCCATCTCTCTACAATTGTTTTCCAGTTAAAAACAAAAGTAAACTTCTTTTTACCATAATCCATGCACTTTTTATACACATGGTTACTGACATTAATTCCATATCAAATGCCTTGAAAGACAGTATTTTCCATGATAATATTAAAAAATCATTTTCTGATGTGTTATGGGGCTCTTTCTTTATCAATTCCCTTCACCTTTTACTGGGGTTTTATTTTGTTTGTCTGTTTTAACCTATTTACAAGGCCCAATGTCCAATATACAGTTGTTTAAATTATAAACCATAAATTACAGCTTGGGGGAGTTCACTTGTATTGACCTGAAAGTATTTTAATGGTAATAGGGGCAAAAAGGAGTGGTAGAAAAGGGAGAGACATGAGACAAATATTGATTTTGCATTTGCAGTATAAAGGAATGTACTGGAAGACTTCCAAAGAGTTATTTATCATTTCCAAGATTTAATAACCTGAAGCAGCCCAACAGCCACTCCTTGTCCAATCTCCAGCAGAAGAAATGGGATTTATCCTGACAGGGTGTGTAGGTTTTCCACTGGAAGAATGACCAGTTACTTGTACTGAAAAATAGTAACAATTTACAGGAACTGTCTGCATTCAATCAAACACTCTTTATTCAGGGATCCTAAAGATTTTGGACACTAAGGACAGGAATAGTCCCTGTTTTGTGCAGAAGATCACTGTATCAAAAAAGGGTACATAATTCACAGAAGTTTCTGCAGGAGAAAGAGACATGCATTTCTGATCACTCAATTCTAACAACTTCTTTTTCTGAGCTTGTGACATTGTGGACCTGTAATATATCCCTGCAAGGTGGGGAAAAGTGGCAGTTCCCAGAAGCCTGCATGTGTAGGTCTAGTTTCAACTTAGTAAAATAGCTATTTGTCCAGAGAATATTGGATTTTTTTAAGGCAAAAGTTTGGTCTTCTACAATTTAGGCTGCCAAGAGCGGGGAAAACCCCAGAATATTAGTGTTCAGGTCTATCTTTATCAAATTGCTGCCCTGGTCCTATTCACTTAGGGCCCCACGTTGTGATGCACTGTCTGCTGGACTCTCTAACATCCCTGGGTTGGCATCTCTTCAAAAATAGTGGCATTTCACAGAAGAGTGAATGGGCAAGAAAGATAATCAGAATATCTTCCACAATGGCTTCTGAAGAAAACCCAAACCTGTGCATTTATGTCTTGTCTATAAATGAACAACCAGAGCCAATCAGCATCACCCCACTGACCTGAGCCAAGTTACAGCAGCTCAAACTGAGGACTTGGGCCAGCAAGGAAAGGCTTTGAAGCAAAGCACAAAGTGTGGAGGATTTCTGTTCATGAGCAGTGTTATCTATCACAGGTTCTGGCTGTATTTGTTTGAGCTCCTTGCCTGGCAACTGCTCTGCTTCCTGGCTGAGACTGTCATATTATCCTGGACATTTCCTCTCTGGATGGCTCTTCCCAGGAAGCTGCTGCTTTGGAGGGGGCCAGTGATGGTCCCTGATCTCAAACAGCAAAACTCCATCCTCCCCTGAAGGTGCAGCTGCCTCCAGTGCAAACACACTGTTAAGTGTGAAGGGCAGGGACTTCAGCACAGCTGAGGCTGTCAGGAGCAGCTCTGTGCTCATCACGTCACTCCTCCAAATCAAAGGAACAAGGACAAACTGGCCAAGGGTCAGTGGGAAGGGTCTCCAGCACTCCTGTCCTGCTTTCTGGCTGCCCCATGGGACTTGTTCCCAGTCTCACTCTCCCACTGTGTGATCTCCCTGGCTTTAACAGCACCATGCCCTCTGACAGCCCTGTGAAGCCCCTCCATATTCCCACTGCATTCCTGGCACAGTCCCACACTCTGGGGATCACATTCCATCTATTTCAGCAGCTCATTTCTCTGGCCCTTCACCAGCCAGGCAGCAGGGTTTTTTTACGGCCTATATTCTTGAAATAGTTACAGTGAGCAACTATTAACATAATTGTGAGCAATATTACAGCAACAAGGGGAAACAAAGCTTTTATCTGCTGTCTCTACTAGAAATTAAATTAGCTTTTTTTTCTCTGAAGAGAACATTATGCAAGTTTAACTCCATGTGCTTCTCCAGCTTTCACTGTGCAGAACACAGTTGTTTCAAAGAAAAGGAACAAGCAATACTTATCAGGTTATTTGCTACCCATTGTTTGACTTCTATGTATAGAAAAGAATTTATACAATGCCCTTTTTAAATGCAGTGATTTCCCTGAAAGTTGCCTTTCAGTAGTAGGAAGTTGTTTTTTAATGCTTTTTGTCTCCACCAACTTCCCATTTCCACAAGTTTATTTACTACAATAATACAATAATAATAATAAAAATAATTTTTATTCTCCCTGTAGACACTTTCTGGTGATAATTATGACATAATTATGTCTTTTGGTCTTGTTAACACTCTTGCCATGAACATTCTGAGAACTGCTGATGGATTTTACCATGTCTTTTCCTCAATGCATTTTTGCCATGACTTTGTGCTCACTGACTGAACAGATGCTGAGATGCTTCTCACCTGTTTCTTACTGATTCACCTGTCACAGTTACTAAATTTGCCTGAAACCCTGTGGTATGAAGAGAGACAAAGTCTCCACCTCCCTGTTACCAAAGTTTCCCTGTGATGTTATGATTCGCTGTCATTACCAATCCCAACATTCCATGGAAGATATGAAAATGGAAAAAAAGCAAGCAAAAAGCAGACATTACACAGAAAAGCAGAAACTTACACCCAACAATCTTCATCTCTGCATCAGAAACAAAGGGGAGAGAATAAAGGGAAAGGGACAGGAGAGAAGCCAGGAAATTAAGACAAGGAGAGAGAAAAAAGAGAAAGAAACATCACTCACGAGTTGGAGATGAAGCATGCACTTTTTATCAGAGGATCAAAGGAAAAGACAGAATACTTATCAGCACATGGGCAAGGGGAGGGATGTCCTTGGGGGACTGACAAACACCAAGCCTGTGCAACAGATTTCTGCTCAGCAAGTCCTGCACAAAGCCCAGCTGCAATCCCCAAGGAGCAGCACAGGCCTCACTGCTCTCAGCTCTGGGAAAGGTAAAATTGGCACGATCAGATGCACGGCCTTAAACCCAGGAGCAATAGAAAAGGAATTAAAAAAACAAGTCACAAATGAACAAAACCCCACCATAACTTCTTCAGGAGGCTGGTTTGACCGAATCCCCTCAAAAAGAAATAACTGAAGTCCTTATGGTGCTCTTGTCAGATCACAACACATCAGGAAACCACATTTTATCATTACAAAAGAAGGCAGGAAGGGTTGTTTTGTACAATATTAAGCTTGTTCTGCATAACCATGCAAGATACAAATCCAAAGAGACCAGTTTCACTTTGTTTCTTAAGGATGACCAGCTACCACTGATGTTGCTCCTATCTGAGGGACAGAAAAAGAGGGCTTGATACAGGGAGCTAATGCTACAGTTTATAAAACAAAAAGGGATAGGAAAACAGTAATGAGACAGCTACAAAACTTTAATAGTTAAGGTGTACACATGTGAGAGGATTTCCTGTTAAAAAAGAAAATTAAAACATTCAAACCTATGACAAAAAAATTAAGTTGAAATGCTAGAACTATTTACTTTTTAAAAAAGATTTCTTGGTTCAGCAGAATGATCACTGCTTTTTTTAAAAGTACCAGGAGACATAGCCTTTATTAATTTATTAATAAAAAACATTTTTAAACCACACTGTCCTGAACAATCTGTATCCACTTGCAAAATACAAGTCATGAACTTTCTCTGCTGTTTTCTGGAAGAGGAAACCCTGCGTTTAATGACAAACAGTTCTGATGCAAAGCAAGGAAGAGCTAGTTTGACAAAGACTATTAAAGCAGCAGACATGGCTGAGAACTGCTAATGTGCATGACAGGCTTCAGTCTTTGGTTAGGGGGTTTTATTTCTTTCTTTTCAGTCATGTGTGTCCCCAGGGAATTATTTTTCAACTTTAGACAATACTCATAAAGCTAAGGAAGAATGTTTGAGCCTGGCTGTAGAAACACAAGCACAAAGTCAATTGATAGACATTCCTTGCTCATGTAGCTGGGCTAATCCACCTGAAAGGTAACACAGCTCAAATGTTCTATCCTGGATGTCAGGCAAACTCCAACCCCAACTGCATCTGCTGTTTTAAAAGCAAACAACAGGCAAATATCTGATGCCACTTGAGTATGTCAAACATACTTTGATTTAAAAAAAAAAAAAACCTGATTGGTAATGAGACTGAACACTGCTGCACCAGTGGAGTTCCATTACATTTCAATCTACTCATTTTCCAGAGATTTCATTATTCTGGAGAATACCCAAGATAGTGAAAGCCTTTGTATAGAGTCCCATTCATGACTATCCCTCTCTTCACAGCTCCTCTCTACTCTGGTTAACTTCCTCATTTTTATCTACAGTGGAAGTGGATTCACACTTCCTCAGCTGCTTTGCTTTTCTTACCTGGTGTTTACAGACATGTACAAACTGCCTTTCCTCACAAATAGAAGCATTATTCTCACAGTGCCTAAAGCTCTGCATCTAAACTCAATACATGAAAACCTCTTGTAGCACACCTGGAATCAAGGAGAAGTTCTGTGCCCAGATCCTCTAGAGAGGCAGGAAGCATTTAATAGCAGAATGGTGATCGTTTCACACATTTATTTCCATCAATCAGCATTTTGAGCATATATATATATATGTATGTATATATATAAATGTATGTAAGTCCAATTCCAAACCAAGATTATCATCTTAAAACCCCAGTGTCTTCTCCAAAAAGAACTGTGGTTCTCACAAAGAGAATCTGGAAATTTGAATTAGCTGCAGTGAACAGAGAATTTTAAAAGCTTAGGACAGAAGTACTTTTTGTATGAGGCACTGCTGACCTGTTTTCTCAAGCCCTGGCCCAAAGCCTTGGCCAAAGCAGCAAATACAGGGGACACACTGCACTTTGCAAAGGGGCCAGGGCCTAGAAAACAAAACAAAAAAAATTACTCAGGGGAACACTGAGGACACAAAGCTGTTCCTTCAGCTTCAGTGGCCTGAAGCACCTGAGGTACAAATTTATCCACAGAAATGGAGGATCAAGCAGTTCTTGCAGGAGAATCAATTCCCTTGCACAGGTGTGTAAATGTGACACATCCAGCTGTGATCACAATTACAAAAGATCACCTTGCAGCTGCTGTGTCTGTACATCAGTCTGCAATAATTCATCTTTTCCCTATTTGATTGTTTTGGGTTATGCCTGGAACTGCTATAAGGTCACTAAGAACCAAAACTTGTAACTGGCTTTATAGCCCACATCCTCTGCTGCTCTGTTACCACCATTTTCAAGCTCTTTAGTAAATATATACATGCTGTTCTAAATCCTTTGACTCTTCAGTTTCTAGAAATGCTTCTCACATACTCCCTATTTTATTGTGGTTTCTGAACAGCTTCCATAATGATGCTACAACTACTTCTGGTACTGATGTCTCACTGCAGCCTTTTGAGTAATAAAATCGGATGTTTTTCCCATTATGTTTTCACCAAATCTTCCATGTCTGTAAAGTCATCCTTGGGGTTGCTCATCACAGCAATGAAGTAATAGTTCAAATGCTACTAATTAGCAAACCCATTTCTTACCACACTGCAAAAGTCAAGCCACTGTAACACCAGGTTTCATGTGGTTGCATGACTGCCCACATTCTGGGTTCTTCTCTAAATGAACTCTTGGCTGTGCTGGGCTGCCAAGCCAAGAAGCATCTCCAGCTGCTGCTCCAGAGGTGAGGAGCAGAGGAAGCACAGCAGGGCTGCAGCCAAGACATTGTATGGACCAGCTGCTCTGTGAGGCCAGAGGGAAAATCCAACCAGGCCTGCACCTTCTCTGCTTCTTGTTACAAAAGAATCACAAAAACTCACAAACATCAAGGTTGCAAAGTGGAAACTAATTTTTCCCAGGATTTGGATTGTTGGGAAGAAATTTTATGCATTTAAAAAGAAACATCGCTATGCTGAGTGTACAAGAGGGATATTAACTGGCAGGGGTCGTGGGGAATATCAGAGCAATCTTTTCAGACCCCCTTCTATCCACGTGATTTTAATACCTTCTATCACTGTAATGTCTGTTCCTGACAATGTTTTAGCATTTGCCTCCCCAAATCTGGCATTTACTGATAAATAAGACAACTCTGTTACAAATCTCACTCAAGTAAAGTGCCCATCCCAGTTGCACTTGATTGGGAGGGTATGAGAAAAGAATGACCAGTATTTTAGCTTGGAGCTGCTCTGTTTACCTGGCATTATAACATCAGGAAATCCCAGCTTCCTGGTGACAGAAACACCTCTGTTAAAGATCATGGGGTTTTCCCTTCGGATCTGCTCCATGTCACCACGAAGAAGCTGAAGAGATATTATAAGTCCTGGGAAAAAAACAAAGAGGTTCATTGTTTCTGCCCTAAGAATTAGACTCTGTGTGTAAAAAGCATACAGGTAAACTAATGTTTTGCTGCACAGTTAATTTAATACAATATATAAACACAGAGTTATTTTCTGCCTTGGAGTAATTGAAAATTGAAATGGAGGTAACAAAACTGTTATAAGGGATCAGTCAAGAACACAGGATTATATCAAAATACAACTCCTAACAGTCAGAATATTTAATTTTGCAGACATGTCCCAGGTACAGAAAGTACTTCCATTATTTCTTTTCCTCACATGCAGCAGGTTATGACACGTGCATGAGCCATGCCACCTCTGTCTGAGGGACCACCAAAACCACAAAGCTATGGAACATCTCTAAAGTGCCTTTAATTCTGCTTTATACCATGAAAAAAACTTAAATCTCAAAGTGTATCTGTTCCACTAATTTCTTTAGCTGCTTCATAGAGGGCTGATGACTCTAATGAAATTCCCAGCAGTTCCTCAACATGTTTCAGGAGTGCCAACTGGCTAAACTGACTTCAGCAACCAGCTCTGTTGGTCAGTGGATCATCTGAACAGCTGGACTAGGAATAATTACACACTTAATCTCAGTCCAGCTGTTTTCTCTATCTGCTTTTAATCTACAACATAGGAGAGTGTACTGGTAAATTATTAAGTCCAGCATTAGCATACAAAAAAATACCAGGATTGAGCTCAGCCATTCAAGTCCAGTCTCATCTGCCGAGTACACACTACCAGCTCCACATATCCATGAGAATTACCTGCACAGAGCAATTTTCCAAATTCTTTATCTCCTTCAGTGTCACTTGGTCAAGAGTTATTTCTGTCCTCTCTGTTCACTGCCCCGAACAACACACACCAAACCAAACCCTGCCTTGCATGCACATTTTTGCACGAGCCAAAGTCCTGCTCTTTCCTAAGCTCAATATCTGGGCTTTGTGACCAATATTTAGTCACCATTTTCTCAGACAAGTTACCAGGGAAACAAAACCAGGAGTATCGTGTACCTCCCACCCACTTCCTGCCTTCTCCCCTTAAAATAATTTTCAAGCCTGTTGTTTGGCTTCAGTCAAATTTGGCAAGTAGATACCCAGATTACATGAAGATTGTATACATTTAATGAATACTGGGAGTTGGGATGAAAAAAAAGGAGCATAAAGCCTTAAAATGAAGGAAAAGGGAGGCCAACCAGCCAGCTGGACAGTCAGCATGTATGAACTCAAAAGCTGCCAAAACATGGACTTGCAACTGCCCAGCTGGGTAGGCAGGAGAGCACTGCAGGGAAAGCACAGGCTCTGAAACCATGGAAAAAATCCAAACCCTCTGAATACCATGTATGAGGGTGTCTGTGTGTACAGAAGGTTTCACAGCACAAAGAAACACCTGTTCATTAGAAATCAGCCTTGACTATTTTTGCCACTTACAGGAAAACTTGTTCATTTTATACCCTTGTTTGCTATTAAAAAACCAACTAATGAAAATAAATTTTAAAAATTCCAGTGTAAAAGGAGTGGAGCAAATTTGGAAGTTCAGACATGTTGCTCAAGTTTTCAAAGTTATAAAGCATTTAGGAAGTTCTTTTAATGATGACTAGTGAATAACTTTAACTATAACAGCAGGAGCAGCAGGGAATGAAACCAGCTTTACACACAGTAAAATTCAACACCTGCAAAATGTTTTATTTGCTTTTTGTTGTGCTTAATCTCTTCTATGGAAGTGTGCACTGTATATTCCACTACAGTGTCTCAATATGCAAACAAGCAAAATTAAGACAAATTCAGTATTTGGACATTACCATGATTCAGGCACTTGGTAATGAATGCAGAACTGGCTGTAATGAAGCTGAACTGTTTCCTATCAGCTGCTTCATTTGGAATGGGAGAGCAGTGATATCTCTGAATTAGCAACCACATACATCATTACATGAGGTAAACAGATAAGACAGGATTTACTTTCCCTATTTATCTGTCATTAGCTACGAAAGGAAAACCTCACATCTCAGTGAATTTCTCTGCTACAAATGATCAGCTGTTTCCTAAAGGAGCTGTTCAGCTGCTGCTCTGACAATCAAGCACCAGGAGATATTTACCATAGTTGGAGCTGGGGGCTGTGTACTTGGTGCTGGACTTGCGGATGATGTTTTCATGGATCTGGCACCATTCATTTTCATTGTTACACCTGAAATAAAAGAACACTAATTCAAGTTAAATGCTTTCTACTGAACTATCTTAGAACACAACAGTCAACTTTATCTCTGATAATATGAAAGCTTGTAGGGTTGGGATCAATGAGAGAAAGCCCACATAACTCTTATTTTTAAAGGTAGAAGGAAATAAAATATTTTCTAATAGCGATGTCCTTTCAATGGACACTTTGGGGCTGGTGGTGACTCTTCTGTCATAAAAGCCATTGTTCCACTCTTCAGATTATGGCAGAATGAAGAAAGCTCTGGACATTCTATCTGAATTCTGTTGTGTAGAAAATGAGTGCTGCACTTCTGTTCAGGATCCAAAGCACAACATGCAGGAATTGAAGTGCCACTGAGACAGGAACCAAAGAAAACCACCCCCACACATTCTGAGTCCCACAGGATGGGACAGACCTCAGACTGGGAAGAGAAAGGCAGAGAACTGAAGTGATCTTCTTTATCAAGCTTTTACACGAAAGATGAGCCATACAATCTTCTCCCATGTGAAAAAACCAGCACCTTTACCATAAACAGTGCTATTGGTTAAAAATGAAAGGAAAAGCAGTATGTTGCTCAAGTCTAACTGCATTTTAAATACATCTGTGCTTTATTTAAATCACAACGGCAAGATTCAATGGCTCCTCATGAAGTCAGCATTAGTGAATCTCATTTTTAACTCAGCAGCAATAGTGAATCTCATTTCTCCTGAAAAGCAATTGGATTAAACAATTTAATTAAACTTCTGTCCTATTGACTCCTAAAGGTTAAAAAAAGAGAAAAGCTAATACTCCAAGCTTTCAGCTCCTAGGAGTTTTGAAAAATAAATCACTTTGTAGAACTGCTCCAAGGATATTGCCATTTTTTCCCTTTTTAGCTTCCCCCCAAGAGTACAACATGTCAGCACAGCCAGGGTAAGACACACACCAGCTCCTGTGAAGACAGAGGGGATGTTTTTGTTTGCTGCATTATGTAACTGAAGAACAGCATGGCAGAAGGAATTCAGGCTATCTACAAGTAGGAGCTGGTAATTTCCTACAGCTTCAGTCTTGCAAAACCATGTGCTGCCAAGAATAATGAGGCAACCCCCAAAGACTGTGATGGAACGATTACTGACACTCCCAAATGTTCTTAGAACAGCAAAAGGAACAGAGACAACTTGGAACAAATGAAATACACAGAACATTTCACTTGCTCTACTGTCCACCTCCTGTAAGTACTATGTCCCTTCTGGGAGGGGACACCAGTTCCCACACAGTCACACAAGGCAGATGAGCATGAAGTGACCTAGCAGAGCTTCACAGGATGGCAAATTGACTGTATTTGCGCTCCCCAAAACAATTCCCTAAAACCAAAACACAGCAGAGCTAAGGCATTAATGGACAGTACAAACTCCCTGCCAATAATTGTAGCGTTGTGTGCTAATTCAGCTCACTCATCAAGAAAAAATAAAAATTATCTTCACATTGTCAACACATTAAAAGTCATTTATCCTACTCCAAATAATATTCTCCTAAAAGTAGAGAGAGAACCCATAGCACAAACTCTATACCATTCTCCCTCCTCACAGTTAGAAACAAATGTCTAATCTGTGGTGATTTTTTAGTTACTATACCAGCCTATGGAGTGAAAGTTAAAATAGGTTTCAGCCTCCAATGACTTATGCCTGCAAATTAACCTGCAACCAAGTTATCCCAAGATCAACTGTAAAGGCAGCTTAAAGCCAGTGTAGTACCAAGTGCCAGTGGAAGCTGCACTTTGCATTGCCTGAGTGCCAGGAAGGAAGATCTCCCAGCTTTGACAGGCTGGCCTGGAAACACTTGCTTGGAATGTGTCTTACTGTGCTCACATTACTCTTGTCTAAACACCAAGTAGAGATAAAAGAATCTATGTCTCCTTTAAACAAGAATTTACTCCTGAGCCATCCTTCACCTTTGAGGCTGGCTGGTTGTGCAGCAAATGCACATTTGGAATGTTTTCCATCCCACAGCAGCCCCCGGTGTCAGCAGCTGGGGACAGCAATGGGATGTGAGCTCTTGTCCAGCTGGGCAAACAGCAACAATGGAATAGCAAAAGGGAAAGGCATTCGGGCATTAATGGGTAAGAATTTTAAGATCTAGGGCTGGAGAAAGAAGAAAAAAAAAATACTGAAAGAAAATAGGACAGAAAAAAAACCCAGAAAGAGTGAATATGGAAGAGAAACGCATGAAGTTTTCAGGGGAATTGTAAGATGAACACAAAGAGTAATGTTCAATGAGCAAAAAAATTCATTAAAGATAAAAATTAATACAAAATATTAAGTCAAGTTATTTCAGAAAAAATGGATTGAGAGTTTAACTTCCATCTCACTTTTAAATTATTTTACATATATATTAAAAAGAATAATAAAAGTAAACCTTTATGCTTTTGTATAATGAGCTTATAACTATAGCTGTGGTACTCTATCCTCTTAGGGAGATTTTAACATGACTGTGGGATTAACAAAGAGAAAAATCTCAATTGTGAGAAAAAAATATTTTTCAGACATAAATCTTTAACAATAATAAGGCAAGCTGAGAAAGATTGGTGAAGTAAATTGATTTTTTCCCCTCCCATAAGCATTCTCTTGTGGATTCAGCAGAAGTCTCCATTTACAGACCATGTATTTGTTTCAGTCTTTGTTAGGTTTTCAGTCTCTCAAATTTTTTCCAGTCTCTCCCTGTGAGAAGGCTTTTCTAGCTGCCTCATTTGTGGCAGCTGTAAGCTTTAGCCACATAGTGTATAAAAGGAATGCTTTTTACTGCTCCTTGAAAAATACAAATACACCTCTCTCCTTATTTCATCTTTATGATGTTTTGGAGTTGGCCTGAGGCATTTTAACAGCAATCAAAATGAGAGCAGCAGGTAAGAAAATCAGTTCAGGGCTGTTAAAGTACTCATATTCAACTTCAAGCTTCCAAAGGACAAAACTCTGTCATTTCAATTGTAGCCTACAAACAGGAAAAGGCAGGTTAGCTAAAGGAATGTGCAAAGAGAAGATGCAAGAGACAAAGCTGTGACAACTCTGTCATGAAAGACCAACAGCTATCAAAGCTGCAAAGGGAATGAGCCCCTCAGATATATCCATGTTCCCTCCTGAATATTTCTGCTGGAGGTTTACACAGAACACTGCAAACAGCAGCAACATAAAAGAAAGATGCACAAGCCTTACAACAGCCCAGGAGAATGATAATAGTGATAAAGAATTACAAACATCTGATTACAGAGCTGAGTTCAGCCAGGGGCTCTCCCTGCCCACATGAGGAACAACTGGTGCAAATCTGCTGAGGAATTTGGGCAAAAATTGTTGGTACTCTGGGTGCTGTGAAGGGAATCCATGTTAAGACAATACTGCAGATTAGCAGGAAGAAAAGAGAAGCTCTGTGTCTTGTGATTTTTATTCCATCACTGTACCAAGACTTCGGGCTCTCTAAAGGGCTGTGTGACTCCACTTGTCACTGACAAATTCCAGAGTTTCAACAAGCTTTTCTGTTCTATTTTTCAGAAGGTAAAGAGGCATTAAATGGGCAACAAAACAGAAATCTAATAATCAGAATGTTCCATTTCTATAAACATTCAAATGTTGCAGTTGCAATACATTAACACCATATCTACAAAGCCAAAAGAACTATACAGCTAAAACCCACTGGTCTGAGATAAGCTGAAACTGAATGTGACGAAAGGCCAAGACTGGCCAGATTCTACTGGCAGAGAGAAGAAAGATGACCCTTTTCTTCCCTATAATTTGATATTTTCGCTACAGTTTTCATAACTTTTGGAAAAGGAAGAATGAAAGAGTTGACTCTGAGAGACTTTCGTTTTGACTTAAGAGATTTCTAATGTATGAAGCGACATCCAGTAATCTTCAGTGAACACCTAAAAGACATTTTTTCATTTTGTTTCCCTTGAAGGTCACATTTTCTGCTGCTGAATGCACTTCTCAAAGAATGACAAAGTTCCATAACCCACCAAATTATCTTATTACTCTCAACAGTGGCCACAGACCACAAAGCCGTGTCAGCTGTGCCTCAGCCCATCTGCAAAGCAGATCTTGCCAGTATTTATCCTCACTGACAAGGGATTTAAATATTCCCTGCAGTCTCTAGACAGTTTGTCTGTGGCCTCTCTATTAAAACTGTGAGACCACATTTCATAATAAGAATATTAGTTCAAAGTTCAAAATCACAAATAACTGAAGACAGATTCTTGCCCAAAAAATGTTGATTTGTTTTGAGAATTTTGGTCACACACTGTTGACTTCAGTTATTTTCTACTTCTTTTGTTGGTTACCAGGAGTGGTAAGGAATAGCAGATGAGGCATGAGTTATTCCCTTCATCAGATGAAATGCAGCACATTTCTTTGGGTTTGAGCTCAGCAGATTTTAAATAATTCACATTAATAAAAGAGCAGCTTTGCAAGTCACATAGATTTGGGCAATATTCAATAACTTCTGAAGCATTTCACACACCTGAAACATCTGTGGATAATATTCATTAGTTTCTATGAGCTGCTGGAATGATAAAGAAGCAGAAAACTTCCTTGTAGGAGTTACTCACGTGTAAACTTTGAGCACAAAGTCCTTTTCCTCTTTGATTTCCGAGATGGACTGGAGCACGTCCACGATGCTCAGCACCGCGCAGCCGTACGGGCGCCGATAGTGCAGGTGGGGAGGGCCCTTCTTGGAGTCATTGAGCAACATGCGGCCTGGAAGGAAGGACACAACCACCAGGGATGGACACACAGCCACACCCTGCCTGCTGGGCTCATCACCTCTGAGAGCACACACCCAGCTCCAGGCTAACACTCCTGCCTGCCTCTAGAGGAGCTGGAGTTGGTTTTGCCCCGGCCCCACGTGCTGGGCTGTGCTGGTGCCCAGGGAGGTGCTGGTGACAGCCCAGGGATGCTGGGCAGGACTGGCAGGGCTGGGCAGGGTGACAGCCCAGGGGTGCTGGGCAGGACTGGCACAGCACCAGGGCTGCCTCTTCAACATCCTCCTCTCCAGGAGCCTGGGGGACAGGTCTAGGAGGTGACACAGCCAGGACAGCTGACCCACACTGGCCAAGGGTTGTCCCAAACCACGTGACATCTGCTCAGCAACACAAGGGAAAGGAGGAGTGGGGACATTTGTCACTGTGAGGTTTGGCTTTATACAGACTGAAGCCTGGCTTCCTGGGAAGTGACTGGACATTGATGGCTGATGGAAAGTAGAGAATGAATATTTTGCTTTCCTTTGCTTCTGCTCATGGCCTTTGCTTTATCAGATTGCCTTTACCACCACCCAGGAATTTTATTCCATCTCATTTACTCCCCATCCTGTTGATGAGGGGAGTGACAGAGAGGCTTGGAGGGCACCTGGTGTCAACCCATCACAGCTTTTCACTCAAACTTTTCAAACCCAGAGGTCCATTTGAACCTACATATCACTCAGCCAAAAACAGCCAAGGGCAAAGTGAAAAGCATCATGTCTGGCCAGCTTTGATTTGCAGCTCCATGACACATATTTGCATCCAGCTGGGCTGACAAATCCTCTGTGGATGAGCCAAGAATATGGCTGGACTCAGCAATCTGACCACACAGACACTCACCGCGCTCCTTCCTTAGAGTGCACTATTTGCACAATTTCATTTTATTCAACTGCTTTAAGAGAATGTATTATATATTGTATATAATACATGTAATATTATATATTGGTTGTTTATCATGTTTGAATGGATCCTTCTTGGAGCAGAGGAAGGAGAATTCTGAGGTACAAAGCTGCTCAGTGATTAACTTCCTATTACTGAGGCAGTTTTTAAATAGAGCAAAAGATGCCAAGGCCAGAAAAATCACTGTGATAATCAAAGTGAACTTGTAACACTACACATAATAATTTGTCCAGCCCTTGCATCAAGGTTAATACAGCATCTCTCTACAAGCTTCATTTATCACCTCAAGTGATAACAGCAACTCTGATGTGCAGGCTCTCATGACATGGGAAGTCAGATAATGAAAGCCCGACCTCTCTGACACATTTGTGGCTCTGAAGGCACACTGCCATTCCCAGCACAACACACAAAGCTCTGTTTAGAGCTGCTGTACTTCAGAAAAGGTGTCTGTGTAATGGGTGTGAGCAGTGACTGGGCTGGCAATAGGCTTAAAAACCCTTTCCTTGCAAGCACTGCCTGGCCATTCTTCAGTCACCTGAAAACCTGAAACACATGAATGGCACTGCACTTCTCACTTGTTTACAATAATACACCTGAGAAAACTGTCTCTGCTGCTCCTACTATACACTGTTAATATTTTAGGCCTAATATTTAAAATAAATTATACCTAACACAGGTAAAATCTGTACTTGCACCACAGACTCCTACAGCAGAAAACAGATCTAGATATATATTTGTCTAACAGCCTCTGATTTACTTGATGTGGATGGTCAGACATGCTGATGTCCAGCCCTGTAACCAGCTGTATCACCAGTAAAAAGATCTCATTTGAAATTTTTAAACATTAAACAAAAAGCCTTTTTACTTTGTCCCTCTCCTGTAGATGTGGTATTTAATCAAAAATTCTGTTTCAGACTCAGAAAAACAAAATCACTGTTAAACAGTGATCAGTAACTTTCTAACACTTAGCTCCATATGGTCTGAATGTCAATCAGTCTATGACAGGTTTCTAAATGCATAAATCATTTAAAGTTAGCTAATTAAAACATACATTTAAAAATACTCTAAGAGCTCTGTTTATTACATATATTTCAAGCACTAAGTCATACTGTACCTATTCGGATTACGTGGGCAACTATGTACAAATCCCTCTTCATGTCCTTGCTGCTGAGATCCTGAAAGATTAGAAAAAAGAGAGACATTCCAATATAAGTGCCTGCAACTATAAATGTGGATGAAAACTCTGAAATCCCATGTCACAGAAAAGCAGGCCAAGACTTTTAAAAATGAGCTTCAAGAAAAACCAAACAACAGGAAAAGGAGAACCTACAGAAGAGCAAAAGGAAAACTGAAGTTAATGAAGACACATAAGTGTTATTCACTATGAGAAAAATTTAAAAATAAAGAAATAAATTAAGAAAATTAAAAATTAAATTAAGAAAATACACATAGGACACTTTTCAATAACTCATTACTGCAGCATTTTGCATTCACATGTCAGAAGCCACGTGACTTAATTGCAATTTCCTTGGTATGTTGTACTTTTCACTGCTAACTTAATAAAGAAACAGCAACTTTTGAGACATTCCTCCTGCATATTTATTTTTTTTTAGTTACAGGAAAGGTCTAAGAAACATTTCTTCCTAAAAACCAGTCTTCCCTATGCCACTCACCTCCCAGACAGGACTTTAAATATACACTGTGTACTGGGAGAATATTCATCCCAGTTTTAGACTGATGCAAAAAGGCTCCTTGTGCTCTGCAGCGACAGCTGCTGCCTTTCTCTACTAAGTGTTGTTATCTCACTGTCAGGTACTACTTACACAAAAATTAACTGGAACAGTCTCTGATTCAAATAAAATCTTTTGGTTTTCTTTAAAAAGCTCCTCAACTATGTGGAATTATAACCACTGCAAAAGGAAATAATGCTATTTTTATATAAAGAGGGGAAGAAATTTAAACTGTGGACATCTAAGGTCTGTCATTCCTAAGCTGAACCAATTTAGAATTAAAACCTGCATTTTGCTGAAAGCTAAACCACAAACCTTAAACCACACAAGGAATTTCTCTCTCATGTGACCTGAGAACCCGAACTTCAACCAGTGAGATTATGATGGCAATGCAATTCCAGACTATGGTGCCACACAGCACAGTAAAAGCTGGCACAGTGACTTCAGAACTAGGCATAAAGGGAATTTATCCTAAGGAGAAGTTTCAATCCCTTCCCAATTGTGTTGTATTGCTAAATTACAGTGGGCAAGTTATAAATTCATGGCTGTATCTCCTTGCTCTCTAAAAGCAGCTCTGTATTTCCCAGGGCAGCATATGCAGGGAGCTGCAGAGCCACTGTTTGGGATGCTGCTAACCAGCAGATCTGTCTCTCCAGAGCCAAAAAATGCCAAAAGCTACATAAACCATCCACAGCATTTCCTCCTCAGGCTCGATTTTGCTGCTGCACTGAGAAGGGAAAACACTTTCTAGGCTTTCTCCATCACCCAACATACCAGGGGAACATATGGTAGCCTTTATCTTGCATGTCTTGGAGACATGAAGTTCCACACTAAAAGGAATTTGACACAGTTTTAATCTCAGAAATGCCTGACAAGACATTTCAAAAAGCAAAAAAAACTTGGAGGTAATACTTAATGCTCCAGAGAGCAACAGATTCCTGAAAATATCTGTGCTTTGACAGGGGGAATTTTATTATACCATCAGATTACCAGTTCTAATTAACAGCAATTTAAAGAACTATTTTTTCAAAGGGCAGCTGTCAAAACATCAGAAAACGGCAGGGCATGAACATATTGATGGGTTCACACTTTAGTTGCTTTTCCAATTTCACAAATACAGTGTCACAGGCAAAAGACAAAAAAAGTGGGCCCAGATGGCCTTGCATTTCAGTTTGTACAGCACAGGCTTTCTACGAGGCAAGAAATTCTTACTATGACATGGACCAAACAATCAAAGCCCCAACCCCTGTGAGGAAGTTTTCAGATAATTCCTCTGCAGAGAATCCATGTACATCTCCTAGAACCAGGAGAGGATAAAGCACATTTACTGGTTATTCTTAGGGCTGCATCCACAGGGTGGGTGTTTCCCACATCCTTCTGAGCTTCCCAAATGATACTGACTGATACACAACATAACTTCATTATAATTCTAACTGAATGGCTTTTTAGAAAATCACTCCTAAATCTTCCCACCTGTATTGGGTGTGGATGAGAGTTACTCTACAATAATGGTTAGTTCTTTACAATGCTGGTTTCTAGAAAGGTCTGCTTGTGTGTTAAAAAACCCAAATACCATCACAACAACCCCCAAACCGCTGGAATCAAGGCAATCTGCCTGCCACTAATTAGTTTTTTAATTCAGCTGCCAACCTCACAGGCCACAGAGAAGAAGGTATTTAACAAAAATAACAACCTTATACAGTGTAGCTACATTTTAATTCACCCCCAGGAATGTTTCTAACAGGTGCACAGGCTGAGGTTTGCTTGAGTGAGCTTTGATCTCCAGAGCAAGCAGTTTCTCACCTTTGCTATGATACGACAGCAGACATAAAATCTAAGCCTGGGTAATTTTGATATCTTACACAAGGAGACAGCTGAACCCTTAGAAGTAACAGAGAGAGCAGGAAAAGACAGGGATCCCTTGAATTATCTAAGATATGGGCTGCTTGCCTTGGGGAAAGATGAGAGTTTTAGAAAGATACTGCGGTGTGGTGAGGGATTGCAAGGAAATAAATAAATAGATTTAAAGTCAAGATGAACATAAGCTTGGAAGTAGATCTGAAAATCACAGACCTATCTTATGTCAGAAGTATTTCATAATTAAGAAATTATTATAAGATAGAACTACTGCAGACAAAATGGTTATTCAAAAAAGTAAATATTTATTGCTCTTTTACTACACATTTTGGAAAGGTCTTTGAACATACTGATGAAAAATACTGTTTTAGAAGTGTAAGGTCTTTTGCACAGATAATTTTTTCCAATTATAATTCCTGTTACGTAGAGTATACATTCATTATAATTCTTGTTATGTAGAATACACAGTCTATAGCAGATGAGTGAGAGTCTAAGCACCTCCACCAGCCAGTGATGGAGTCTGAGCACCCTGGAGAGCTGAGACTGCAGCAGCTTTGGTATTTTTGCATAGTAACGGGAGCTCAGGAGGTATCTCTGGTCAGGATTGGGGCTGCAGTGGCAAATGCCTGCAATCCCAGGGCTGGCTGCTCTTGGGCTACACTGGCCCTACTCAGAATATGCAGCAGGTCTCTCCTGGAACTGTAATTTATCATTGTTTTTTAAAGGGTGTAAAGGCTGGTTTGCAGATCACCAGAGCAAAACTGTTTCACATTGCTCACCACACAGAGAGAAACAGGACAACAGGACACTTGTTCCATGACCCCAAGTCGTGTGGCATGGGTGAGAGTGGGGAAGCAGGATGCCGAAAATCTTTTTCAATTGATGAACCTCAGAAGCCAGGATGTGCCAAAGTTCATACAAAGTCTGTGCTGCCTTTTGTGAATATTCCTTAGGGCAGCTCCTAAAGCTACACTCCATTCACCTGAGTCAGACACCAGTGCTGAACTATAACCCCTGCCCACCTTCTCTCAGCAGATCCAGACTCTGGGTTTGAGTTACCATCTCTGGGGTGACACTGTCTCCTTGCTGATGTTTAATCAGCTGGCAGCACTTCACTGATGGTACCAAAGCCAGAACTGCTACTGATGTCAGCATCCAGGTCAGTGCTACTTTTGGACTGCATCTCTCAGATCCAGATGGAGACAGCACAAGAGCATCCCTAAACCCAGATCCATTCTGCCCCCTTAGAGGAGGAATTCTGCTGGCTTCTTAAAGGAGAGAAGGGAACAGTGCTGGGGACCATGCCTGGTTCAATCTCCAGCCCTGCCTGACCTCAGAGAGTGTCACTGCCAGAACCAAAGCCCTGCCATCTTTCTTCTTTACTGAAGGTAAAAATACTTCTGCTACAGAGCTTCCAGCATGTGCACTAACTGAAGGTGAGTCATGAAGGAAGGTGTTTATCACACTTGGGATCTGAGATTCCTTACAGTTATTCAGTGAGGAGCTGTTAAGTTTCAGTGTCTTTCTGAGAAGAAGTAGCAGATAAAATGATGGTCTGACACCTGATTCTGAGGGAATTTTAAACACAGCTTAAGACCAGCGCAGAAGCGATTTCTGACAAGGGCATGTAGGGACAGGACAAGGGAAAACATTTGTCTGATTTTCATCCAGAAAAATGTGCCTTGTTTTATGTTCAGGCCATCACAGCCTTTTCCTATGCTCTATTATCAAAGAGCACAGCACATCCAATGAAAATATTCAAAATTTCACACTATCTGCAGGAACAAATGCAAGTACTTCAGAATATTCACTTAGCCAGAAAAATAGTTTAGAAGTACATTCACTTTCTATATTAACATTTAGTCAAAACCATAACAAAACTTAGAAATTATTTCTCTTCTACTGATTATATTGGAGAGGAAGAACTGGGTTTCCTTCCCCTCAGAAAACCTCCAACCCCACTCCTGTGAGGGGAGAAGAAAGGGAACAGACACGTACTGTGAAAAGTGCACACATTCGATCGATCTTCTCTGGATTCCTGGGGCCTCCATTCTTGTTTAACCTCACCATGAACCTCTCACTGAAAAACAAACAATGGTAAAAAAAAACAATGAGCTTTCCCTGTACATACTTCAACAGAAAAACACAGGTAGATTTGGGTTCTATTAAAAAAAAAAGATGCAGTGGTTGCTATAATTCTAAAGTCTATAAAACGGTATTCACTGGTCTATACAAAATCATATGGAATAGCACAGATTTCTAATAGTAAGAAGTCTGCATGTGAAAACATTGTGTTGATGCATATTCATGATGCAATAACATTAAAATAATGTGAACATAAGAAGCACAGAACCTATACACATTACAACTTCTCCAGGCAAAGGCTAAGGCAAACTTGCTGAGGGGTACACTGCCTTTGGTAAATCTGAGTTCATTAAAATCCACTCAAAACTAGAAGTTACAAGAATACCAATTAAGCAATCTCCTTCAACATACAGCATTTCTAGAAGCAAGACACTAATTCAAATACATCAAGATTCAAGTGATATAACTCTTACCACTCAATTTAAACAGCCCTTTGATTAATAAAATCAGCACGTTTAGCCAGACTGCAAAATGAACAATACTCACAATGCACGGTAAGACATGGGCATTCATATTACTTCTTAAGACAGAAAATTTATGTGTAAAAGTAAGTTTGATGAGCAATTTTTTCCCTTGTGTGCAACAGTCCTTAAGTATTGACCACAGTTTTCTTCCTAGATTTTCACAGAAATACAGAGAGAGCACGTCAGCAAATCTTCCAATAATCACAGATTCTTTCAATCCTCTCCAATACAACTGCATCAACTCCAGTAACCTTCATCTGATACATTTGCCAGCATATTATCCAGTGTTGGCCTGAAGAAAATGAAAGCACAGTGTCCACACGACCTCCTTTGGCAGCTTGCTCCAAGGGCCACTCATCCTGCTGCTAAGGCACGTGGATCACGGGAAATGCCTGATTTCAGTGCACAGCCACTGCTTTTTGTCACCCTTCTGCATTAAAGAGCCCTCTAGAGAAACTCATTTCTTGCAGGGCAGGGATAGCACTGATATCCCTACACACAAATAAGAAAGTTAACACTGTTAAAAAATCCAAGAAGAAGTGCTGGAATCGTTTTGTAGAACTCACCCACAGTGAAATTTTTCAACAGCATTTCAGGAACAGTTCTAAAGCTGTAAGATTGTAACAGTCTGGTATTGAGACCACTTGTACCATAAATACACACATATCTGCAGGTTCCACACAGGTGAAGCCAAGCTTCTGCTCAGCCTGTGATTTATCAGACATCACCTCTTGTCCTTTCTACACAGCTTTATGCTGTGAGTTCATGTGACCTGTCCATTAAAAACACTGATATATTTTCAGAATTATTACTTTTGTTGAAAAGGTCCTTAATTCTCGAGCAAGACTCATACATTTCATTATACATCTCTGCATGATAATTTATGTAAGTCAATGATGCTCAGCAATCCAGATCATCCTCTCTGGCTGTTTCACTCTCCCTGTCACTCAATATTACTCCAACCTCCATGCATCCCACAACCCCATTCAGTTATAATTTTAATTAATTTGCTACCAATGCTTATAACCTCAGAGACTGCTGAAATGCCACAAAGAAATCCATAAGAAACAGATATTTGATGATTCGAGATGTCATATTACCAAATGCTTTAATCACATGGTAAAATCCATTCTTTCAGTATTTTGTTATGTGTTAAGTGGAGAGCAGAACAATACTAGAACTTCACAATATCACAATGACAGTCACATTACAAAAACATTACATCTTCATACCTACCTCTATCTACCTAACACATAAATCCATGTTATGTATTGTACTTTAAATTTTCAGTAAGATGTAGTCTTGAACTTTCAAAACAGGGGTTTTTAAATTATTATTTCAGCTCTAATAAGCATATCATTTTCATACAGGAGCTGAATGCAATACTGTGTGCCACAAAATCCTGTGCAGATTGTTCCTCGGACAATGGCAGGGAAGGGGCTGCCAAGTCTTTGAGCTGAGCTGCCTGTATGGATTTCATTCATCAACAAAAGGTTGCTTAGTGTGCTTTTAAAGCACCCAAAGAGGGATATTCTGGAGATTCACTTGATGGTCTTTTGCAAGGTCTTCCTCCATTAATAAGTGTAAATCTTTTAAAATTTGCAATTCATCTTTTCCTTGTTAAAGCCATAGAGAAAATCTGGTTCCTGTCCCCCTATTCCAGTGCTTTTCAAGAAATGAAGCAGCCACCACCTCTCTCACCTGTCTATTGATCACCTGTTCCCTTAGTCCAGCACCACTGCAGTAACAACCTTTACATTCCTTCCTTTAATTTCCAGTCCTCCCTTGAGTCCTCTTGAGCTTGTGTGAATAAGTAATTAAAGGGACTTTGAGTCAACTGCAGCATTTGAGAACTGTGGAACAGGAAGAGGCATTTGGCCAAAAGAGGTCCAAGGACAGGAGGCAGAGAATGACAGGGCAGCAGTGCCAAGAGGCCCCCCCAAAGGACCAAGCCAGCTCCAGTTCTCCCTCTTCTCCTTGCACATCACTTTTCCTAAACATGTGAGTTTGTTTCTCATCTCCAGCATCCCTCTAATCTTTGATATTACTAATGATCAAGAACAGTTTGCTGCTATTCTGTTATTATTCTACGACGGTCTCAGTGGTGCTGATACTGTCAGGATCCCTGGAATGGTCCTTGCAATAGGACTGGAACCTTTTTACACTGGTGACCCACATTATGAACTAGTTAGTCAGCTGCTTCCCATTTTACAACTGCAAATTTATTTCTATGTCAAAGCAAATCTGGAAGAATAACCCTGTTTCCAATGACCTGAAAATCCACTGCCTTCATCTATCATTGCAGGTCTGTTTTTAGACAAAAATACACACATTTAGGGTCAAGAAACTTAATGGGAATTCAGTATCTTAATTTCTTCTTTTAAGAGCTACGTCCTTGGAAAAAGTTGAGTCTCCAGTGTGTCTTTTCCTCAGATTCATCTTCTGCACAAGGACAAGAGCATGCGCAGAATCCAGGCAACATTAAGTCCAGTTTAGTAAGCCTGGAATATCAAATCTGAATAAACTCCATATGGAAATTAATTGAAAACCCAGTAGTTATAACTGCCAAATGAGCGGTGGAAATGATGCATGGGAGGTACTGAGATGCAATCTGACTGTTTGATCCTACTGCCACCCAAAACAAAAAAAACCCCACAAAACAACCACAACCAAAACCAACAACCCAATAAAAGTTTTCAGCTATTCTGAATATACACCAAAATCAGTTATTTTGTATGAAATTGGAGATAAACGCATCAAAACAGAGAAAAAAATAATTAACATTTTACACTGCTGAGCTCAGACCCAAGACGTGCCACATCAGAAGCAGTACCTTAAACAAAAGCTTCTTTATTCCTCTTCCTCCTATATGCTGTAAGTAAGCTCCAATTACTCTAATTGCAGCATCTCCTCCTGTGCTCATTCACATCATAGTGAAACCACCTCTTGTGCAGCACTAAGCCAGGGTTTACAATCACTCTCATGATTAGTAATTGCTACAGCTACTCAAATATAAGAAGCACTGCTCTGACAAGCATAGTCAAACAGCTTCTTGTTTGCTCACTTGAAAAGGAGGAAAAATGAAAGGAGTGTAGTGTCTCACTTCTTGGCTTCCCCAAAGTGACTGAAAAGCAGAACCATACTGAACTCTGCAGAAAGGAAGGAAGCCATCACTGGTTTGGGATGTTACATTTTCAGCATGAAAAAGGGGGAAAACAGGGACAAAATTTACTGTTGGGTGAGGAGGAGTGGCACTGGGAGTTTTTGCTGTTGAAGTTTGTTTGTGACGTTCTTCGCACAATGTGTGAAGATGACAACAAAAGGAAAGGGCTGGCAAAGAGCTTGGGCTGGACTGGGGAGCCCCTTGTATTCATTCATGGACACATTTCATTACTGGGGCTGTTTCAAGGCAAAAATCCTGACTGAGCATGAATTTGGGAATGTAGGTACAGCATTAACAGATGCATAATGCCAAAGTTGTGGAGGTCTGCAGAGAGGCCGCAGACCAATTTTCTGTTTGGAGACTGGTAATAAAGAACATAGACTAAAAAATTAATTATTTAACAAAGCATAGGAGAGTGGTTTTCTGAAGCAGGGACAGCAGCACATTAGGGCTTCAATCTCCTTAGGCAGAAACCTCACATCCTATACCCTTCCCTTGCCTTAAATAATGGTCCAGCAGCTATTTCTCCCAGAAACAAAACTTTCTTCACCCTCTCCCTTCCAATGTGCCACTGAAACGGAAAAAGTAAAAATATACAAATGCTCCCTAATTTTTCTTATTTTCCCCAGTGATTCTTATTTCCAGAGAAAACCAGGGGAATGCTAAAAAACCCCAATATTATTAAAAATACCTCAGCTCTTTCTCAAAAGCTGTATTCAATTGGGTTTTCAGAATTTAGCATGTGGCCAGCCCCTTCTAAGAACACAGGTTATTTTAAAAATATGTATTGGTCCATGACACACATAGAAGTGCTCAGGGGAAGGGATAACGTGGTAGAGGAAGAGATCAGTGAACAACTTGTATTTTAGACTTTGATCTTCTCTTAGTGTCTCCCTGGTTTCTTTCTGATGCTTTTAGTATCATGTAAAACCTTACCTGCATGCAAAATACAAATCCAGGAACAAAAATCTGAAAATGCTGCCACAGAAGCCAGAAGTTTGGAGGAATAAGCTACAAACACTTGCCTAGCCAGGACAGTTCATCTCTCTTCAGTCCTACTGGTTAAAAAATAAATGATAAGCATGATACTATTTGATTTCTCCCCTGCTCCCCTCCCTGAAAAAACCCTAGTCTCTCCTTTAAAGAATGTTAACATGCCTGACAATAATTCTAGACTAACATTTGAGGTGATACATGGGTACCATAAACATTTGAAGATGCTACTGTAAAAGCACCATGTTTTGTCCCAGATGAATCTCAAGAACAAGCTCCACACAGGCCATCCAGGAGAGAGCTTGGGCTGAGCTGGTCACTCTATGGCAATTACACCTTGCCAACATTTTCCTTCAAAATATCCCAGTCTTGTTGCTCACACCACATTTCAAGAAGTTTACTTCAACAGTGCCATCAAATACTGCATTCTTCCTGCCCCTGTGTGTACAAGCTCTACAAAGACAATATGTTGACCAGATGAATGGAATTATGTTAGGAATTACTGGTATAGGATCAAAGCATTTCCTTAAAGCTGCAAAAAAATGAGCTTGTTTAAAAAAATAAATTAAGTTAAGAGAGAAACACCATGAAAGAGATCCCTGGGGCTTGGTGGGAGTGGGAAGGAGAGAGAAAACTGAACTACAGTCTCAAAACCTTACAGTTTGGACAAGCTAGTATTTGGATGGATTAACTCGGGAAGCTGTTCCTGTATCAAAGAGGAAGTGCACTGACCCAGCAGAGCAGAAGTTTGAAAGCCTCAGGAGAGCAGCATTAGCCAGTTTTACAGAAAGCAATTACTGCTCCCCACCATCCTATTTGGAGGCTGAGGGAAAATCAGGCTCTACTGTCCTGGCTTTCCATTTGTGCTGCATCCTGCAATACAGTTAATGATAACCACATGAGACTTCTCATATTTGCCTGCACAACTTCACACAAGAAAAAACCAGACTTTTATTTTCATTCCATCGGGCAAATTGGAAATTGGAATTTGGAAATTTGTCCAAATCTCTCAAGTTTGTCAACTGCAAGAATATTACCACAGTCAGAGATTGAAACAGTCACATCAGGACAGCACTGCAGCCTGATGCTTTTGAAAACATCCTGTAGGAATTTTATAAAAAGGAAATAAGCCTCACTTCAGGCCTTCTGAACTCTATTTCATGAGCATGGTCTCATGTTCATGAAGAAAGCACACACCTATATTAACATTTTAGTAATTTTCCATTGTGAAAAATAATTGGTTTTACTCTTGAAAGATGATTTAAGCAGTAGGAGTATCCTCTGAAAAAGCTTTTCAAGTTTATTTTCTGTTCACCATGATTATCTTTCAGAGTTGATAATTTTTGCTCATCCTCTTGGGAAAAAATGTAGGTCCTTACAGCTGCTGTAAGACTGACCTAATAACAAAATCTCCCAGAGCTCCACAGAAAAAGCCTCCATTCTCAGTGTGAGTGTGACAGGGAGCCAGAGCATATGTACACAATGGACCCATGCCTGCGAAGAACTCAATTCCCACTTCCAGTGTAAACCAACAGCATCTCCCAGATCCCAGCAGTGTTTAAGCAATCCATCACTGACAGCGGTCACTGCCGAGCCCCGGAGACAGGAGCATCACCTCTGCCCAGCTTTCAGTTTGCTCACTGTCTCAGCAGTGACTCATGGACTATTTAAAAATCCTCTTTTTCAGGCAAGTGCTCACGGAGTGTGTTTGGTTTTTCCCCTTTTCATTTGTTGGGGGAGGCAGGAAAGTTCTTTCCCGAGCTGTCTTATCCAGCAGCTCTGCAATAACCCCGCTTTCACAAACAACTGAGGCACAGTACACTGCTGTGGTTTACGGAGTGTATTTTATAAAGACATCTTAGAGAAAAGAACACCAAATCTGTGAGGGAAATGAATCTGGCCCTGAGAAAACGGCTCCAAGCAACACAGTTTGCTTCCCAGCACATTCAGGCCTAATGCTCATGAATTATTAAATTATCACATTGGCGAGAAGCCCCAGGGGAGGATTACAGAGCTTACAGTAAGACTGTTACTGCAAACACTGGGTTTCCATGGAAACAGAAAATAGTGAAAATAACTACCTGTCATTTCTCTTGCCACATTCAAGGGAAAACCACCACAATGTTAAAGTGTTATTGAGGCTTGCAGGGGAAAGGGAGCTAAGCACCAATTACATTCTCCTTGGCTTCTCGTGACTCTGCCACACTTGAACATTTGACACCATCATGAGGATCTTCCTGTTATTTCCATCGTGAAAGGTACATATTTTTGTTCCTGAAATGAATTCTGTCAACTAGAAAAGGCTTCTATTAAAAAAAAAAAAAAAGAGAGAGACTTCTGTCATCTAGTGCGATTCCCCAGTGACGGTGATTTTAACTAATGGAAGGCAAGGCAGACTGACCCTGCCAGGTGGCAGGTGAGGGAAGCTTTGCAGGGAAGACTTCTAATTTTGGATTACAGGTATTTTGTAGAATAAGGATTTTATCACCATCTCTACCCTGGGAGAAGGTAATGGTTCTGAGATCTGATACAGCAGCTGTCACATTTAATTCTTGCTCTACGAGAGCTTTGCACATGACAATTTGTCAGGAACACAGACCTGGCTTTTGAGGGGGAATTTTGCCACAGAAAGAGCTCAAGCATAATGAGAGGATTCCATACACTGAGCTTTCCTACAGACAGAAAATTAGTTGGAAATGCTTTCTCTGAGTTCACTTACACATTTAAACGACACAGATCTCCCTGTTGCCCCTCAAGTGAGCAGAATTTCTTCCAGCTGTGTGTGTTCACAACACATTGTCAATTCCTCCTGAGCAGGAAAAGGGAAGAAGTTCCAATGCCGGCAACTCATTGATTTCTTCCTGTTAATAACTAAAAAAATCAAAATAACCCTGCAGAAAACTCTATATCCCTGCCTATTTGCAGGTCATATTTGATCCCCAATCCACAAAGCCCCCACTTGTGGAGGAGGAAGGATGGTTGTGGCGAGAGATACAAAATAAGATTGTTATTTGTAAAAGCTCCTGCTTTGGAAGAGCTACATATTATTAATTCCATAGGAACTAGAAAAAATAGTAATTTTATAGAAAATAATTAACATCTTTAAAAACACCACTTACATCTCTTACAGCAACTTTCATATATAAATCCAGACAATAGCAGTTTCCTTTCCATACGCTATTAACAAGACAGAGAATAAATAGGAAAACCAAGCAAATGCAGATGCCAGAGATAGATCCAGGGAATAAAAGTCAACTGAAGCAACCAATAGAGAAAATGAAAATGCATCACTCCTCCTGTGTCCTTTTCTAGATCTCTACCCACCAAAAAACATCATAAAATACCCCACAGGTTTTCTCTTCAGTGATGACAAAACTTCTGTTTTTCAGAATTCTATATTCTACCAGAAAGGCTCTTTGTCCCAGCTGTCTGTGTGTAGCAGACTTAAGAGAAACACAGATTTTACATGGTCACTGTGGTGACCAGAGCAAGGCCATTGCTGTGGGCAGCAATATTTCTTAATGCTTGCTTAGCTTTTGAGGAAGTTCACGTTGAGCAGGATGAAAAACTCATGCTGCTACCATTACTACTGCTATGAATTATCTGTTGCATAAAACTCAGAAAAATACTTCCCTTGAAATACTAAGGCCACAACAAACTGAAGTACAGGAGGAGTGGATGGAGGATTAGCTATCCCAACAGATCAGATTGCTAAAAGACAGGTAAAAATATAAAGATGGGGTTTTTTCATGACTAAGCAGAAGAAAAAACTCCTTAGTTGGTAAGGTTAATCCCCAGGAAAATTTTCTGACTATTAAAGAAATAATTCTGAGTGATACAAAGTTATTTTTTCCCAGCAGAAAAATCATTATACTGACAGTGAATGTGATAACTTTTCTATTTTAAAATAGCTATGCTATTAAAAACATAACAAAAGGAAAATTAAGCACACATTGCACAATAAAAGAAAAATACAATTTTCTACTTCCTTACATAGCAACTGGCAATAAAGGAACATGATAATATTTTAAAGCAATTAACTGGGGATAAATGCCCACACATTGTCCCAGCACTCCCAGAGCCATTACTTGAGAGAGAAACAATACAGAAAAAGGATCTTCAGGTCAGTGCCATATCCTGGGAGAGAATGCAGTCAGGCTGGTTTGACACAGTTTTTACTGCAGATCCTTCCCCGTTAATTAAGAATTTCTCTTTCAGCTATTCAACTTCAACCATATTTATCTACTCAGTGACCCCTCTTTCCTTTTTCTGACCTTATTAATGTCAGTCTTACTCTTTTTTATTTCACCTGCCCACCTCTCCACTCCCAGCTGCCAAACCTCCCTCTGCCCAAGAAGGTTCTGGTGTCCAGAACATGTACAAGTTCTACAGCCCTGGTCTGGGCAGGTAGGGCTGGCTCTGTACAGGTGTTCCTGCATTAAGGATGCTGATCCTGCACATCAGAGCTTTGAGAGGACTCAAACCCCTTCTCGGACAGGACTTGTGGGAAATTTGCCATTGCATTTCACATATTGGCTCAGCATTTGAAATGAAAGCTCCTGAGAGTGGTAATTGTCTGCAATTAGCAAGTGCTACAGGAAAATTCAAGATGGCATGTGTAAGCACAATGTAATTTTAGCTACACTGTTCCTGCTAACATTTTTTAGCAGCTGATATACATGCCTACTGACAGTTTAAAAGTAAAAAAAAAAAATCACTAAATGACGATGAGAACCATGGAGCTAACGGCCATCATCAAATACAAACAGAGATGAGGGATTCCTGTCAAATTTGTCAAGGTAACCTTTAGCAGCTTGGTACACATTTGTACTCTGACATCTGAATCGGGAATACTGTGTCTCAGAAACTCCTACTACAGCAAGAGTGAAAACCAAATTCTGTACAAATTCATCATTTCTAAATCCAGTGTTTCCAAGTGATGCATTTCATTCTACTCTACCTAAACACTGGCACAAAGATATTCTTTTTACAGCCTCCTCTGGCCACTCAAGTGCAGTATCATGACTTCTACAGGGCCAGGTTGTACAAGTGAGTAGCAACTTGAGAAAACTTTTAACACTCACACACTGGTTAAACCAAACCCAGTCAGGTCACGTCCCAGAAGTTTACTTGTTTACAAGGACACATTTAAACTGATAACAAGTTTCTCTAATATTTTTATCCCTTTAGTATCTTGAACTATTTACACATTTGTCTGTGGATTTTTATCACAGAAAATAATTTGGTCGGAAAATATCCCAAGATCCAGAAATGAGCTACAAATGGGAAACCATTATCTCCAGTACCTCTGCAGTTACCACCAAACCCCACTGCAGAGCAGTACTAACAGCCAAACATTGCCACTGAACATTTGACTCAGCCTTGAAAAATAGGGGCAGATGATTTTATGTCAGATGACTTTTGAGCAGCTGCATCCAACTACCCTGCTGTAGACCTAGGGCGTTTTTTCAGTCCGTAATTATGTTTCCAAATCATGTTTCTCTCCCGAGAACTGCTTTGTCAATGGTGCTAAATGCTTAAGACAAGACTTGGGACAGACTGTACTGCTCACATTCTCCCCATCATCCACCCACAAACTGAGAACATTTCCACAAAAACCATATTTCTGTATCACCTATTAGCAAGAGCTTTAAAGAGCAAGCTGATATTTTTTTCTCATTTTGGCTACTGCTTTTAAATTTTAACACTGAAATAGATGTTTCTCAAACTCCTAGGCTGTGTTGCAGTGCTTACAATCCTGTCTCACCCCAACGACATGGCAGATATTTGAACACCTGGTCTCTCAACAAAGGGTTTGAACACTTTCTGTATGAGAAATGCCCACACGGACTTCCTCAGTCCCTCCCATCAACACCACCAGGGGCACTCAGCACATCTCCCAAACCCCCAGGCACGACGAGGTCCTTGCTATAATGGGAATGGCACAGGCTCAGTAAGTAGGAGGAGGCAGGCGGAGGAGTTACCAGCAGAAATATGCACAACGCCATCTCCCATGCATAATTACTGCTTAGGCCCCCAGATCTTCAAATTCAATCACATCAGAGTTTCTCTTTTGTTCTATTCACTCTCCATAATTAAGGATATTTCTAGATGACAAGAAAATTTTAAATCCCAGTGGTGTGTAAAATAGGGTAACTGGTTGAAGATGCAGGCAGAATGAAAAATATTCACATATTTAAACATAAACTTAATAAAGAAAAAATAAGACAGAAATTTATTTATCCTTTTCCATCTTCAAAAGGCTGAGAGAACTGGGATTGGTCAGCCTGGAAAAGAGAAGGCTTCAGGGTAACCTAACTGCCCCTTCCAGAACTTAAAGGGAGCCTACAGAAAAGATGGAGAGAGACTCTTTTCAGGGGCTGGAGTGAGAGAATAAGGGGGAACGGCTTTACACTGAGAGTGGGTTTAGATGAGATATTGGGAATAGATTCTCTCCTTTGGGGATGGGGAGGCCCTGGCACAGCTTGCCCAGAGAAACCCTGGATCCCTGGGTGTGTCCAAGGCTGGGCTGGACAAGGCTTGGAGCAGCCTGGGAGAGGGGAAGGTGCCCCTGCCATGGTGGGGGGGGGGAGGGGGGGGGCGCAGTTAGAGTTACACTTCTGAATGTGTAAATTTTCTAAGTTATGCATAATTCCATGCATTTCCTAGGAAGAGAGTTATTATATAGGTATCTAAACCTCATTGCTTTACCGAATTTAATTTATTTTCACTCATCAAAATCATTCTAAAAATGTCAAGAAATGTAAATATATCTCTTATTTGTTGCATCTTCCTAGCACAAATAACACTCTGCGTCCCTTTGTCTACCAGTTTCCAGCTCCTTTAGAGCAGTTTCATCCAGCTTGTATCTCTTTATTCTATCAAGTTTAATACTTCTCTCCTGTTGAGGCAGGAGGTGCATTCCCATATAACAGAACAAAATTAGTTGGCTCTGATGTGATTTGTGCTTTACAAATCTATGTTGACTTTTACTTACCATCTTGTTAGCTTCTTAGTGCTAACAAGTAGTTTATTTGTTCCACAACTTTTCGCATTTGTCATCGGATTGCAGCTGACCTTCTTAGGGAGATTGAGGCAAAACAGCCATTAAATACTCCAGCTATCTTGGAAACATCTGCTCATGGCTTAATGTCCCCTTTAATCTGTTATTTCTTGTTTTTGTAAAAAAAGGTTTTTTGCTGGTAACGCATCATAGAATTATTGTTTTGGTTTTTTGTCTTTGATGCCCTTTGGTAGTTGTATTTTTTCTACAAGTTCCTGTCTCTTCCCATCCCCGTTCATGCAATTTCATTTGTCCTTTTTTATACTGCCTTTCTGACTCCATTTCACCACAGAACATGATACAGACTTTCTGCTGTCCCCATATATTTAACCTTTCCTTCATACTGAAACAATTTGCTTTTGTGCTTTTCAACAGTATCATGCAGAAACAGACAACTCTCAAATGTCTTCTGTCCATATCAGTTCACCTCTCTCTATTTGATCTTCATTGACACCCTCCTTACTGAGCTCACCATCTTTAGTAGCATTTTCTTTGGTGCCCTTTTGATGTTACTCTCAAATCGATCATTCCATGATCATTCATCCCAATGGGGTATATCACACAATGGGGTATAATCATTGGGGTATCTCACAATACGGTATAATCATTGGCTATAATCCAAACTGGATCAATTATCATGTCATTTTCCAGTAACTTCCACTTAGCAAACAAACTGAGGTATTAAAGATGAGTCACAAAGTTGCTAGACTAGTGGCTTTTGTATGCAAGAAAAATAGAAATCTCAAATACTTTAAAACAGACAAATAAACTTTAATCCCTTTTTTATCCGAGTCTTCAAGATCTATTTACTTACAAGTATTACTTTTTATATTTCTGTCAGACTAAAAATGAAGTGACTTTTTTCTCGTGTTTACCTCTAGATCTGACCCCTGTGATGGCAGTGTTGTTATTCCTGCTGTCCATAGCTCCCCACTGCCATCCTTTGTCTGCTCCTCCTTTACTGACAACCATTAAACATAGGAACATTTTTGTATTCAGAACCTGGGAACCATCTCAAATGGTATTTCAGCTGCTGCTCCAA
Organism: Irena cyanogastra; assembly: GCA_013397155.1. Classification (NCBI taxonomy): domain Eukaryota; kingdom Metazoa; phylum Chordata; class Aves; order Passeriformes; family Irenidae; genus Irena; species Irena cyanogastra. The sequence goes on from VWZV01004333.1 coordinate 188,194, forward strand.
CCTTCTGATTGCTAATCCACACCTGGTGCATGCTGTTACTTCAGCCCTTGAAAAACACTGGAACTTTCAGCAATTCTTCACGTAACCTCCCTGGGAAATAACTCTTGGCACCAGCAGGCTCAGGGAGGTTTGTAATCCAGCACATGTCCGAGGCAGTAATGCTGAAAGCCACTCAGCCTCCAGCGTGAGCTGCTTGGGTAAGAAATTTATCAACCTCCAAACCATTTCAGAAGTCAATTTCTCCCTTTCATTTAGAGTGCAGCATGCAGGAGCCTCACTTGGGTTTTTTACCTTAACATACTATTTCCCGAGAGGAGAGAAAATGTTTTAAAGTAGATATAAAAACATCATTCTAAATTTGTAGCAATGTGTTTGTCTGTTTTCTGGTCTCTTCTCCAAAACAGAGCTCAGCCTCATTACACATTTCTTCTCCAGCACTCTTTGGGATGTAAGAAAATGTAAAAATTATGCTGTTTTCACTACAGCAGACCACTGATGCTTAATGCAAAGAACTAAGTAATAACAACTGTTTCCACAAAAAAGCATTGCTATATATATTGAAATTTGCCAGAACCACTCTTTGTGCTTTTTCTCATTATAACTATTATTTCCTTTTTTTTTTAATTGCTGGCAAAACCCCCTTTCTTAAGGCTCTCCACTCAGTGTTCACATACAAACTGCAGCCCAAGACAATTCATCTCCCTTCAAAGCAATTTCTGCTGGCAGCAGCTTGTCCACCTGTCCCTTCCTCTTCCTGGCAGCTTTTCTCATCTAAATTATTTAATATTTTACTGCTTTGCAGAAGGAACTAGTTGGGTGTATTTTTTTGGTTTGGTCTTCCATTTTCACCTTTCCCTCTTAACAGCTATTTTCTGGTAATTCTCTCAAGAGAGGAATCATAGGCATGTCCTAAACTACATCAACTGGAGCGTCCAAAGAGCTGCAAAGATAGGAAGGGTCTGGAGGGGAAGCCTTGTGAGGAGCAGCTGAGGGCCCCTGGTTTGTTCAGCCTGGAGGAGACTGAGGGGAGACCTCACTGGGGCCTCCAGCATCCTCCCGAGGGGCAGGGGAGGGGAGGGTACCAATCTCTGCTCTCTGTGCCCAGGGACAGCAGGGAAGGGCTGGAGCTGTGTCAGGGGTGGTTTAAGCTGGATATCAGGAAATACCATCAAGTCATCAGAGCTTTCTAATACAGACCAATTTTTAGTGGGATGTAGTCTGAAGAGATACAAAACTGCTCTCACTTACTCTGAGCTTTCTTCTGAAGAAAGGAAAGAATATTCTGTGGCTCTTCCTCACTTTGAAACAAATCTAAATCTAACTGCAGAAAACTAGGAGAGTTTGGACTATGGCAGCAAGTGACTGTCAGGATGTGCTTTTACCAAAACTCTGTAGAGTTTTGGCAAGAACACTGTACAAACATGGTGTTCTTCAGATCTGACCAAGCTGCATTTGCTAAACTTCCAAGACACAAAATAAATGCTGCAATGCTCTTCTACATACTCTGGTGTTTTCAAAACACATGCTTGTACGAGAAAAAGTCAGCCCATCTCATGTTTGCTAACACTGGTACCAATTAGTTCAATAAACTGAGAGCACAGACATAGGGATGAATGTTAACAGTTTACATTGAGAGCAATACAGTGATGAGAAAAAGCTATTTTGTGACAGGCCTGGAAAGCAGGGAGTGGAGGAGAGTTACAGAGGCACACAGCAGTCCCTTCTCAAACCAGCTCCAGAGCCTGGCACTGTCATTATTTGTGCTTCTTAATCAACAGCTCTAAGGAGGAAGGTACAAGACCTTCTATAATGTCTGGAGGCAAAGTCAGAAAACTAAAATATTCAACCATTCTGAGCCTTTAATTCTTCATGAAATTTCCTATGCAAAGAGCAATACTTCTGATATTCCCACATAAGGATTGCAGGGCAACTCATGATTTACCAGCTCTGTCCTTGCAGCTGGGTCACAAGAACACACCACGTGTTTATCTCCAATATATCTGCTCTGCTCACAGCTTTTTTCCTAGGAAGCTTTTTAGCTGTTTGACAAATTCCTACCTGATCTGTTTGCCTTCCCGGACATCATACAAGGAAAAAAAGACATCTGTGTCCTCCCCAATGGTGTTGTAGGTGAAGCTCTTCAGGCTGAGGAAGAAGTGATGAGGCACTGGCATCCGACAGGCTTCCCCGTGCCGCTGACGGATCGTGTCCACCTGATTGAAACCAGGGAAACCATTGGCACTTCTTCACAAAGGAAGAACACCTGAACAGACCAACTTGACCATTTTAACTGAGATCCTGCTCTCCTCTTGCCATCAAGTAAAAGTTTAATCTCAAATATATTCTGCCTCAGAGATAGGTGCTAGATTAAGCTTTCTGCCTCTATTTTTAATGCTCCTAATTTGAATAGATCGATGAAACCGTGATAACCAAGTAGATAAAAACCAAATGGTTTATGCATTGGAAATCTGATTTTATCAAGCAAACCAAGTCAATCCTATTTCTCACATTTTGCTTTGATTGTGGTACTGAAAATGAATTATAAGATGGTACAGGAGTGGTTCCTGATGATTTCCATTTAAAGCAGATGGACTTCAAAGCATTGTTAGTAACATTTGTTACATTATTTCTTTTGAGCAGCTGCAATTCACTTACAGAGGTCATTTATGCAGCCAGCAGGACAAGGGCAATGACTGTCCCCCTGTACTGGGCACTGCTGAGGCACCTTGAATCCTGGGGTTTGGGCCTCTCACTCCAAGGAAGAACTGAGGTGATGGAGCCTCTCCAGGGAAGGGAATGGAGCTGGGGAAGGGTCTGGAGCACAAGTGAGATGAGGAGCAGCTGAGGGAGCAGAGGGGTGTCAGCCTGGAGAAACGGAGGCTCAGGAGTGACCTTATTGCCCTGTGCAACTCCCTGAAAGGAGGTTGTAGCCAGGTGGGGGTTGGTCTCTTCTCTCAAGGAACAGGATAAGAGAAAATGGTCTCAGGTTGTGTCAGGGAGGTTTATATTGGATATTAAGGAAAAATTTTACACTGAAAAGGGTTGTCAAGCACCGGAACAGGCTGCCCAGTGAAGCAGTGGAGTCACCATCCTTGGAGAGATTTAAAAGATGTGTAGATGTGGTGCTTAGGGACAGTTTAGTGGTGGGCTTGGCAGTGCTGGGGGAACATCTGGACATAATTTTAAGGGCATTTTCCACTCAAAAACAATCCATGACTTAGAACCAGGCTTAATAGGTCAGTTTGTCCTGCAGGTATAAAAAAAACTTAACAAGGGTTGATAACATGAGCAACCAATCCAGCCAAACAGTAGAAAGGTTTACATTTTGACTCAGCATATCAAGACCTATTTAAAGCAGTGAATGCTGGGGTGACCAAAGGAAAAAAGAATATAAGCAAATGTACACATTCAGTTTTTACACAACCCTTTACATCCTTTCATGCTGATCTTAATAAACGGGTTGCATGAATATCCTAAGTTGCCTATGCTCACCTCTTCTGAATGCACAGATAGGTACAGTCTAACCAAAAATCCTGAAATTTTCAGACTTATAATTCAGATTTGTACTGGTTTAAAAGGAATTTTGTTCTGGACTTTAAATTAAATCCAAGGAAATCCTCATTCTTTAAAGAGAGGTACCTGTGGAAGCACAGATCTGTGTAAAGATCAAAGCCAGATTCCATGACCAGGACTGGATTATACCAGTACAGAAAGGATGTGTGAAACAGAAGCCACTAAGCCACGTGTTAGCAGGTAGAGAGAAGAGTCACAGGGGCAGAGTGAGGCTTTTGATCTTACTACACAATTATATCTTTTAAGAACAACAGTTACAAGCACAAGAAAAGAGACCTAAATGGAATTTGAAGAAGGACCTTAGTAACTTAAATACTTGGGAATCTTCTGAGGAAGTGTTCTGTGGGTAAGGTCTAACCCAGTAATCTCCATCATACCTTTACCTACATTACCAAGAACTTAAAGACAATAAAAAATTCAAATGTGGATGGTATTTACCTGTGATGTGCTCTGCTGGACACTGTGTCTACTTGACAAATGCTGTGGAGATACAAAATAGTAAAATTTAAACCTTTTTGAAAGTAAGAAATATTTACATAGCATTAGAACAGTAATTCTAAAATATAACTTTCAAAATTATTACCAACTTTTCATGCCTTTTTTCAGAGTATCATCACTCTCAAGACGATTTGCTTTCCTACAAGCTTTTCCCAGTTAAGCCGTTTCTTTACCTATCTATTTGAATTTACAGGGAGTATTCACCACAGCTTTTGAAGGAAATGGCTGTCACAAGTTAGATAGAATTTGAATAAGAAATGCTATTACAGTGTTGGAAAATTTTATTACTCTGTATAATCTCTGCCTTCTCTTGCTAAACAGGAAGATACCTCACTACTAATCCTCATCTCCTGGTATGTTGTATGTGGAAAGGTGCATTTGCTAAAAAACACAGGCATCTAGAAAGAAAGATGGATTTTAGACACTGTTAAGACTTTTTGCTCTAATAAGAAAATGAAATCCTGAAAATTGGTTAAAGACTCTTCTACAATTTCAGCTGACCAGCACCTGTAAAGAAGAATCAGTATAAAGAGCTACATGTCTAAAAACTCAGAGGATGATGCTGTATTTAAAGCCTTTTATGCTAGAAGGAGATGTTATAATCAGAAAATGGACTGCAAGACTCACTGAAGCCATTTAATCTCCAAAGGGAGATTTAAATACTAATCTAAATTGAAAAGGTTTCAGAGAGCTTTAAAAAAATCATTATTGATTCTGCCATGCCTTTCCCTGCACATTATCTTAATATTCACATTTTAAACCAAAATATTAACATTGACACTGCCACACATTATTAAATACTCTCTTCATTTGCCCCACCTCCCTCCTTCTATTACAAACCCAACATCTTATTCTGACCAAACATTTACACTCTATATCAGAATTAGCAGACCTGTTGACAAACATGAAGCTTCAAAGGAGGTGAAAGTAAAAGATTGCCCACAAAATGTATTTGGCAATACTCTTAAATTACGATGCTGCCTTTCACACAGAACACAAATAAGCCTTTTTACCACAAAAGGAGAGATACTCTTCACAATGAGAATGAACCAAGGAGACATTGGGGTACTGAGGGAGCTGGCAGAAGTGCTCACTGAGCCACTTTCAAGCTCTCACCAGGTGGGCCCAGCCGGCCAAGGACATCCCTGTATTTGACACTGGTGATGCCACATGTCAAATCCTGTGTTCAGTTTTGGGGCCCTCACTACTGGATCAGCTACTAGGGAAAATTTTGTCACCAAAGTGTTGCCAAGCATTAGAACAGGCTGCCCAGGGCAGTGGTGGAGTCCTCACTCCTGGAGGGATTTAAAAGACTTGTAGCTGTGCCACCTGGGGACAGGGGTTGGTGCGGCCATAGCAGTGCTGGGGGAATGGCTGAGCTCAATGATCTTAAAGGTCTCCTCCAACCTAAACAATTCTGTGATTCTAAATGTCTATATTTTGACATCTGTTTACATTCACAGTTATAAAAATGTCCTCTTTCACACTGTCAATAGAAAAATAATGATCTCCAGCTCCACTGTTTGTCTAACTATGGCATCATCTTCTGAATGTTAAAAGCCTTCAAGGTGGCTGAGTTGCCTATTTAATCTCTTGGTCAGCTGCAACCACTCAGAATCAGCTGCACAGAAAAGACCAGTTATTTAAGTTATTCAAGGTGTCCTGACTTCTTTTGATTAAATTAATCTCTAAATCCAAGTAAGAAAGTGAGACACTCAAGCAACACAAGTATGAGAGGTGGTCTGAAGAGATTCCTCAGCAAACACTGCTGCTTACAGAGTGTACACTGAGGTAAATCTGTGACAAAATGTGGTAGAAACCTCAGGTTTTAAAATTTTCTACAACCAAAAGATTAGATTTGACTAACTCTTTGCTTTCATGCTTCATGACCACGTTATAATAACAATACAATCTCTGACTGAGTTAATTTATGTGCCCTTGCCTCTAGCCAGGCAAAATGCCCAGAGGGTACATGCCATTTTTGGGTACTTGGATGGGAGGGTGACTGAAAACAGCCAACATGGATTTATCAGGGGTACATTATGCTGGATCAAGTGATTCCCCTGAGGTAAAATAACCAACTCAGTAGATGGGGGAAGATTAGTGGCTGTTGTGCCTCCCCAGCTCAGTGAGGCGCTCAGCACAGTCTCCCACAGCACTCCTATACCCAAGCTGTAAACTTACACCTGTATGGGCAGACCCATTATTTGATCAAAAAAATAAAACAAATAGTAGGATCTTCAGGCTCCAAAGGTAGTGGCTGATGGTGTGCATTCTTCAGTGGTCTGCCCTGAGACCTATGTGGTCTTAAATTCCCAGATGATCCTAAATTGGGGGCAGCAGACTGCAGAGACCTACTAAAGCAAGCCAAACCTAAATTAGGGGAGACTCAGGCAGCAGGGATATTTAACAATTTACTGTTTCTATTATCAGGAATGGAGCCAGTAGACTGAGAATAACATTTATTCCTTTTTCCTCAGCACTGAGTAAACTATAGCTGAAATACTGCATTCAGCAAAGGGCAGGAAGCAGCACAGGTGTTTGAGGAGGACGCAGGGAATTCAGCATTTTGAGTCTGGAGAAGAGAAGGTTTGTAGGTGACCTGTGGCAGCCTTGCTGTAACCATGAAGTTCCCAGCATGAAAAGGCAGCCAGGCTCTCCACAGAGCTGCACAGCACATTGGCCAAAATACTGTAGTGATCAACCACAACATGGGATATCCCAACGTTCCAACAAGGAAAAATACAACTCCATTAGAGCAGCCATTAGAACATTAGAACAGGGACTCAATCCTTTCCTTTGAAGAATTTCAACATCCAACTGGACAAAGCACTGAGCAGCCTGGTCTGAATTCAGCATTGCACCTTGCATTGAGAGTAGGAAGTCTGCCTAGACTTCTCTGAGGCCCATTCCAACCTGAAAAGCATTCCAAACTGCTATAAAAATAGGACTGTTAAGAAATTATCCATCTTCATTCTAAAAAACCCATCAGTTTTACTTTTATTTTTCCCAAAAAGACAGTTGTCTGTAAAGGTTGCGCAAACTTTAACAGATACAATGTTCAGTATATCTTTCCTCATCAAAGTGTTTCCTGATGCTTAAATTGATTCCTTGCTATTGTAACCTAGGCCTATTGATTCTTTTCTTTTCCATTATTAGGATGAAAAGATTAATTAATTCAGCTTGTGATTCCATTATAACCTCAAATCTCCTCTACAAAACCACCTAAGCTTGTAGTGTCCCAATCTGTGCTTCAGAGCCAACAACTGACTGCAGGAGTTAAAACCTTACATTTATTATTCCCCTGGTATACTACATTTTTTATATAATTTCTTTGATTTCTCTCTATTGTTTGAAATTCTGATTCTTCCCTCCACTGAAAGAATCAGAAATAGCATTTCCAACTTTGTAGATTTTATATATTCAGTAATCAGACTCCTTATTTCAGCATCCAGTCCTTAATCAAACTTGAAGTACTACAAAATGGAGGATGACCCTAAGAAATTCAGCTAATTCATCCCTCCTGCTATTTAATCAAATTAATGACAACCAGTCTTTTTTTCCTTTTTTGGGGGTATGGGTTTTCTAATTAGCTTTGTGTTTACATGACAGTAATTTCATCTAGAACTAATAACCTTTAGAGAATTTAAATTAAAACAAACATTTAAAACCTTTATTGGAATCTAAATATGGCATCAGCTGCTTCTCTTCTACCCACTAGACTTATCTATGCTCTGGAACTTTTAAAAATTACTTACTCTGGACAAATTCACACTCACTATTACTCATGTCCTTGCTGCAAGTAATTATTATTTTCTTTTATTATTACTATTCTTATTTTCCAGCATTTTTTACAGGGAGAGAAAAATTACCAGCTCCTCCTCCATCACCTATTTTTAAGGTGTGAAATTGGCTTACCCTTTCTGGTATTCTGGAACCTTATCCATCTTCCCAATGATTATCACTAACATGCCTGATAGGGCTTCTCCGAAGGTCCCAACTGGAATGTATACAGCTCTAAATCCCCTGGAACTCAAAACTTCTTGATAAAGTTAACACCTTACCAGAGTTCAGTGGGCAAGAAGGACCTAAAGTACCACATTATTTTCTTGCATCACGTGTCGGTTGGTTTCCCCCAGCACAAAAACTTTCCCTTAGCTTCCCAGTTAGTACCAGCTTATTTATATAAAACTGTTTCTTGATACAATTGACCACATTTGCTTGTTATATTTTAATTTGTGCATTGCCTTTCTAATTTTTCTATTTACCCATTTGTGCTATTCTATTATACTTCTCTGTAATTCTGTTCTTGTAAACTGGCTCTCAGTAATCTCAATTTCCCTTTCACTCTAATGCCTGGAGGAAATAGAGTAAATTCTCAATTTATCCAACTTGGCCTGTTAGCAAGCATCTTGTGGTTTTGTTCTTAATTTACTGAAAGAACTATCAATTCTCCTTACCTCCATTTTTTCGTCAAACCTCTTTCCCATGGTATCTTCTCTACCAATATCAGTTTTCAGTGTTGTTCTTCCTCATCCCTTCCCCAACAATGCCTGGTGAGTGAATCCCATCATTCCCAAGTCAGTCTTAAACTCCCTTCTGTCCTCATGTTCTCATCTGACTTCTTACCGGGCTTTAGAACCCAGCGTACACAAACCAGTTCTCTATCAGTCTGCTTTGTTTCACAAAGAACAACCAAGAAAATCACAACAAAGATTTCATGATCTTCTGTCTAGTTTCTTTCCCTTATCTAGAAAGGGTTTGAGTAACTGAATTCTTATTTTCTCGACCATTCCTTCTTACCAATCACATTACCATTTGAATAAAGAATAAAGAGTTATGAGGTGATGGCAGCATTAATTTGAAACTATTTATTTAGGAACTCTATTTTTTTTATTAGGAACTCTGGTAAACTCATGGCATATCTCTCACACAGTTGGAAGAAATGGCTGAGCTGCAGCAGTTACACAGCCAACAGCTGTGCCTTTCATGCACCTCCTGAACTTGTCCTGAAGACACATACTCACTTCAATAACTTTACAGAAAAGCTAAACGTAATTAACCACCAGCTTTGAATATTTCTGATTTTTAAAACTACTTCAGACATTTGTGGCTTGTAAGTCTTCCACTAAAATGTGCCATCCAAGTGTTCCTGACATTCTGCAGGACTTAGTGTTCCTAAATGACAACTTCAATCCAGCAGCAGCTCCAGCACTGAGCTTTGTGGCAGAATTCTGAGAACATATTTTCCCACCATTCAAAAGTAATATGTATTTTAAAAAGTGTTCTGTCATATTGGTTAAAGTCACAAACATTGTCATAGGGAAAGGGCAATTTGCTTTCCTTCAGGAGCAAAGCAACAATTCCTGACAAGTGCTGCACATCCTGCAGCCACTGGCATTTAGCTTCAGAATGAGTAACACGGAGAAGCAGGATGTGCAAGGCCTCAGAGCACAACAGTTCTGCCACAGAGATGAATACAGCATCACCCAGCAGTCACAAACACACTTAGCAATGAAACGAGAGCTAAAAAGGAGGCTCAATCTTAACAAGTTACAATTTATCAAGAAAAGCAGTGCTGAGTCTAATGACTGAGCAAAAAGTGCTTGAATCTCTGTTGTCACAGAGAGAGAAGTCTGATGTGTTACCTCAGCCATTGCTCTGCTAATGAGTGTTTTCTATGTTACATTTAGCATCCTACAATCCCGAAAATATAAGAAAGTAATTTGGCTCTCAGAACTACTCCTGCAAGATTATTTCACAATGTAAAACCTCACTGCTCATTTGAGAATCCATTAAGTATTTCATCATAAGTAAGAAGGATTTTCTCCCTGGGTTTTTGTTAAACAATAAAAACAATCCCCAAACCACATTAAAAATAACCCTAAGACCACCTAAGTCTCCAACATACTCTTCCTTCATTTTTTACCAAATTTAAGTTTAAAAAAGTAACAGGTTTTCAGCTGCTTTGTTTCCTGAAATTGCCTCCTGCCTGTGAAGAGATGTGATTAGACAGCCCTGTCCTCCTGCATCTACAGACTCTGGCAGCAGTGAAGTGTGAAGTCAGTAATGGTGCTGTCCTGAGCCCTGCCCAGGATGGAGCAGCTCAGAGACAGTCACAGGACTAAGGGGTGACATAATCAGGCTGCTCTGGCAATAAATATTGCCTGCTTGCAGTACTCCAAGTATTCAGAGTAAAAAAATGTGCAGAATAAACCTCAGAGTAATAAATCAATCCTTAGTTAGCGACTAATCTCACACCCTGAGTCTTCACTGATGGAATTTGCTACCGAGCTGTTTCCAGGCTGTACTGAAGAAAAACTGCTGTACTGGCACTAACTCCCCTCAGACCACAACAAATTAGGAACAAACTCTAAAAATCAGTACTATAGACAGGTGTACTTTCACATTTCTTATGCAATAATTCTTACTTCTTTCCATGAAATCCACTGTTACATGGTGCAAATAATCCAAATCAGCAACAGCACCCAGCTTGTTTACAAAACATGCCTTTGGTTTAAGGAAAAGTCACATCTTGCACACCAAACCCATCACCAGGCCATGGACCTCTCTGCCCCTAATCTTAAATAGCTGAAAGTCAGAACTGTTTTATAACAGGAAATCAAAAGCTTCCTAGAAGTGAGTGACACTCTAACATTATTATGTAGAAAACAACTATTTTCTTTGGAAGATACTAAGTGAAGAAGTTGTACAAAATAATTGCTGAGGATTTTTTATTTGGCTTTTTTTTTAGATAAAACAGCATCTGAGGAAGAGTTTTCATTCACTTTCCTGAATTTAACATGCTGTTTTCCTCTCTACAGTTACATCACAATCCAAACCAAAATTAATCTGTATTAGTCCTACTAACAGAGGATCCAAACACAGTTAAGTTGTAAAATGGATCAGTGACTTTACAGTTCACTAATGACACAATTCACATTTCCAAAACAACTTCAACTTCATTATCTACAAACAGGACTGCACAAATAACTAATAATGACAGAATCTGGAACTCACTCCAGTGAAGGAATTATACTACTTCACCTGAAAATCAAAATATTCTTATTCAAATGCACTCCATGCTTTCTAAGGAGAACTGACATACAACAGGGACGGCCTTAATGTTCAAGGATTACTTTTGCTTAAATTAACTTATGCACTGGTCTCCCTCCTCTCTCCCTTTCTTTTGTGAGCTTAAAAAGCCTTTGCAACAGGGCAAAGATGTTTATTACCGATGCAACCACTAACCCAGACTTTTCACTTAGGTATTCTTCATCTGCAAATCTGCTCAACGAATCAAATAATGGCTCTCACAGACTTTCTGGACTCAGAGAACCTCCAAAGAGTTAACATGATATTACTTTGTAAATTGAAATAAAAATGTATCAAAGCATGCCACTGCTCAGGGTACCAGAGAAACTGTTCTGGTGGTCAGGGTGCAAATGAAGACGACATTTAACTTAAAACACCATTCAAAACAACAAAACATGTAAGAGTAAAGAATAAAAACATTTTCTCTTCTTTCCCTCCCACAGTGAAAACTCAGAGGAATCTCCCACAGAATTTCTTACCATCTTATAAAGGTCTGAAACACTGATCTGATCTGAATCCACAACCTCAAAGTCCTTCCGTGGAACTAAGTCAAGGCCCAAATGTCTGCAAGAGAAGGAAGGAGCAGTGTCAGTGTGGCACATGAATGGTCACCAGCACCTCCTGCATGTGCCTCCTCCAGGGCAGGGACACAGAAATACTCAGCTATTCCAGTCTTACCACAATGGTTAACCATTAAACAATTCTAAAGAAAATTTAATGCAAATATCAAAAAATTGCTCTACAAACTCGTTACTTTTTGTTCCTTGACCTCCGTGGAGCTCTGGCAATTAATGCAGGGGAAGCTTTTGGCCAACATGTTGGTGCAGTATTCAAAACAAGGTAATTTTGTACATGCAAATGTAGCAGGCAAATAAAGTTCATACTCTGCTGCTGAAATATTTGAGTAAGATCCTTCACTACATCATGAAAAAATTCCATTAATAGTCCTGTTCAAATGTGCCAACCGATGCCGAGCCTTGGGAAGCTGCTTTGATAGTCCTGGTGTTCATAAAGCTTCACCTCCATGGAAACACAGTATTTTTTGTTAGTAATAAACAATAACTGCAGCAACAATAATTTTAATCTGTATTTATAACACGCACAAAATATTTTTAATTATTCTGAACAGAATTAATATTTTGGCTCAAATCAAATATACAAACTGATAAAAAAATAGAGAAGGCAGTTCAGGTCATAGCGTCACAGAAGTAGCAGACAGACTAAGATATTCGTTATCCAGAAAAATAAATGCAAATTGTAATGATTAATTAATAACTATAGACTGCAGAACAAGACAACCTTAAAGATGACAAACCCCAAGTTTTGCTCCATAGATCTTCAGTTTCTGAGGCACGAGGAGTTCTGAGCATTACAATAAAAAGCTACACAAAACACACATTAGGAGTAAATTTTTTAAAAACCCAAGACATGAATCAACCATTTTCCTGCTCTTACCTTATGTAACTTTGATACTTCACTTCTAGACATTTTATATTGAAATTCTTAACAGTCTTAAAGAAAAAAAAACAAACAGAAGAGGTGCCCTCACAAATTACCTTGGCACTCCTTCTGTCACGAACTATAAAAGAAAAGCAGAAGTCAATTTAATTTTGTAATCAGAGAGGGAAACATTCTGCACAGAATTGTTCCTGATGGCAAACGAAAAATTTTATTGAGAAAAACCTCTCTGGTACTGTAGACTAATTGTGTGGAGCAATAACAGAATGCTCCAGGCAATCCAGTGTCTCTTTCTGAGCAATTGGCTTAAAACAACAGCTGGGGAGAACCAGTGGTTTGGAGGAAGCTCAGCTACCTTTGCTCACCACAGTCCTTTTCAATGTTACCCAGAAGTTTCCAAACTCTGTAATTCTTTTTTGAATCTTTGCCTAAGCAGGTTTTCCTTCTTTATTTATATCCCTAAACCATCACATCTCCAACATGTAGCTGAGCCCTGTTCATTTGCCCTGGCAGCACTGTATGGTCATTGAAACACCCTACTGACCAAATGGAATTTCCACATTCCCAGGTCTTTGCTCAAATCAATTATATTTTCAGTGGAAAAAAGGGAGCAGCTTTCCTTCTTCATTGCAGTTTCATGTCAAATACCAAAATCTAAATTCTAATGCTACATTGTGAAAGTTATGGTTTCACACCTTGTTTTGGTTAAACCTATCAAACACAAGTTATCTGTGGCCCAGATCTGAAAACTGCAGCTACAACAATGAAAATGACTGCATCTATTTAGCAAATGAAAAAGATAAAAATAAGGACACACTAGGTAATCCTTACCTGCAGCCACCAGTTGAGCCTACTTATCACAGAAAGTAAAAAACTAATACAAAAAAATGGTTAAATCAGCCAGAGATCACTGGAGAGTTGTTTTGTGTTTTCTTTTTTTTTTTTAAATGTTAATGCTCATCAGATTAATTCACAGAAGCTTTCCTGAATGTGGGTATCTAAACAACCTCCAAAGCACCCTGTCATTCACATGAGTGCACACACCCACCACTGAAGTACATTGATAAAGGGATTCCCCCTCAGCACACAGACATGAACAAATTATTCCCTACTAACACTATCGAAGCCATTGTGTGTGCACTGCAGTTCCAGGGCAGTCATAGAGCTCAGTTCAGGTTCCCCAGGAAAACCTGGCCAAGCCAATCCCAGCCTGACCAGGTTCTGTTCTCATCATTTCAGCTCTCTGGAGAGCTGGGGTGAAACAGTGCCTGCACTCACTAATCAGAACATGACAAAAGTATTATCTTCTGCTTAATAATGTTCAACACAACTGCAGCAGCATCCCTGTGAAACTTATCTAATACCCTATTTTTAGTTAAATCCCTTAACACCGTGGATTTTCAGCCCAGAAGATTCTCATTCTCTAATACTATGTTAATCCTGCCCAACACTTGCTCCCAGCAAATAAGGGTGTCTTGGCTGGAGCACAATTATGCAGCCATTTACTGTGCAGGTGGAAGTTCAGGTTTGTACATTCAATTTGTATCAATTATCTTTTTGTTTGTGAAGGACTGACAACATAATGCTTGAGATGGCAATGACAGTCAGTGGCCCACTTTCCCTCTCTATTATCAAACACTGGGGGAATGGAAGAGCCCCAGCTGCCAGGCAGTATTTCTCCAAAACAGAGCATGCATAAAAATTACATAATGTGCTGGTTTGTTTATTTGACAGTTCCTTCTTCACAATATTTTCTTTTACAAGCAAATTCTTGTGCTCTTTTATTCTGCCTTCACACTGAACTGCCCTTCAAAAATATTTCCCGAATATACCTACAAAATATTCCCAAGCCTATCAATTACCTCTTGATTGCATCTGTTTGGGATACCTCCAGCTGGCATTTAGACATTCTTCCTCATCTACATAAAAGTCTTCACAATTTTCCTTTCTTTGGGGGATAAAAATTTTAAAAATCCACCACCTAAAATCTCTAGATAATTTTCTCTCAAGTAATATGAAATCAAGCCAACTGACAAAAATACAAGGCTTTTTAATAGTGAAAGGGATGAACACACAACTCAAGGTTACCTGGGCTTCTAGAAAAAAATCAGCTTAGGTTTAATGGTAATTTTGAGGAATAGTCCTAATTTCTAGTACATTCACTTATTTACAATACAAACACTGCAGCATTCAGAATTCATAAAATCCCAAGTCAGCACAACTCTTCCTACAAGAACCTTGCAGAAATACATCATTAAAAAAAAAATCTTTCAGATGCAAACTCAGTCTCGAAGAACAGATTGGGAGAGCTCATCACATCTCTGAAGGATGCAAGATCTCATCCCATTTGCTCCAAGAACATCCACTTTACCTCAACCTTTTCAGCTCTAATTTTGCAGCCACCACTTTTTCTTGTATTCCTTCTGTTAGTATATCAAAGCCTCACTTAATATCATTTCTATTTCTCTCACACAAATAAAGATGGTGAAGGGAAAGAAAATGATGCTAACAGTGATTCATACAAACTATGTACAGACTTTAAAATGGACTTTGAAGGAAATACAATATAGAAATCCACAGAATTAAATACATGAAAAAAACATGTTTCTCAAAATGAGACTCTGCTAACACAACCCAATACTTTTCTTTGACAGAATTAAGTTAAGTTATACAAAAAACTGCAAGGGCTGTAATATACAAAGAAATTAGTAAAGTATTGATGCAATGCTACACAGGAAATTACTTCTTAAAATTAAGATGATGAGATGAAGGTAAATAATCTTAGCAACTGATAAAAGGGAATTGTAGCAATTCTGAGCATGGCAGTATCAGGCTACAGAGAGAGGTTATTCAGGTTTTCCTCAAAGAGTGACTTTCAGTAAAGTTCCTTACACCTTTAATCCTAACTCAATCATTACTCCAAGCATATTCAGGAGAGGAAAAGATGCTGTACATTCAGACAGAAATGGCAGCTGCTCTTTCTGCAATTCTTAAAGGCATTTCTTTATGGTTGTTTAAGTTGGTCACTCCTATTTTGATCTCCTTTGATGTAATGACAGCTACTGCAACAAAACTGCCTTTAATTCGCCAAACAGGCATCATCTGTACTTTTTATTCTTATCTCCAGATGCATTTTACTAACTTTAAGCTAATTGTTACAACACTACCAAAAAGTCATTCTTATTCCTTTTATGTCAAGAAAAAATGACAAGAGGATAAATCAGTCTAAGCCCAAAATAATCTAAGAGTGTGAGCACTGAAATTTAGGGCTTTTTGAAATTCAAGACTGTGCAGACTTCACTAGATCACACAATTCCTGCCCTGTTCCTATCCTGTTATGGATAACAGTAGTTAGTAGGTACTAACCAGCTGCTATGGGCTTTCCAACTGCAATTCTGAGGTAGGAGAAAAACCATGACCTTAAAAGTGTGTTTCATTTTCTTTGTATGACAGTGTAAAAGATTTATTGCTAATATTTTGCCCTTTGTTTTTCTTTTGAAAGACTCTTTTGAACCTTTTGGCTACCTGTGGATTTTTCTGTGCAGAATTTATGGCAACTATTTGGAAGATTTCTTTTAATGCAATGATTTTAATAACATTTTATGGGAAAAAAGAATAACCTTTGACTAAAAAGTAATATAAGCCTACAAACTCATCCTGTTTATGGCTTTTATCTGTCAAAAATATCAGGTATTGGTGGCTCCGCCTCCTTACTCTGTTTCTGACCCTAAACATAGAATATATATTCCACATTTATAGGGAAGGAAGTGTCTTCCCTGACTATGCAAGGAGAGCTGGATGCTTTCTGGTAATCTCCTGACAGATGCTACATTAATCTGAACTAATCAGTCCTGAAGATCAGGTGAGATGGCCTATGATTTTCAAGTTGAACTACTTTGAAGAAAGCTTCATCTGCCTTTCTGGCACACAAGGTATTGCACATACTGCTGCAATTAGCTTTTGGCACTGAAGCAGAAGCAGAGGATTCACATTTCAAATAGAAGCTCTGTCAGGCAGATTCCTTCATCTGGTTTTGATGAAAAAGCCCCTACAACGAAACAGCTCTTCATCAGCAAAAAAGCTGCATTCTGGTTTCCCATTCTAAGCAACAGTGAAAGTTGAAAGACTTATCCATTCATGTTGAAGCAAAAACCTAAACAAAAATTTCAATTTCAAGTATCTATTTTACTTGAAACATGATAGAAAATGAGATGAAGAACTGAAGATTCAACTTTATAATTTGACTTAAATGAGATGATAAATAGCAGACTTCAGCTTTATAACATTTGTTTTCTGCTTTATAACTTTTTCCTTGTAATTCATAGACCATTGGACACTTCCAATAGGATTTCAGACTTCCATAGATCAATATTATGGCCAATTGTGTCAGAGTGAAACATTTCTAGAAAGCAGAAGTATTTGCAATATTCTGTATAAAACCCAGCAAGATAAGCAGGAAAGAAAACAGCAGATAAGATTCTGGCTGCACAAAAATACACAGAGATGCTTAAAAGTGCAAGTCTAAAACCATCAAGGTGCTCACTTGAAGGTAGCAAATTCAGATTGGGAAATACAAAAACCTCTGTAGCAGCAATATCAGCCCTGCATGTGTACAAACCTAAGTTACCTGGGGGTAAGTGGAATGAGGAAGAAAGCACAAACGAATGAATGAAAAAAAGGATGAGTCCAGGATCTTTGTTTACTACAGAGGAAAAAGAATGTGTAAGCAACAGAAAATGGAATTGCTATAGGAAGGGGCAATCAGTATTGAAAATACTGATTAGAATATGAAATAGAAATACTATTATAATACTATTAGAAAAATGATTAGCAGCAATACAGGGGTTTAGCAATTATTGTAAAATAATATTCCCACATTTTAACAGGCCAAACTACATAGCTAAACTCCTTAATATTTACAGTGAGCACACAAAACTAAGCAAATAGAAGGTTTGAAAACAGTCTAAATGAGTTCTTTCACAAAAAAAGCAATCTATAGCTATTCATTCAAGGAGGGTATCTGTCCCTTGATTTCCACCAGCTCCTACCAGGACACAAAGGATGACTTCCAGAGCCACTGCCAGTGTATTTAAGGGAAAGTTGTACAGGTTTAACAGAGTGGGAAAAAAAAAATCAGTAATTGCTGATGACAAAAAGTATGAGTTTTATGTTTGCATCACTCCTTCCCAAATAATACAATTCATTGATGATCAAGGTCAGGATAAAAACAGTCTCTCACTAAATAAGTAAACATGTTACATATTAGATGTGTGAGATTACTATTTCCTGAAAGGTGCTTGGCAATGGAGTATGTCCTGTTACATTGTACTGTCTTGAGTAATTACAGCCCTGCTCAAACTGCATGGAATTCAATCTTCTTAGACAACATTAATGCACATGAATAACAATGTTTTTCATTTCTTTTATTTGCAAATCTCAAGTATGACAGAACAGCAGTTAACACCATCATAATACTTGAGAAAGGGCAGTACTATGTGAATATGTCTATGAAAATCATTAGTGGTTTTAGCAATTAACACAGGTGTTCGTAAGCTTCCTGATTAACCTCAGAGAGGAGGGATAGAAGAAAGTGGCAGAACTCTTCCAGAAACTCTGTAGAAAAGAGTGATGCTGCAGAAATACCCCAAAGTCTCAGACATTTAGACTTAAATACTGCATGTATCTCTGACATCATGCATCTCTTTCTCTAGGGAGTTCAATACCTGTAGTAAGAAACCGAACTTTTTTTTCCTAAACAAGGATCCTGAGTAAATGAATATAATCCTGAACATATTTACTGATGATTTCACTGATGTTCTCCATAATTGTCATGCATTAGATTTACCTTTATAGTTTGAATTACATTCCTATTTAATGGTTTTACATCAAGAAAGGTCTATAGGCACCTCATGGAACAGCCTATTCTCTCCTCTGCTGCATTGCTGTCTGCTCTCCTCATCTTTTTCTCCTCACAGCATTTTTGCAGCTTCCTGTTGCTAATTTGATCCATAAACTCTGAGCAAAACCAGGCAGGCGTAATGCTCAAAAACAGTCTCTTGGTTCCCATTTACTCTACTGGGAATAAGAACAGAAAATAGCTGTAATTCCGCACTGCAGAAAGACTTGGTGCAATCTATTGGTCTATGTCCTTCAGAGCTTTCTTTCAACAAGAGAGAAACAAAGCGCAGCAAGGGGGCTGCTAAACCTTTATCAGGGTGTTCAGCTATGTCCCTCAGAAGGAGTTTTGAGGTAGGTGACCAAGGAACAGAAACAAACACGTCTTAATGAAAAACATTGCATTTTCTCCTTAGCTGTCAACTTACAGGCTCCTCCCCACTCCCACATGTTCATTGGCACTAATCCCACACCCAGTGGGAAGCAGTTGCTGTTTGTCTGAGAGTGAGTGTCATGTGTGTCGTGCACAACTTACCTGTCTGATCCATATCTGACACACCAGTATAGCCAAGGGGTGGTTTTTGTCTAATGACAATTTATTATCATTTCTGTGTGACTGAAGTGCAGCTGTCTTTGCCTTTAAAAGAACCTCTCCACAAAATCACCATGGAGCTGACTAAGGAGACTAAACCTCTGAGAAGAGTAATGATACAAAAAGTCTAAATATTGCAGCCTCAGATCCAATGTCCCTGGTTAACTGTGAGATTCTCTACTTTTTGCTCCAACCATTAAAATACTTCCTCAATGTAAGAAAAATGTGTTTTCAGTACCTCTGAACACATCCTCCCAGGCCTAATATCTCTAGGTTGATACCAAGTAAGTGAAGTGACCTAATCTTTTTATAATGCAGGGAGCCCTTGGAAAGGCCTACTGGTAAACAGCTCATTTCACACCAAGAGCAAAACTCACTGCAGAAGGCAATAAACTCACTGTAAAAAGTTATACTTGATTTTCAAATAATCCCAAGTTTTCCCTGTGCGCAAATACTATTGGAAAGAAAATGTTGTGTGGGTTTTTTTTTTTGTTAATAAAAGTTCCTTGAAATGAATTAGAAGAAACAGGACCCAGTACTTACTCATTGCCCCAGTCCAGCCTCACTGTGAGGTGTCTCTTGACCTCTCGCACCTGATCCTGTGTCAGGTGCCCCGAGAGCAGCTGCCTGCGGAGGTCAATGAGCTCATTCATCACATGCCGCAGTTTGTAGAAAAGATCTACCTTATGTTTCTGTAAAGGCACATTTTTGGGAGGAGGAGGGAGGAGAGAGAGAGGAAAAGAAAGAGGCAGGGAGGGGGAGAAGAAAGCAGGGGAAAGAAAGAGAAGGGGAGAGAATAAGTTTGGAAATACAAAGTGTGAGAAAGAGAGAGAGAAAGAGAGAGATTAATAAGTTACCAAATTTTCATTTAATTACTCTAGAGGAACATCAATCCAGTTTTTGTGAGCCTTAAAATATTTACATCAAAAAGTAGTGTTAACTGATGCAATCCATACTAAATAAATTCTTATTCCTGTGGTTTAGGCTCAATCTGCTAAGAGGCCCATTTTCTGATGGAACCTAATGCTAAATAAGAGGATTCATTAGGCACAGCAGGAATCGCTTATTCCAATCATACAGTAAATGTAAAATTTTAGATTTAAAGTGATAGAGAGGTGAAAAAGCTTACTTCTGCCAGCAGCTAACTGAATGGCTCTGAGCAGTCAGCAACAATGAATCACCACAACAAAAAAGCATTTTAAAATTATTTGTGATATTCCAGTTACTAAAATTCAGCCAGGTATGAGGGAGATGTGTGTGAAAATTTTTTACCTGGCACTCTAAAAAGAACTAAAGCAATTAATAAAATCCACAGGAAAACTGCTTTGAAAGAGAAAAATTACCACAGATAATATAAAACCCCCCACACCACCACCATCAGTAAAGACAAATAAACAGAAAATACCCCCAAAAACTTACACAACTCACACTATAACCCTTTCCAAAAGAAACGACATTACTCGATTATGGAAAAAACCCCAACTCTTCACCAAAACCGAATCCCCTCAAAACCAGAGAGAAGTGGAAATACTTTTTTCCCCTGCAGGAAATAACTATATGTGAATTCCCCAAAAAGGAACATTTGAGGCCAACAATCAAGGCCACCCATAAGATAAGATAAAATAAGGACATGGGTCCAAACTACTCCACTCTGTGCTGGGTCAGGATTGTGTGTCAAGGGGGCTCATCTCCACCCAGTCAGTCTCCAATACTGCACAAAACAGCCAATATGCCACGAAAGAGGAGCCCAAGAAGAAAAACAAGACCTCCTGATGCAGCTGGATGCTGTTTCTTGAACAGCCAAGCTCCACTCCCACTGCTTTGCAAAGCTTAAAGTGTTTGAATCTCCCTTGGGAAAACACCAAGTAGATGGACTGACATGGAGACTTGATCAGCTGGCCCTGCCGTGATCACGTCTCTGCTGGTACATGAGTGGGTAATAAAAGCTCTCTAAATACAGACACCTGCATCTACCAAGACTACATCTGATAGAGGAACATCCACAAAGAGAAACATAAGTGTTTTCTGTTGCAACACATTATTAGAAAAAGTGTTTCTCACTTGTTTACCAGAAATAGCTGAGATTAGATGAAAAAAGAACTTCCACCTACTTGAGTTTGTTTTCCTGTAAGACCACTAGATCTGCATGACTTAGGAAAACAGATATCAATGCCATCCATTTTGATAAAGGTTTTTTAATTTCTCTGAACCTGATTACGCATCTGTTTTGCTGAAGCAGGTTAAGCACAGATGGCATCATCAGTTGTTCCTATCAAACAATTTTGAGATGAAAAGATGCACCATCTTTCAACTCTGCATCAACACTGGTGCTGGTCCTGCTTGAAAGAAAGAAAAACAGACACCAGGCCTATCAGAAAGACATAAATTTCTGGGCTTGAAAATATTTATGCAAGGAAGATAATCATGCATAGCTGATAAGCTTAAAATGACTCGATTTTGATTAGGTTTTATTACTAAATGTGGTCACAAGTAAATCCTATATAAGCTGACAATGATAGTAGGTATGGAAAATGTCCATTTTTATATGCTATTTATGTGAATAAGAAAAGGTTGACACTTTTTAAAACACAAGATGAAAACAATTGAGTTTAGTAGTATCAAAAAAGCAAATCAGGTATATTTTAATTAAAAAAACCAGTTTGGAATGAAATTATGAGAATCAGGTCCCAAACTATCATATTCAGATTTCCCTAGTAAACCTGCTAAGAGAGCCACTTTCTCACTCCTGTAATGATAGTTCAAGGTTATCAAAGCAGTCAGGTCCAGAACACTGTGCTGGTTAAATTACAGTATGTTCTACATTTATGTTTAAACAGTCATTCTATACAGGAGTATCAGAAGTACTTACTTTAAATACCAATAAAGGAGACTACAGACCACAAGTGTTTCCCCTGCTTTAAAGCGAATGCACAAGTATTGAGAGAGAGCTAAACACAAGGTGTCCTTCCAGAAAACCCAAGGTGCAGGGCATGGAAGGGAGGAAGAGAAAGTGGAAGTTCAGCACAGCTGTGGCTGTGATCTCAGGGAAACTGTTATGAAGAACCACAGATGCAAGATCCATGATAGTGGAGGAAAATGCTCATGAGAGAGAAAGGAGAGCTAGAACAGAGTTGAAAGCCACTTAATTCCAGGCTTGCAGGCAGAAGGGAGTTTGAAGCAGTCAAAAATCAGTTTCTAACATCCCTCCTCACACTACACGAGCCCATATGAGCTTCATACGGGAGAGAAGGAAGGAAGGAGATACATTTTAATGACTTCTCTCTTTTGAGATTAAAAAAAGACCTTAAAAATGCAACACTAAGCTAAGTTAATCAAGATTCCTACCTCTGTGTAAAAAAACCTGTAAAAGAGATAACCTCAGACACCACATTTAAGAAACAACCCCCCTCGCTTCCCCAAATTTTAAGTATTAAAATCCTCCAATTTTAGTTAGAGTAGCACCATAAATAAACCTGAAACTTTATCATCTTGTTAGTAGTTAAATAAAAGATGTGCAAGTCAGTCTGATGTGTAAGCATTCGTTCTGTTTCACAGTTAATTTTCATATAACTTCTAATCTCTCATTTTTTCAGCTGGCTTTATCACAAGCTCCCAAACAAGGAGCACTTTATCAGTCCATCCAGAATGACCTGCTGTGTGCATTTATAAACACATCTGGCAAATCTGGAATATGAAAGTAAGCATTTCTGCAAAACTTTTATGGTAATAATTAAAATGAGTGACAAAGAACCTGGATGGCTTTAATGAATTGGGACTCTCCTCACAAGCAGCACAAGTCCTCTAACACATCTTGTTGCCTCATTTTACTATCCCCAGACACAAAAACATTTGCCGTATTTCTTTGATCCATTATAACTAACAACTCACGGTAATCAATGTTTGGACAATCTTCAGATGTGCAGCTATGCATCAAAAAGTGGAATTCTGGCAGTATTTTTTTTTTCCTTTTAATGACTCCATATTAACTCAGTGGAGTTCAAAAGCCAAAAGATGGGTTTGGTGTGGAGCTTCCTCCAGCTGGCCCCTCTCTCACTGCCCCTCTCCAACCGGCCGGGGCAGCGGGAGGAAATGACAATATTTGTGGGTGGAAATAAAGACAGGGAGCTCACCCACCAACCACCATCACAGCACAACAGAACTCCCTTGGGGGAATTTATTTACTGCCAATTCCAACAGAGTTGGGCGGTGAGATGAGAAGACACAAAGAACCCTCGTCCTCAAGCACCCCCTTCCCAAGCCCAAAATTTTTTCCTTTTACTCCCAACTCCTCCATCCTTCACAGAATCACTTCCTCCCTGCCACGACTAAGAGAATGGAGGGGTCAGTCCATGGCAGCTCCTCCCTGCTTCTCCCTCGTCCTCACAGTTTTTCCCCTGTGCCAGGCTGGGTTCTGCCCACACAGATCCCAGGGTGGATCCCAGCTCCGTTGCCTGTTCACGTCCCCCTGCTCGACTCCAGTGTCTGTGGGGCTGTTTCTCCCCTTTTCCCCTCATCTCCGTGCCTCAAAGCTGCTGTCCCAGAGGCCCCCCCAGCTGGGCTGAGCCCTGTGGGAGCAGCCGGGCCTGGCCCCTTCCCTCAGCAGCTGCCCACGGCCAGCACCCGGCACTCGGGATCCCGCCCAGCCCAGCCGGGCCGGAAATCCCAACACAAGCACGAGCACAAAGGCGGCCCCGCTTCTGCGCCACTCCCTCAGGTGCCTTTTGAAACACTACGGCTGCTTCTGTCATTCTTCTCTAAATAAATGCCACATAACACAAAAATCTATAACAGACTGGTATATTACAGCAGATGACCTATTTATAGTCATTTTGTTACCACGACTTCCTTTACCACCACTGTAAAGTCGGGATTTTGCCTCTCTCAAGAGCAGTCCCTTAAGACATTTCCTATAAAACTGCCTTAAGTTGTAATGGGGGAGAAGGGCACAAAAAATTATTTTCTTTATAAAAGCAAGTGAGCTGCTTTTCCCAGGTTCCTTGTTATGGATTTTGGTATCTGCATTAGATATTAGAGCCTGCAAGCACCATCAGCACATGAAAGGAAATACTAAAGCTAAAAACAACACAAAAATCCTGCCTTTCTTCTCAGTTTTGTCAGGATGATTTTAATTAAGCAAATTACTTTATATTAAAACCCTGTTGGAATTTAAAGATCTTTACAATATTTATAGTTTAGTCTTACTCAAAATCTGTAATATTATTACCATGCAAACCTTAAACATCACCTATCAAATTAGAAAGTATTCATCAGGTGCCTGTCGATCAATAAAGGTCAGACTACCTTTATTGGTAGAGAGAGACTGGTCATGTCCCTTTGTGTGGGAGATGTGGACAGTACACAGGTGTCCTGACTGGCACCCACAGAAAAAGCAATTTGAGAACACAATTAATACTTGCACATATTCATCAGTTCTCCATATGTGCCTAGACAGCTGGTCCTCTTGGATTACAGAACTAAAATGGACTTTAAAAATGGTTAAAAAAACTCCCAACAAATAAGTGAAAATAACATCAAGCAAGAATAAAGTTAAGAAATTACAACTTCTCCTAATTAAAACTACAAACTCCATTTACTAAGGGTTGAGGTAGCATCCTGGGGTTTTCACAAGAGACTGGATTTGAGCATTAAAACACTCAGAGAGTCACTGGATCATAGAAACGTTAACGTTGGAAAAGGCCTCCACAATTGTCAAGTCCAATAAACAACATTACTCTTCCAAATCAAGTAATAGCCTGAAAAAGGTATCTCAGTTTAGGTTTATTTTTATTCTTCTATCCTGAAAGTCTCTATTTATTAGTTCTCAATTTATTCATAAGGATGCATTATCATGAATTGTATTTATTTTGTCTTATGAATATTCATAGCTTTCAGCTTCAAACAGAAATTATTTACTCCAATAAAAAACTATCTAAATTGATTCTCTACTGTATTCATAGAGGGCATTTCAATTTACAGTCTGTAATAAAGCCCAGTAAATCAGAGAGACAGAAAAAATAAGTTTTTCAGACTTTTGCCATTGAAAATGAGCAAAATAGCTTAAAATACTGACACGTGACAAGGGAAGAACTTCAACAGTAAAAAGAATGAAGTAACATCAATAAAGAAAGCAAAAGCAGAGAATAACCAACAAAACAAAGCATGCACAAGATAAACAGAGATGTTCCTACAAGCTTTTCCTTTATATTAGATTAAATAACATGCCTGAATTACCATATATCATACTTCAGTAGTACAGTAATTTTTTTCTAGATATACTATGTCCTCATGTTTCTTCCAAAGAGCTCTAAAGCTGAAAGATATATTGAATTTACATCAGTAACGTCACAAAAAGGTTCCTTGCACTCTTGGCAACAATCCAAGGAGAAACCAACACTCCTGGCTTTTCCTGAGCTGCAAAATAAAATGAAATTCTCAGAAGAATTAAGCCTGTGATATGAAGCCCTAAATCCCAGAGAAGCTGATTGGATACAGGCACCTCACACTAGCAGTGTATATGCAAACTTCTCACCCCTCCTTATTCCACCCATTTCTCCTAAATGTATTAGAAGTTCCATTTGTGCTGCGCTTGTGCTGACCTCCCCCTCTCCTGAGGAGCATTTAATATGCTTTACCAGAAACCTTGTGCAGCAAAGCAGCAACTGGATTGCCTCCAAAATAATTTCAGAACTTCATTGGATTGGATTGCATATTAAAAAAAAAAAAATTAAATGCATTCAAATTCTTTACGATAAACTGAAAACAACAATGGTTTGTTCTGCTCCAAAATCAAAATGGTGTATTTAAATCAAAGCTATCTGCCGACACATCCAAAAATGTGGTGCTATCTTTTATCTGTTGCAAACCAAACAAATATCCTACAGCCTTTCACAGCTTTAAATCCCCTGCAGAGGGGAACCCAGGTAGCACCGCAGCAATAGTAGCACTTAAGGAACAGCAGGACACAGGAGGACAATCCTCACAATGTCAGCAAAGCTCTTTTGCCTTAAAAAAGCTGTTCTCTTTCCTCAGACCTCCTATGAAGGACAGTGGGTAATATTTAAACCTGTTGTCACAATGCTCTCCGTTTAACAAACGAACCCATCTTAGTTCAGAGCTCTCCACAGAATATTGTGAAGAAAAATGTTTTCACAAAGGGTTGGTCCCAATCTATTGCTCTTCTTCAGAAGAGAAGTTTTCTCCTATTTGTTTGTATCACCTCACAGACCTTAAATGATTAACTCACACTAATGTGCAATTCAGAGCCTATTTTTATTTATAGTAACTCAGTACGATACAAACAACTTCTCCACTCTAAACATCAATTATGCCACACATGTAAATAGCTCTGAGTACAAGTTATTACACTCCCTGGCAGTCAAGATGTGCATCTTGACTCTCATATCTCTTTCTTATTTACAGCTTCAGATGCCTGAGTTGTCTAATACAGCAATGTGGGACAAATACAAGATGACAACATTTAACAGTTACAGAAACAAATTAAAACAAATCTGAGACAATTCTGGTGTCTGACACTTCTTGCTATCAGTATTCATATGCTGTTGCTACTCTTAAATATCATCATCATCAGGAAATGCACCTTGACCAGCATGAGACAGGTATTCTGGGGCTAAATTAGTGTTGTTTAGCTTTTCTGGTTAACAGAAAAAGTAGGTTGCAAAGAAGGGATATTGGCCTTTTCCAGGAAAAAATATAAGGGTTCTGTGGGATAATTACTGTGAGAAGAGGAAAAATTTGGTTGAAGAAATACTCTAAAGTTGCCCTCTCTCTAAAGCCCATCCCTACCCTGGCTGCCACTGCTGACAGCTGAGGGCTGGAGAAAACCCTACCTAACGAGATTGTGGCACAGCCTGCAGCTTACCATTGCTTTGTTGAGATTGAATTGAGTTCCTAAATCTTTAGGAGTGACAGCGACATTAACCTCATTTCCTAACATCATCATAAACTTTTAACAAAGCTTAAGGAAATGGAATTGAAGGGGATAAACTTTGAGGTTTAATTCTTCATTTCAATAATACTGCAAAACAAGTGACATTAACACCCCTTTTCAACCTGCATTACATTTATTGAATTCAGTTTCAAATCTTTTGGATATCAAATGTACTTATTCGTTTTTGTGTTGTAAGAACATAAAATGTTGTAAGAACATCTTGTTCTAGACATTCTTAAATGTAAGAATGTACAATTTAGGATAAATTTCCATTCTGAGGAAAAAAAAAATATGCATGCAAGGCTTTTGCTATTTTATTAAGCATGATTCCCCCCAGTGTTGAATGCTTCCATCATGACATAGATGTGTTAGGACACAACATGAAGGCAACACATTCTGTTTTGTCGTATTTCTTCAGAAGCATGACTAACAAGACTAGATAAGTTAGCCTTCTGAAAGAAAATATACCAAGGAAAGGGCTCAAGAACAGAAAGAGGCTTCTTTTTCTCATTGTGATCTTTTTTTCAGGTTGTTATCCTGCTTTTTGTCCTGCTCCCTCCCCTCAGGATCCTAAGCTCTCCCATCTCAAGGTCACTGCTGCTAAGGACACCTTTGACCTTCACATCCCCAAACTGTCCTCCCCTGTTTGTAAACACGAGGTCCCAGCAGTGTAGGAGCTTTAATAAGCAGAACTAGAATTGGTACCAAATGTTCCCTGCTCACATCATCACCTTCCATTTCCCTCGTAGACCTGTGTCCCCTGTTTACATTAAAACCACAGCCATAACGGACCTTTCCTTTCCAAAATACATTTGCTGAATCATGTGGGATCTTCCGGAGGGAGAACTGATGGTCTTGAAACACAGCAAAGGTATTTTTTCTCCCATCAGAAGTTCTAGTCCCCCAAAGCTTGGAATATTGGTAAATGTGGCTGGAAGAGGAGCCCAGCCTCCTGCTGGGATCTGATCACAGCCATCCAAAATGCCTGCTGCTGGAAGCACTGAGTGCCAGCAGACCCCACTTATCCTGCTGGACTGGAAAGGGGGAAGCTGTGTGACCTTCACCTGATAAAGATCTAAACCTGGAGGGCTTGAGGAAGACACTGCATTCCATACTGGTGCTATTTACCTGTAAGACAAGCAACAAAAACATTCTGCTCTAAAAGTAGCTGAAGCAGTATTGGGTAAGTATGGATGCCTCTACATGTCACATTTTCAGAAGACTTTTCACTATCATTTAAATGCAAAAGAAATTATGACATTCAGAAGAAAGCTTCCTACCCATAACTAAATGGTTACATTCTTTTGCAAATACAACACATCTTTCCACAAAAATCAGTATTTTAAGGTTGTTTTCTGCATGACAGAGAATTATATTACCTTTCATATCAGTTTTAAAGTAGAGTTAAATATTTTTGTTTACACTTAAAATAAACATGACATTTTTATTGAAGTGGTCTTAATAAATAATAAACATTCATACTAATTGATAATAGTCATGTTAAGTTAGAACTTGCATGATAAATATCTTTGAAGAATTTCAAATTGATTACAGTATATTACAAGTTCTGTCAGATAAATAGTTTCCCTTTAGCACTGCCTTACTGTGCCAAATTTTCAAGCTGAAAAATACTTTCTCCCTTAAGCATTTCCATTGCATTTAAATCAAACATCTGCTCTTCCAATGCTATTTACATTCTTAACAGGGAACTTCACATCCAGTGGGGTTCAAAGATACAACCTGATACTTTCACCCTTTTCCCAGCTCCTCTCACACAGTGTCCCACAGGGCACAAAATTAATATTCTCCTTCACACACTGGAGGGCTCCAGAAGGAGTATTACTGCTTTGGACCTGACAAACACAGAAGTTTTTCAGAGAAAAGAGCTCAAAAAAAGCCCCAGAATCTGTAGGACTGGGTCAGTACGAGTCATCTTGAACATTTTTAACAATTCTTTGTCTCTGTCGAGGTCCTTGCAGGTCATATAACACAAGTTCATTATGTTAGAGAAGATTTTGCCAAAAGCCATTTTAAAGTAGCATTTGGGGCACTTAAAACACTAAGAAAGAAAACCACAAGCAAAACACACACCATTATTCCCACAAAATACGGAACACAGACCATTATTTGCAAACTGGTTTGATTAGTGCATTTTGTAATTAATGATCCTGGGCATGGTGCCACCATTTGTCTTCCAACATTTCTGTGAATCCCTAAAGAAAATTGCTGACTGGATTTAAGTGGTTTTGCAACTAAACTGTCTGATGGAATGTCAAAACAGTAAAGGCATTTCAACTATGCCTCTCATAGACAGGTTCCAGTAATTTTCAGTTCTCTGAAAGAGATTATTTCAGCTTCAAAGGAACAGTTCTAAGGAAAAAAGTCTGAGAGTTTGCAAAATCTGAGACCACTGCCCAGCAGAGGAAAATCCTTTACAAGGGAAACAGTAGCACATTTACCCAGCAATTTCAACAGAGGTTGATCCATTTCTACTGCTCCACACAGATGTTTAGTACAACTCTATTCCTTCCTGGAAGCTTTAATTTTGTCTCTATAAAATAGATATATAAAATAATAACTTGGCAGAGTTCAAAAAGCAACACAACCGTTTTCTAAGATTAAGACCAAGATGCACTGAAATTATATACACCTTACTTGTAAGCTCAGGATTTTTTGGAAGGGAAGCTGATCACCCAAATTGTTTTCTAACTTAAAAAAAATCTACAATTCCAAAATGTTCTGTTGTGGATTATAATGCTGTTATTTCTGTTCAAACACCAGATACAAAATATAAAATTGTGAGAATATGAAAATCAAAATTCCCTTACACATGAAGATTTTCTCATTACTGAAGTAATGATTCTTCATGGATCTTTGAGACATTTCAGGATATGCAAACTCCTGTTGATTTATCAACAGTTTTAACAGTAATGCTCAGTGGTGGCTCAGACACATTTTATGCCTCCCACCATTATTAAAAAAAAAAAAAAAGAAAATAAATGCAGGAGCCACAGCTCATTTCCACACAACATTTCTGATGTTCCTCATTTGGAGTATGACAGAAGAAGAAATGAGGTGCAGAAAAAATGGATACACACACTTGAACCAGCAGCTGTTACCAGTGACTACATAACTGCCCTCTCCCTTGTTCAGCTCTGGATTTTAGTGTTTGTACATGATGAACAAAAGGTTTCTAAAGAGGAAGATCCAGCGAATACCAGTTGTGGCAATGACCAGCACCACTTTACTAGAGGCTCGATCTCAGAGGGGTGATGGACACAAAACTTGTGCGAGCAGGCATTGGGATATTTGGGAACCCAGGACAGACATTTCTGAACCTTGCAGGCTGTGGTGGCTGTGCTCAGGTGCAGAGATCCCCATGTTTTAGGGATGGTGCCTCCAGAGAACAAATAACAAATGGAATTGCACTCTATGATCTACTCACATACTCCGTGAGAAGAGAGTTTGGGTTTCAGAACAGCCAGAAATGCTGTTAGGAAAAGCCAGATCCATCAAAGTAAGATTTATATAAACAAGTCATGTCTTCTGCAGCTCCACACATGGCCTCAGGAAAAATACTGGGAAAATAATAACTGATTCAAATGCAAGCTAAGCTACTTCACCCCATGAAAGAACATGTGAAGCTGAGGAGCTTTAAACTCTGGCACTGAGCTGATACCCATCCCATAATACAGCAGGAGTGAAAACAAATTACAATTTAGCAGTTAAACAAAAAGCACAAAAAAGAAAAGCAGAATGCAGCAAATAGGATGTAAATTATAAATAAAGCCTGTTGTTAAATATTTGTTTTCACTCATTCTGTAAAATATTCAAGGTTTTGGTAAATAAAAAATTAAAATAGTTCAAAGATGACAGGCAGAGTTACAAATAAATAGCTAAGAGAAAATAGGTAAAACTCCCAGGATAAAGAATTAATTCCAACCTCTTTAATTGAAAAATGTTTGTTTCATGTATGTGACAAAAGCAGTGCAAATATTTGTAAAGGGACCTGTGGCTGGCAGTTGCTAAAACCGTAGGTTTTAAACAAAGATCCCAATAACACCAGAACAAAACCACATTTTTTGACTTTGGACATCTCATTATTCTAAAAAACAGTATCAAAGCATTTCTGTTTGTGTGGCATGCAGGTAGTCCCTGAGCTCTTTTCCCTCTGTTTTAAATAGGGTCACCTTCTGAGGTGGAAGTTGGGTGTTTACACTCAGGATGCTCCACAGACAAAAGACAAATGGAAAGGAAGAAAAGCATCACTGCACAGGGAGAATGGTGAAAAGCTCCAGTTAATAAATGACAGCCAAGCAGTGCCAGCAGCATTATTTGTGGCCAGCACGTCTGGCAGAGCAGGGCCCTCCAGGACACAGCTGATTCCCAAGTGCTAAACCTGCCTGAAAGGCAAAGGAGCCAGTCCTGACTCACCCTGACACCTTTACCAGGCAACTGAACCATTTCTGGAGATCTCCCACTCGAAGATATCCAAAATATCTGCTGTTCCCTACAGAGTTTGAAATGTAGGAAAGCCCAAAAAAAAGGTATTGAATGTCAATCTTTTCCACAGTTGTTATATAAATAGCCAAAAAGCATGTCCTCACCAAGGAGATAAGTCATCAAAAACCACAAAGAATGTGTTTAAAGGGGTACAAGAATTAGGACTTCATCTCTAAAAGGCATCACTAGACAAAGACTCCTAAAAAACCATTAGTCTTTTGCATACAATGCTCTTGCCTGAAAGAATATAAAACACATCAGCGCAGCATATCCCCTACCTCATAGCATTGGGTTTTTTTGTATTTTAGTAATGCTGTTTTTCAACACAGCTGGTCCTGACTAAACAGATTTAAAGATTCATCCATTCCAAGACTATAAAGGATTATTGTGATTATCTAGTCTGACTTCCTGCAGGGCACATGCCATAGAAACCTGCTCACAGATTGCTGCAATGTACTTCCTCCAGGATAATGTGGCAAAATACAAGCCAGTCTTGTTTTAAAGATATCAGTAATAAAGAAACAACTGCTTTCCATGATTAATCTATTGCTAATCACCCTAATTATTAAAAAGTGCCTTCAATGCCAAATTTGCATGGCTCTGTTTTGTAAATACTGGTCTTTGTCCTCCTTTTTTTTGACAGAACTGGCAGATTGTTGACAGATTACCTCAATTATCAATCATTTACCTGCAACCTTCCTCCATGTACCCATTTATAAGTCAAAATAGGCTGACTCCTCACTCAACTTCTGCAGTTTGTCTGAGCAAATGTGCAAAGTAATCCCTTCACTCTGTCATGCTTCTGCTGGAACATTATTCTCACTCTTAATTATTTAATTCTCTCTCTATTTTTATCTACTATACATCAAGAAGACGTGGATAAACAGGTAATTCTTTCAAGCAATAATGATATCCAGAAAACATGATATTTTTTAAAGGCTGGATTTTACTCTAGATTTTTTAGTCTCGAAATAACAAAATTACAAAAATAATTTAAATCAAAACTTGCAGGAAAGAGAAATGGAATGAGCTCTTACCCTTGCTCATGGCAAATAGGATAAGGAATAACAAGCAGGAGAGAAGATTGAGCACAGGCTTCCGAAAAAAACTGTAACTCATATGGTCCAAAAAGTACTGATTTTTTGAGAAGCTGCAAAATACCCACTGCTGCCGTTATTTTTTTTAAACAGGCAACACAACCACACGTTGAAAATGCCATAGGTGGACACTGACTTGCTGCAAAGGACTCAGATGGACTGGATAACCCAGAGCTCCACTCCAGGTTCCCACTCCACTCCTAGGACTTGCTGCCATCATGGATCACCTTGAAATCTTCCTGGCTGCTCCCCATCTATTCTGAAGAGGACACTGCAGAATCAGTAGTAGCTGCCCAGCAACCACCTCATTAATTTATACAGAGAATTATTCAATTATTCTCCCCCTCTGCCCCTCCAGATGCCCCCTGTCTAGAAAGGCGAGACTTCTTATCCTCTTAGCTGTCAAGAGCAAGGAAGAGGCTGATGTTGGATTGGTTTGCCATAATTATGTTTCATCATGTTAAGTGTCACTGCACCTCAGGACACAAACACCATCTGTGGGGCCTTTCTATATTTGGATGTATTGGAGTCAGTGCTGTTTAAATGAGCCAAGTATCTGACAGAAACCACACAATTTCTGAACTAACCATTGTTTAACTTCCCATTTCTGCATCATCAGCAATTTCTATGTCACTGATTTTTCCTGATTCCTATTAACAAGACTAGTGAATAATAGACTAGAACACATCCCTGCAGGTCCTATTAACAACCAGCAGCACTGAATAAAAATTCTTTATTTTCAGCTGCTTTGTTATCAATTCATCTGTTTTTAAACAACTTAGTAAGTGCGAGATTCAATACTACACTTAATTTCTTTAATCATTGTGTCAAGGGAGGGTTCATTTATAGCATCAGATACTGGAAATTCCAACTAGATAAAAGGAAAATGTTTTTCCCTTGTGGGTGGTCAAAATCTAA
Source organism: Irena cyanogastra (assembly GCA_013397155.1). Classification (NCBI taxonomy): domain Eukaryota; kingdom Metazoa; phylum Chordata; class Aves; order Passeriformes; family Irenidae; genus Irena; species Irena cyanogastra. The sequence continues at coordinate 221,771 of VWZV01004333.1, forward strand.
AATAGACTTTTCCCAAGAGATGTTGTGGGTTCCTCAAAAATATTCAAAACTCAACTGCACAAAATCCTCAACAACCTGCTCTAACAGGGTCTGCTTTGGGGAGGAGATTGAACTGGAGACCTACAGAAGTTCCTTCCAATCTACCCAGTTCTGTGATTCTGTGCATGTAAAACTGAAGACACAGCAGTAAAACTCCCTGTGAGCTAGGTGAATATTCTTCACTTAATTCTGTCTGATTTTTGAAGCTGAAATTCCATGATGGATATAACAAGAACAGCAATAATCAAAGTTCCACAATAGAAGAGCCTGCAGTTACAAAAATAATAACTCTGCCATTAGATTATTACCAATAATACAAAAACTCTTTCTTTTGGTAACTACTCAGTTATGCCATTGAAATTTAACACTGTGGCAGCACAGCCCATTTAACCCACCAGAAATTCCTGTCTGAATTGCCTTCTGCTTCACAATATGGATGAACTGCACTGCAATCCTTCCTACTGCAGGAGCTATAAAATCACATTTCTCCCCTCTACACAGCCACTTATATACAAGAAAATTAATTTTTTTTGTTAGACTGAGCTCAAACTGGTAAAGAGGTTCAACATAATAGGGCAGAGGGGTAGAAGAAATCAGGAAAGGAAAGGTGATGGCTTAGATTATTCAACCCATCAGAAGGTCCTGGCCAAGCCAACTGGAGGACCTCTAGCAAAAGATGTTCCATAAGGCACAGCTCTCTTATTTCCTCTAATAAAATGGAGGAACCCCATTAGAAAATGGTGCCATCCACTGCACAATAATGTTCTCAAAAAAGCAGCTGAGATAGTACCAGTGTTTGCATTGGAAAGCATAAATGTATAAATGATAAACATGAAGTATAAATGTTTCAGCCTATTGTCCACGTGTGAGAGAATTCTGGCTTTCCTTTTGCAAAGCCTGTCAACTACCTAGATATGCATTTCCCAGATTTATTGACAAAAAAATTCCCTTGGAAAAGAGTAGTGGAATGTGTTAGAGGTGTTAAAAATTATATCCTAAAACAGGGTATGGCTTTTCTAGGATAAATAAAACTGACAACTAGAAAAGATTTATTTTAGATTAGTTCATACAAGAGAATTCTTTTTAAAAAAGGAAAGTACACAATGTCTGTGTTTCCTCTTTCTGCAACTATTTTAATACCAGCATTCTGTTCTTTAGCTAACACAGCAATGCAGTGGCTTCAAGAGAAATATCAAATCATAATTATGTTCCTTCCAGAATACTATGCTGTTAACAGAGTAACTGTTAAACAGAAGTCTTGCATTTAGCTGTGTTTCTAATGTAGATTTACATGACAGCACCAGTATCACAGTGAGAGCTGACAAGCCTGGCAATTATTGTCAGATCCGAGACAGAACACTCACCAGCTACTTCAGAGTACGACACCAAAATCCAACAACAAGCCTAAGTGGCTCATTAAAATCATCCTCCTGACTCTAAACTTGTCAGTGATGCTGTTAGTTCCCCAAAAACAAACTGCCATTCTGTTTCTGTTCTGTGCCACAAGGACCAGACAAAAACTGGCAGAAAACGTGTTGTTTGGTTTGTATCTTCTTAGCACTCGATTGGTGACAATATTTTCCCCTTTTGAAAGGCAACTGGATAGCCCCATTTCCCTATCCCTTCTGCCTCTTCAGGAAATAACTGCAACATCTCTTCACATCACTCCTTGTCAGCTAAACAAATTGTCCAGTCAATTTCTTAATTGCAGGAAAAATTAAGTTAACACTTTTTGTTTTGTCCTCTTTCATAACAGTTAAAGTAACAACTAAACAACAACAACTGAGTTATTTAGGAAAGCAAGAAGCATCCAACAAAATTCAGGAAATAAAAGAAAACACACTAAAGTTTTGCCAAAATAAAGACTGGGATTGACTGGGAAGTGCCTGACAGGGAACCAGGAAAAGGGAGACAAAAAGTTAATGAGAAACTCAGACTGGGACCCAGTAAAAAAATGAGACAAAAAGGGACAGATGATGGGAAAGAGTCAGGTGGAAAAAAATGGGGTAGCTGAGCTCACTGCAATAAAGTACAAATCAAAGTTTCCCAATATTTAGGGCGAGGCTTTTGTCTGTTGAACATCTGAGGCCACTGAATAATTGATAGGAGTTCTGATAGACTTGTGGGGCTGGTCCTCAGAGCACAGTGATGAGCCAGCCTGAACTGAGCTGCCACCCTGCACAGAGCTTTGTGAGCTCCACAAAGGTGACAGGTTTGATGTCTTCTAAAAAAGCACATCTTATGTAATAGGCACCTCCCTATTCAAAGTGACAGGTTAGTTTCTTTTTTTAAAAAATTATATTTTGGAAATATAAAGATATACTACATCTCTCTAAGGATCCAGCACATCCCATAACTTCCAAGATCAAAACTTTCCATCATCACATATATTTAAATTAAATTAAAATACTAATATATCCATATACAGTAAAGTTGTTTGGTTGTTACAAAAAAAACCCCAAACCCACACAGGGAGTAAAATCTTATTTTCATCTTCCCTTTCTTCCATTCTAACAACTATTCCATAATTAACATTTTTATTTACAGTAATTTCATTAACTCTATCATGAAAACCTGCCACACACCTGTTTCTTTACAGCATCCTTTTCATTAGTGAACACACAGTCAGAAAGATTAAAAAGAACCCTTTGCTGCTGCTCTTTCCCTGTTTACCCAGAAAATAAGTTAATTTTCTTTTGGTATTGTGAGCCACTGTTCTATATTATGTTTTAGAAGTTCATTAAATTCCATCTAAGCAGCTTTCCAAGCATGTCCCTTTAATGAGAAAATAACAAGTCCATTTGACAGTACCAGTAAAGGCACTTACCAGCACTCACTGGGCAGAATCTCACCTGCAGAGAAACTGCAGTGGAAGGTAACTGGCCACAAGCACTTCAAATGGAACTTGAGCTCTTCAGGTCACAACAAAAATTCTGATACCAAAAATGTTACTACTTTGCTCCTTAAAAGTGGTAACTTCACCGTGTAACTACCTTTAAAGTGGTAGCTTCTCTGTGCACTCTGCACGGCCTGCCAGGTCACATACAGGCCACAAAGACTTTATTGATTATTACCTCAAGTTCTGAGACTACTGAAAAGAAACCACAGAGAAAGGCAGAGATGGATTCCCAAAATAAAACTACTGCTTTCAAAACTTTACTGGCCTATCCTAAAAAATTATTACATGCTGTCAGAAATAGATGTGGAAATGTACAACACAAGGAACACTTTTAGACTTTAACTCCTGTTTATGCACCTGTACACAGTAAAGTGAGCTTAAGTTAATTCATAAAAGAAAGCTGGAAGAATTATTCTTAAATTAAAGAAATACTTCCAGTAATATCACAATCATAAACCTGCATTTTTGATAAGCATCACTGGGAGGGCACTGAGCACTGGTCAAACTGAAGGGAAGCTCAGACTCCCAGCCAGCTGCCAAATGACTGCCCAGGGCCCCTGCAGCTTCCTGAGGGGTGGGGTGGGACTGTCACAGGCAGCAGGGGACAGCAGGGGACAGACCGCCCCTCTCAGCAGCAGTGCTGCCTTACAGCAGTGTGGACAGCCCAGAGAGGTGCTAAATAAGTGTTCCTCTGCTTGTGACAGGATGCAGGCTCAGCTCTGTTCCTGAACATCTCTTGCACAGGCTACAGAACAGGCATTCACAAACCCCCCATCAACTCCGAGGATGTACCAGAACAAATAAACTGAAATCTGCTCCATCAACCACAATTTAATTTAGATCAAACAGCCAATGCTTGAACAGCAAAGAACATAAAAGACACCACTGTTTGCCCTGCTCTGTAAAGGGCTTTGAACTCAGACTTCTGTCACTTTGCTGAAACAAACACGCGCTTCAGATAACGAACTCAGGGCTCAGCATCTTCCAGATTTATGAGAAGCTCTTTCAGCTCAGGGAGACTGCAAAATTCACACCTAGCTCAGCAAAACATAGGAAAGAAAGAATTAATATAGTTATATTAGCCCTAGGAAGCCCTGTGCCAAGTCACATGGGCACATGCTGTGGGTAAGACTTAGACCAGAGTAGACCTTAAATACCATTTTCATAAGCAACTAAATTTCTTTGAACCCAAAGCTATTACTTCTCCCTCATCCCTACAGTAGGAGAAGTTCCTGGATTTCCTGGGTCTCTACAGCTGCTGTGCAACACCCCAAAGTCCCTCAGACACAGCCCTGAGGGATGCAGGGTTTGGCTGGGCAGTGCTCAGGCACCTCCAGCCCTTGCTGTGCCCCTGGCAGCAGCAGGAGTTGGTGTTGCAGCAGCACAAACTACAGACCACATCCACAGGAAGCCACTGATACAAGGAGCTACACGTACATTACGAGAAATAATATAATCCTACACATGATTTATGTTTTCCACTATTCCAGTGACAGTTTTTTCTGTAATATGTACTGGATCTCATCTAAAAACTCTGGAGCTTGACCTATTAGTGGCAGTGAGCAGCAAAAAGAAATGAGTATTTCTTTTACAAACTGTTAGGGTGCCCTAAATACCTTTACCTTTTGGAGTTAATTCTTCATATCATCTGGTAGATTTTTTTTCCCTCAAAGGCAGTATGATATTTTCAGGGATAAGTATACAGAGTATCTTTCTCACTAAACAGTGCAGTGATGGCAGTGACAGCAACTAAAGACTTTGAAACCCAACTTGGCAATCAGTATTCTTTTTATATTTAATCAACTTTCATGACTGAACCCAAAGCTGTATCTATGACCAACCAGCAAGCATAAGGCTCTACTCTAAATTAAAAACAAAACAAAATCACCATGGAATTTACAGGAAGATGAAAACAAAAAAAATGTGAGAAGGTGAGTTCCAGTACTCTCACAGAAATCTCTCCCAATTTTTTATTTTTCTTTCTTTGTATTCCTTCTATTTTAAGCAATCTCTATGTGTAAAACATAGCATGATTAATTTTTATTAAACAATAAAGCTTTAGGAAACAGACAGAAGAATTTCTGAAAGGAAAACACATTTCTCCAAAGGCCATTAATCACTATTAACTTAAAAATAAGATGCAACAACAACCATTTAAGACTATGTGAGCAGTTTCCAAAGATACAATTTATATTAATTTTCCCCTTCTTCATTCCAGCAGTCACAAAAAACTGTTATGAGAAGTCTGCTCAAAGAGAAAGTCAACAACTCAAGAAAATATGGATAAAAACCAACTGAAATTAGCCTTGCTTCCTCTGTCTGTGCTTTACAGTAGTTTTTGACTGCATGACCACATCCAGAACCTCTCTTTATTTTGACTGACCCAGGAACAACCATTCAGAGTTTCATTACTATTTGTGGCTCAACATATAGTTCTTAGGGCTTAGTTTGCTAAAAATTATTCAACCCTTACCCTAAAAGTAGATAATTCCCATTCCCAATATTTCTACATAACACTGAGCATCCAAGTGCTTTAAACCTACAATATTTTTATGAAAACACATGCAGGACTAGAGATGTATTACCTTGGTTTTACAGAGAGATTGAAGTTCTTATCAGAACCTTTAGGGACCAAGCAGACTGGACTGGGAGCACTGGCATCTCCCTGGTTCTTGGTTGTTTGCCTTTGCCACCCTGCTTATACCTCTAGAACAGTTTTAATTTACCAATTATCCCCACATTATATCCAGTCATGTGGATGGAAGTTGAAATAAGAAAGAAGAAACAGCTCTTTCATAATCTTAAATATTTTCATTTCACCTTAATACATCATGTAAAATTAATTGTCTATCCATTTGCCAGGCTTACTACTGAGTTTTTAAATTGAGATGCATTTTTATTCCTGTTTGTTTATCAGCCATTGCCTCCTCTCCAGCCAAATGCAACAATGCAGAGTAATCAGATTTGGCAGCCCAAGTGTTGGCTGTCCACTGCTGCAGCCACAGTGTTTGCTCACTGTCACTCCAGTCACAAAGGATTTAGTCCACTTGTGTACACTGATCCATATAACACTGATTTTTCTACCTCTCTCACCTGTAAAACTTTCTTCTACCCACTCCTCTTAGGAAACAAATATAATTTTGTTATGTATATATATAATTAAATTACAATAACTATCAGTCATTGTAATTGTTATATGTTAATTGCCTTTTTTCCCTCTCTCTTTCTTAGGGATAGAAACAGCAAAAAGTGGCATAAACCAGGATAAGACTGAAGGACACATGGATCACAGCGCCATCCAGGCTGCCAAAAGGACAGATGTTCTTTGCTTTTCTACTGAAAAACAATTTATGTCTTCTATGAAATTAAATCCAAACTGTCTTTTCAGTTCTAGTAAACACCCACTAGGGATGATCAGGCTTTTCCTTTGTAAGCCCTATCCATGCACAGCACCTTGCTCACTCACTCCAAAAAGCCAGATTGCCAGCCTGTCCTAGCCCTTATCCCCCCGCTCTGAATTGTCTGTTCTTTAAAAACCAAACCAAACTGCTGTGTTTTCTCAAAATACATCTTTGGAATACTAACCTCCAACCACATTACCACTTGCCTCTATTTCAAATGCAATTCTGTGACATCAGCAGACTTGGACTAGCTCAGGTGATTTTCTCCAGTGACAGATGAAGAAACTCTCAAACTTCTGTTGAATTTTTTGATTAAAACCTTCTTTCCTTTACTTAATGCAATTCAACATTCACTGCATTTACAGTGCAAAAGAAACTCTTTCAAATCATTCTGCAGGTCAGCCACTGGTTTCCCCTGAGTAAATTCTGTTTCCTTCTTGGTTTTTCCCATCTGGTCTTAAACCAGCATTCAATAAAAGCAAATTCCCATGTTTTAATATCACACAAGAACTCTACATTGTGTACTGCAGCACTGTTTGAAGCAGGCACGCTGGAAACTAGTCAAAGAGGCAAGAGCTCTTTGTTAACTACAAACCAGCTAATACTTGAAAAATTTAATCTAAAAAACTCCCTCCAAATCCCCACACAATTTGTAATGAATGTCAGCATCAGTAATACAACTACTGTTTTATTTACCAAAATAAAAGAGCATATTATAACCTCCCACCTCAAAGACTAAATAATATTTCCCTACAAAGCAAGAGGTTATAAAATACCTGGCATGTCATTGTCACAGCAGGACTTGCAAAGGACACCAGAAGATGACTTACATTTAATTCTGTCTTTACTTTTAAAATCTATTAAAATCTATCCATCTCCATGGTAACTCAAAACATATATTCCTCCCACACAGTTTGATTGATAGTTCATACTTTTTGTTTTATAGTCAACTTTTTGTGTGTTTGAAAACACATAAAAACTGTCTAGCTGATCCTAATAATCTTAAATGATACCATAAATCTGTATGTGGCAGTAAATGAAAGGTACTGTATATATGGCTCCTTGTTATACTGTTGTTTAATCCCAATAAACTGCCATAACATCCTCTGGTCTTCGTAGCGAAGTAACTTTCAAATCAATTATAATAGATTTTCAGATTTTAATGGTATAAGACTTGCTTACAAACAAATTTTATTTTACTCTCCTAAAAACTTACACCTACTTAGAGATCAGAGTCTTCAACAAATCACTATGAGAGACTGATTACATAAAATTTCTTAAACTTAAGGAAGGAAAAAATAATTATGGGAACCTGTTATAACCTTAAAATATGAAGCACTTGAACTGAACTTCAGCAAGTTAGTGCTAAGGGGAGAAGTACTGAAATGGATTGCATTTTACAGCAGGAACCTAATAAATAAAGTGTAATTTCTACATGAATACTGCTTTTCCAAGGAAGAAATGTAGAGAGAGGTCATGACACCCACTAATGACCTTCAAGAAACCATAGCTAATAAATTGATGTAAATTTAAGTCTCAATTTGACACAGCAAGAGAAGGCCTTCTACTCAACTTTCCAACACACCTAAGCAGAGTAAAAGTCTCTGACTTTACCTACAAAACCTTCTAATTGCCCAAGATAATGAGCAGATATAAATCACACTGTGACACTTTTACATTGAGGTCTTTATTCTGGTTCCCACAATTCAATAAAGATGGGACAGACTGGAGCAGGTCCAGGAGAGAGGCACAAAGATGATCTGAGGGCTGGAGATCCTGACCTGTGAGGAAAGACAAAAGCAGCTGGGTCCCATCTCCCTGTGAATCCCATCCCAGCACTGCAGTACCAGCACAGCCTCTCTAAGAGGATGGAGGCTCTCTGTCCACAAGGAGACACAGGGAAAAGACAATGGGCAATGGGTGTAAATTGCACTAGGAGAGTTTTCATCCCAATGTAAGGAAGAAACACCTTTCAATAAGAACAACCATTCACTGGATTTGGAGAGGCTGCTACATAACCCCATGTAGGATCCCTTTCTGACAAAAGGTTGGGCCAGATGATATTTTGAGGTCACATCCAACCTGTAATATTCCATGGTTTATCTCCAGCTTCCCCCTCCATGAGTAAAGATACCGAATTATAAAAACATCCACCTTCAGCATACAATGCTGAAGTGTTCATTATTCTGCATTCTCCAAACCATTCTGCACATGCCCATCACAACCCAATCAAGAAAAATCTTCAAGTATTTTCTAGTAATCAAATAACAAATCTGCTAAAAGCCTCAGATTCAGTTGCTAAGCAATGAGATGATTTCTCAGTGCACTGTTCCCTCTGAGGAACTGAAGAACTAGATGCTCCTGGAAGTGGAAATATTTACTCTTAGTTTCCCTTATATGTTGTGCAGTACTTAATGAGACTATCAGCTGCCCCAAACTCCTATCTGAGTTCCTGGTCACTCCATGAAGATTCATCCTTCACTCCAAATATATAAAGATATAAAAATATCCATACCACTGCTGAACACTATTATCCAGAGTCCTGTCTTCTAAAGTGATAACTCTGAGTCTCACTGTTAATGTCAACTGAGGCCAGACAAGCTCTTCAGATTCTTTTAAGATGACTCTCACAAACCTGAACAATCACCCTAAAGGAATTTTCCTTCAAGGTAACCTTGAAAATGACATGAAAATGAGAAAAAGGACAGAGGGCCATGTATACAACCAATACTGTCTCTGTACATCTGTGTTGGTACAAATACCTCACCTTTCCAGGAGTTTGCTTGCACAGAATTGAAGAGTGTATTTAATATGCTCAGCCTTGACTTAAAGAAATTCTGTTCCTTGAAGGGAGACCTTCTGACACAGCATATCCATTTTAGGTCATGTCACATTTTCTTCTGTCTACATATTTCAGAAAATCCATCAGCAATTCTATGTTTTATCAGATATGGAACAAAGCACATCTCACTGAATAAAAGTGTCTCCTAGAACACTCCCCATAAGAGAAAACTACTTTAGTGACTCGGTGAATGGCGTTTTCAAGGTGAGTTTTAACTAGTGTTTCAATTTTAGGGACACCCAAAACCACCCAAATCACACAGCTGCAATTGCACCAAGTCCTGCTACCCCCTCTGTTCCTTAGTAGGATCTCTCAGGAAATTTAAGAGGAGCCAATGGGAAATTGGTTTCACACTGAGCTGGCAAAAATTCCATCTATTCCCAACACCATTAGGTCTTACTCCTGAAAGCAGACAAGAAGTCACCTCCCACATCCCTCGCTCCCCTTTGCATAAAAGTAGCAAATTAACGTTATTGATCTGACCAAACTCTAAATTGGGCAATTATGTTTGGTCTCTCCACAGTCATCTGCTCCTTCAACAGAAATAGTCCTCATATCACATCTTAGACTCTGAGGAATTTTTTTTTACAGTTAAAATAGCTACTGTGCACCAACAGTGAGTTTCAGTGATCTCCTTAGCGGACTTAAAAACTCACAGGAGCCTTGTTTGACCTAATTAACAAAAGCTTACAGAGAACTTGCAGATCCTTTATTTAGAAGTAGTATAAAAATAACAAATCTTATCAACACATATAGGGTAAGAGAGAAAGTTAACAGCCTTACTGGTATCATTTTGCTGTCTCAACAGAAGTCAGTAGACTGGTGTGGGCAACTACTCGAGAGCTGCACACATCCATTTCACTGTAACAAATGCAATTTTGCATCTTCATCCACCTCTGTGCCTAAACAAGTCTCCCCAAGGTTTTTTCTTGCTTTCCTGCTCTCTCTTCCTTGTCCCTTCACAGTAGGCACAAGAATAGGCTCAGCTGCTCAAAGTGGTACACTAATAATCTCGCTTTTCCCTTCTCCCCCACTCCAAATTAAGTACAGGACTGGGGAAGGGAATCACTGGCATCTTTTGCTTATCGCCTTTGCAATACTGGGAAACAATAAGTAAAACCTTCTTCTAAATTTCTTAGGCTTCCACAGAAGGATATAGTTATGGTGTCCAAATGAATCTAAAGAGCAACAGGGAGTATTGGAGCCAGGCAAAACTACACCACAAGATACTGGGTCTGTGCACCTACTGACAGTACTCAAACACATGAGTGTGTGTAAAGCATACTCACAAACACACACACATCTGGCCAGCTGTGGTTAGCAGCAACCCTGCCCACATTACCAGCAACTCCAGCGTCTATGTAGTACAGATTTTAAATACTGAGATCCACACTCACTGTGAACTCTCTTCTAATGATTTTTACAATAGCAGTGAAAGTAGGAAAACTCAAACCAAGTAGGTCAAATAGAACAGTAGGGTTTTTTTTGTCAGAAAGTAACTACTAAATCTCATTGTTTCAGTGCTCATCTCTGAAGCCTGGATACAGGATACAGCCTGTATACAGACAGACCAGAAGGCAAAGAACTGCTTTCCGTTTTCCAGTGGCACTGCCTTGACTGCACGTGGATTACATATTGGAATAGGGGAAAATCTGCTCTTCACATAGAATCACAGGGTTCAAAGGGACCTTAAAGCTCATCCAGCTCCACACCCTGCCATGGGCTGGGACATTGTCCCAGCTTGCTCCAAGCCCCTGTCCAACCTGGCCTTGGACACTTCCAGGGATGGGGCAGCCACAGCTTCTCTGGGAAACCTGTGCCAGGGCCTCACCACCCTCACAGTATAATTATTTTTCCTTGTATCTAGTCTGAATCTGACCTCTTTTCATTTAAAACCATTACTCCTTGTCCTATTGCTATGGGCCCTGCTAAAAAGTCTGTCCTCAGAACCACAAAAGTAATATAATCTTCACTCTTTTATTAAATAATAAATATTTAAGTTCTATTCCTGATTACTCAACTATTTAAAAAAGATTATTTTTCAGGCATAGAATTTTTAACAAGGTTATAGTTTTTGCTAAAAATCCCATCCAATATAAATAACAGATTCTGACAGTTTCCATCCAAGTTTTATTTGTATTGCTTTTCAATTGGAGAAAAACCTCTGGCATTTTCAAAAAAGCTTGCTGTTTTGTCAGCATTTAAAGAGTTATATGATCAGAATCCAACTACTTAGAGCATAATTTGTTATCACAGTAAAGCAAACAACACATCATGCATCTTTCTATTTCAAATTCATTTCAGGCACAGCCCTTTCTCTGTGAACTCATTACAGACAAATGCCTTTTTCTCCTTAGACTAAAACTTGGCTTTCACCTTGATAGCAAAAATTTAAAGAATATCACAGCCCTGTGCAATGCAATGATCTCAGGCTAATCTTTCTAATATATATTTCTCAGAATTCTAAACTAAAATTGCTGCACAACTCCTGTAACTCAAACCCATTCAAGCTTCCCCACGCACAGTTTATTCCCAGTACTAGCACGGACTCTCTGTGGTCAGAAGGAAATGAGGAAGATTCCCAATATTTTACACCAACTAATTTTCTACAACTGTCTCAAAGCTGTGCTTTACTTCACCCTTCCATTTCTCACTGTTCTCCTCCTCCCTCCAATTTTCTGTCAGCAGAAGTTCCTTATCTTGGAACAACATAACATCCCTCTCCAGGCAGTGTTTTAATCACGGCAGGCTTCCTGGGTATTACATCCCAGCTCCCATTGTTTCACTGAGAGACAAATACAAACCTTACAATGCACCTCAACAATCCTACCACAGTAATTGCTGGGAATTTTTAATTGAAACAAACTCGGTCTTTCAAACCATAATCCAGGTAGGGAGTTCACAAAAAAGCATGAGATGAACATTTGAGCCTATTTAGAGATGTTCAGAGAGGCTGCTCATGTTGTTTGCCAGCCCCACTGACCAGTGAAGGGCCTTTTGCAGGCACTGACCTGCTGCGAGTGTCTTGAATTTCCCCTACAGTAAGGAATGTTTCTGCAAAGCTGACTAGGCACAGCAGCATGATAAATAACATTAATTACATTTCTTAGATGATCCTTATTACAGTTTGGGAATAATAAAAATTTCTGCTGGTGCTGATCCAACAACAAATAAGGATTCTCATTTAGTCTTTCAATATATTTTAAGGTATGTCCTTACATAGCTTCCAGCCTGAACACCACAGATAAAATTCTAACCCTAGATCTGCCACAGGCATGTCAGTGCATTTCTTCAGGCTTCCAAAGTACAGCCCACAGATGGGACAAATGTCTGTTACCCACTTAAGAATGGTGCAAATTGTTCTGCCAGAAAAGCTGTGGTACTGTATGAGTGGCCTGCAGATAAGAAATCACTGAAGGTGCTCAAACACTGGCGGGTTGGCCCAGGGAAGCTGGAGAGTCTCCATTCAGGAGGAACTCAAAACCTGGCTGGTGCAGTCCTGTCAGCCTGGTCTTGGTGACCCTGCTTAAGAAGGCAGCTGATGATCTCAAGAAGTCTCTTCCAATCTAAACAATTCTGTGATTATTTCTATATTAGAATTTTTAAATTTTTGAAAGTTTTTGGGAAAAAAAACCCACAATGCAAAATAATGTGCTTTCTACTAAGAAGCTCTGCCAATTTCTTCGTCATGGAGCAGATGCCTCCTTCCAAAGTTCTATGAGAACAGTAAATTCTTTCCCCTGTTATTTAAGAATACAATAATGTTTTGTGCAATTTTATAAGAAATATAATGAGCTACAACAGAAAGCAGTCCCAGAAAGAAAAAAAATCACTAAATGAAAGTTTATAGCTAGAGCTTTCTCTCTCCTTCCCCTCAAGGAACTGGTGTTAACAATAAAAAAGAAATACTTTAGTAGAAAGGAAGCTTGGCTCATTTGTAGGTAAAATGATTCCCCTTTTTCCAATTTAATACCATTGCCAATATTATTGTTGTCATCTTCAGATGACACTGGGGAGAGGGGGAGAAAAAAATCTTACAAGAAGAAAACAGAATAGATCACTTTATTCTCATGCACCAGAGAGGTATGTATATACAATGGAAAAAGGAGGAGTATCGGGTGTAAGGAGTGGTATAAAAAATTATATATACCATGTTCCCTGTCCCTCCTGCATTAAATCAGATGCTCCTTTCCAAGAAAATGCCTCCAGGGACATCTGACCCCATAGAAAAACTGGGACCAGCAAGAGTAAAACTGATTTCCTAAGAGTTGATTGCTTTTTGAAGCACAGAACACAGCTGGTTATGCTGGAGATGCACTAGACTCACTTCACTGGATTATCCTGGGTTGGTTTCCTAGACATGTAACTGATGTCACTGCAGGTTTAAATGAGGAAACAAAGCTTCTGCAGCCCTATGTAAAGGTATTTCTCTAAAGGAAGAACAGAAAGGAAATGCAAGCTTAGACCACCTACAGTTCTTGATCCTAATACTACAGTTAAAGCTTGCAATTACTAACCTAAAAAAGAGAAAACAAAAGCCAGGAAAAAATACCTTCAAATGCTCAAGTTTTTTATCTGCTGTGTCATGGGCTTTGGCTATTAAAATGTAAGAAAAGAAGAAGGTTGGAAGCAGAAGTAGGAGACATTATGTGGCAGCAACTGAAAGTTATAAAAAAGATATGTATAAAACTCAATACACTTATCCTAGTGTTTACTTCTAATTTATGGAGGAACAACTTTACAAAACCTCCCATAGTTTGAGTTCTTCTCCTTTCAGACTCTAGACACTAAAACAACTACTTACAAACTGTGCTGAAGAATTTTTGAATTCTTAGATGGGACTCACAAAAGTATTGTATCATATTATTTCTTAAATATTTAATAGCACTTTAAAATTGTTGCCTTTTTTATAACAATGAAGTTTTCAGATCTGAAGGTAGAATTTCAGAAGTGCAGAAAGTTCCAGTGTAGTCCATGTGACTCTCACATGATCCATTATTCTGCAGTTAGGGAACCCCACTTAAGTACAAGGAATCCAACAATTCTGATATGGGTTCTGATGGATTTTGAATGCACAAAGGCAGGCAACATTTCTCCCAGGGTATTGGATAAGTGCAAGGAAACAAGCTCTGCCCTTACCACATACAGCTGTTTCCAGAGCACGGCCCATTCCTGCAGTGTTGCTGTGACTTCGGTCACCACAGAATCTTCAAGAGGAACAACTGTTTCATATTGCCTGTAGAAAAAGAGGGGGAAAATTAGCAAATGTACTCTGGAAAAGGTAGAAAAAGAAATGTGACAGCACAGTAATGTGTAAAATTCCAGAACTTGAATTTGTTCAACATAAGGAGACTATCTTAAGAGGATCATGTTGTCTACTGTAAAACTGAAGCAACTACAGAGTCATAGCTATTGTTCCTCCATTACATTCCACAAGATTAAGCTTATGTGAAGCATTTCCTGGTTACCTGTTCAAAAGACATCATTTCAGTCTAATCAAGGTCAACAAAAAGCTTTCATTACTACAGCATGTTAAATGAACTTCCCTGTAAAGTGGGGTCCTTCACAATTTGGGTCCCTTCTCTAAGCCAGCCCACCTCTTTTTTCCCCCCTCCATTAATGTTAGCCAATATCAAAACTACCCAAAATACCTGCTGTCTACTAACCTGTCCTATCCAGAAAGCTTTTTCAACATTGCAGATGAAATCTGAGGGATCTATTCTCTAATCAAAAGCATAAAACTTGTTCCTTTCTGGTAAAGATTTTCCAAAACCATTAAAGGAGAGCCACCAGAGTGGTTTGGATTGGAAGGGACTTCAAGGCTCACCTCATTCCAGCCCCTGCCATGGGCAGTGACACCTTCCACTGTCCTAGGGTGCTCCAAACCCCATCCAACGTGGCCTTGAACACTTCCAGAGATGGGGCAGCCACCACCTCCCTGGGCAAACTATGCCAAGGTGTCATTACCCACAACCTAAAATATGTCTTCCTTAAATGTAAACCCATCATCTCTTATCTGATTCCTACAGACTCTGCCAAAAGCCCTGTCCCCATCATCTTACAAGCCCCCTTTAGATACTGAAAGGCCACCAACAGCTCTGTCCAGAGCCTTCTCTCCAGGCTGAAGAACCCCACCTTTCCCAGCCTGTCCTCACAGCAGGGGTGCTCCAGCCCCGGGGACAGTCCCTGTAAGTCTCCAGGGATGTTTGGGGAGGGCAGGGGCAGTGAGCAGGTGGCTATGTCCCTGGGGACAGTCCCTGTAAGTCTCCAGGGATGTTTGGGGAGGGCAGGGGCAGTGAGCAGGTGGCTGTGTGGTGTTCAGCTACCTGCCAGCTTCAACACATGCTCTGTTATTTCACAAGTGCTTATAATGGTACCTGAAATAGATTCTGAAATAAAGAATTTTTAAACAAAACATGAAATAACCATGCCCCTCTGGTTCAGGACTGCATTACATTCTGTTGTATCAATTGGTGCATGAGGCTTTGATACTTTGAAACAGTATATCAGTTTTCCTAATAAGTACCTGAACTGGTTGCCCTTCACAAACTCTAAACTAACATCAAGGACTAATTAACTACACATCACAGGGAACTGCTCCTTCCCCTAAGGAGAGTACACATTAGGAGTGGTTATTCTATGCAATATATATCATTTTATTACACCCCAAAATTATGAAGCATCAGTATTACAGCTGCTTTTACTGAGGCCCTTTGGGAACAAATCTACAATTTAAGCCTATCAGAAGTCACCTGTTTTTCTGCAGGTAGTTCACTAAGTGCCATTTAATACATTTTATCTTCCACATTTAATTTGTTGCCTCAGGTCACTGTCTGAAACATTGCAATTATAAATCTCCCCACAGCAGCCTTTATCTGGAATATGCAAGTAAAAGCAGCAGTGAAAACACAAGATATTGATTTCAGGAGTCTTAGTCAATCTCACAGGAAACTTTGCAGGTTCCAGAGCCCTCAATCAGTAACTTCCCCGACATGACATTGCCACCAGTGTCAACTGAAATAAACCCACTGCCTGCAATACATTAATACAAACAAAGAGAAGGGCAGAAGTTTTCAGCAGTGCACTTCAGCCACTCTTTGGGTGAGGTGGGGAGGTTGGATCCTTTGGAAAATGTTCAAGATAACACAGCTACCTGTCAGCTATGACTCTGAAAATCTGTAGATAAATGAGATGGGCATCTGTAGATAAATGAGCCTAGTGACTGGTGCCTCCATAACAAACAGGAAATACAGTATTTTGCCAGTGAGAGAACAAGCAGAATGGAAGAATATAAGTAAAGGTCTTTAAATGCATGTGTTTCAGATGATACCTCTAAAGTTACAATTTTATGAGCCAAAACAAGCAAGAGTAACCAGACCTGACTCCTGCTATATTAAAAACAAACAAATCACCCCCCAACTCTGTAGAATTACATTTCATTTTCAAACCCTCATACACAAAAAAAGATACAATGAACTAAAACATCTCTGTACGTTTCAATAATTATTTCTTTGTTTCCCTTCTAGATAAAAAGCACTGTAGCTTCTTAAAAAGAAGGAAAAATACTCACCCTCTGTTACTGACAATTGCCTTTTTCAAGTGAATATAATTTGCAGGAAAAATCCCCTGCAAGAGAAAAAATTCTTTATATTATAAAAATACATTTGCACTTTCCAGCATTGGTAACCTAAGCCACAATAAATAACTGCCAATATATCTATTAAGAGCTCCCCAAACACCCATTGTGTCAAAGCTGCCAGTCAAAACTCTACATTCAGATTAGTATCAATTGACTGTTTTAGTCTTTCTTAGACCAGGACACCACAGTGGACCAAACCTCCACGTGGGAAGATGAGAAAAGTGGCTCTTCTGCTGTTTGCAGCACAGCACCAGCAGCACCCAGAGCAGGCTGATGCTGATTAGGGGTGACACAGACAGAGGCTTAAAAAGACAAATGTAACAAAAACTAAAAGCCCACCATCAAATTTGCATTGAACCCTCAAGGACAGAAGTATTCCATTACTTGCACACCCTGGAGCTGTCAGTTTTCTTCCCTTTCCAGGGAAAAGCTGTTCAAACCCACTTGGGACACCTCTGGTTATTTGTCTTCTGCTGTTCCCATGAGGGCTGGACTCCAACCTTGCCTGTGCCAGAGTGCTCTTGTGTGTTGACACATGTGGAAAAGGGGGAATTTAATCCAACCTTTTTCCAGTGTTCCACATTCTCTGAAAAGCACAGGGCCCAGAATCCTAACAGCAAAGTCTGTCAGTGTGTAAGAACAGCAACCTGCCCTTCAGTGGGAAACAGAGAAGCAGCATTGGAAATCTTTGGGTTAAAAACCAGCTGACAGCCTCTGACAAAAATGTCAGAAATCAAGCTTGGGCTTATAAATTTTAGAGCTTTAAAGCCATACAATTTAGGAAGAAAAATTTTTGGGGGGCGGGGGGGAGTGGAGGTTAAAAGGAATACCAAGTACAGAAGATTCCAAATGCTAAGGAAAATTCCTTCTTCTTATAGAAGAAAAAAAGCTGAATCTAAGAGGAATGGCTTCATCAGGAAAAGAGTAAATGTGCTTGCTTTCAGCCACATGAAAATCCAGAAAGGAAAGAAATGCTACTTCACTTCCTTGTTTGGTTCACTTCTAGTTAAAGTTGCTTATTTCTGGTATCTAAGAAACCAGAGAAGGTTTGAAGGGCTCTCCTATCAAAACTGAACATATACGCACAAGCAGCAGTACCAACACACACAATGACTGCAGGCATTTCATTAAAAGAGTCATAACAATGTAATACAGGTAATTTTATATTCCATACACAGGTATTAGGTAGACATGAGGAATCTGATACTCTTCTCTCTTTAAATACAAGCAATATTTAAACCAACACATAATGAAGTGAAGCTCATATAGAAGCACCTATTGGCATGTTTGGATACAAATATTTAAAGAATATTTAAATAAATATTTAAAAAAACTTACATGTCCTCACAAAAACAATCATACCAGAACAGTCAAAAAAGTTCTTGAAGAGCAAAAACAATGGAAAAAAATGGAAAATAGCCAAATCCAATGGTTAAACTGTAAAAATCTGAAACCACCCCCAACAACGTACAAAATCCTTTTTCAACAGACTTTTTTCCAAGTTGTCTTAGATTAATAATTCAACTTATTAAATGCGTTCTTAAAAATGCTGCATTTCAGCAATGCAATATCACCCACCTATGCTTTTCTTAGGGGAATAGGGTGGAGAGGTTCAAATTGGATGAGATTTATAACAGTTGAAAAAATTACATGTTACATGTCAGGAAGGTTTCTGATCCTTTGAGTGATTAATGAGTATCATTCAATTTAAAAAGAAATCCAATCCTCCCACAGGAAAAAAGTTAGAGAAGGAAAATGAAAAGTTTACTGGGTTGCAACAGCAAAATAGATTTAATCTCTCATTAGATTAACAAATGGATTCATGCTTACCTTGACACTGGGCTTCTTAATGGAAACACCTCTGTACCAGCCTGAAACCAGATAAAACACATTATAATTATTCGTGGAACTGCTGTCTTTACAGAGAAGCAAACAGACTACAACTATGCAGTCACTGAGATCCTCTAAAAAAAAAACAGCTGTGCCTCACATAGGTGAAGTTTTTAAAAGATTTTTTTTAATTAGGGTTTTTTTGTAAAAATTACTTTTATTTTGCTCTGCAATGATGACAAACCCTGAATAACCAGCAATGCTCCTGTTTCTTCCTACCAGGAATAACAGCAGATTAGCTAGCTCCCATACTAATAATCCTTAGTCACTGTGGCAAAGATTCATTCAGCACTCAGGGAAGAATCTGCACTGAACACTTTTCTTCCAGGCTGGCACATGAGTCTTGTTGCAGTGTTTATCTTGACAAAATCTCCAGACTTTAGAAACCTGTAAAACCCATTATCATACATTTCTAATGTGCTTTAAACAAATATAAATTCTTTGCATGTGTCTGGTCTTATGTATGTCTGAGTAGAGAAGAGGCTTTAGGATCTAATTTACACACCCCATTATCATTCTTGTATTCCCCATCAGGAAACAGCTCAAGGCAGGACAATAAATGAGGAGTGAAACACAAAGCTGCTAAAGCTGCAAGTTAAATAGAAGAACCCAGTTCCTGTTGCTTCCCACAGGTGACAGTGATGTCACTGCAGCATTCAGCCAGGAAAAAAGGGGCTGAAAACCTCACCCAGCTGAGGAGTGGAAAAGCAGCACAATCTGGAGCTGGGCCTGGAACAGCCCCAGGACTGTAGGGGGACAGTGGGTGCCTTTCTGAGGAGGGGCCTGGCCCTCCCCTGCCAGCCCAAATTCCTGAGCAAACCTGGCCAGGCCCAGCTCCAAGCCAAGTTGAGCCTTCAGGTGTCATTAGAACTGCAGCCAGCATCAGGCACAGCCCTCACCTGCCAAAAGCCAACACTTCACATCAGCTAAATCCAATTCCCATAAAAAGTCCTCTCATTTTCCCACTTACTACTTACTGTCTTTTCCCTCCCTTATTTAAAATTGCACTGGCAAAACCTGCCAGTAATTTGCTATGGAGAATAAAGAAGAACAGAACAAAGTAACTGAGTATTCTGTCTCTCTTAGAAAAATGACTTCAGATTTGCCTGAATTATAATAAGAGTCTCATTGAGAGGACCAGATGTGTGGAAGAAGGCCTTGAATTTGTTTAAAAGACAGCCTTGATAGTCTTGAATTTTTATTTTGTTTTAAAAAGGGAATCTAAGTCAATACGAAATAAAATAACTGATGAATTCAAGACAATTGCAAACCTTAGTAGAGAAAAAATTAAAATCCATCTTCTTCATTAAACAAATTTTTCATGAAGATAGGACATAACACAAAGATTTGCTTTCCTATGAAATCATTGTTTATATTAAAAAATAAATTATTGTTGTTTTGAATTCATTTTAGTTGATCAGGGCAATCATATCAATATAAACATATATGCACAAACAACACACACAGGTCCCTTACATGAGTGTTTTCTAGAACTCCACACAACTGTGCCCACACCTGCTTTTGAGCAACAGATGCTGCATATTTTTAAGGTCACAGAAAAAAAAAAATGCATTTATCCTGTGATTCACTGTTACTAATATTAAATACAGTCTGTACCTCAGAAATAAGCAGACATTTAAGCTCTAAGACAAACAGAATGACAAACTTCTTGGTAAATGGGGAAAAAAGTGGTTTCATCCATGTTTGTGAACAGACCTCCAAAAGAAGAAAACCCAATAAAGGAGGTGACCATTAATAACCTAGATCTGCAGGTAGTAAACAAAACACATTTCCAAAAAACTACCTAACTTCTGGAGTTTTTTTTTCTTCATTCCAAAACAAATTTTCAAAGTTTACAAGTTCTGTGTTTACAGAGTTGTGAAAAACAGGAGGGAAGCACCCTGAGAAATCACCCAGCTCATCCAAGCCATGGCTCTAAATCTCTCCTCACATTTAGTCTGGTTTAAACATCATCCAATCATTTATTATCAGGGCTGAATAACACTGCACTCCTTGTCTGTGGAAAATGATCCATACATCTGTAAAACCTAGATTCCAAGGTATTTCTGCACTAAATTCCAAGGAAACTCTATTTCTGCTACTCCACACAGACCAGTTTGAAAGCAGTGGTGTTGCACAGGCAACTTTTTAGAAGAAATTTCTTCTACAGATCAACACTGGCCAGTAAAACCGCAGGTAATATGTGAAATTTTAGTACAGTACTTAGAAATCCAGCATATTCATGTCAAGTGGAGATGGCAAATCCTCACTGGACAACCTATTTCAGTGGCTCAGACAACATGCATGCCCTTTACACCCTGAACTTTCTTCGATGCTATCTGAATATTGGATTTTTTTCTCTTTTGGACATCATGAAAAAGATTTTGTTGACTTCTATCTTGTAGTTTCCTTCGTATATTTGAGAAGTTGCTACATTTCCTTTAATCTTATAAATTGTGCTCTCCAGATCTTACTTGATCTTTTATCTTTTTTAATGTGGTGTAATTTTTTTAAAGTCTCTATTTTGAGTTTCCTTCAACACTGTGCAAACAAGAGACAGTCAAGGAGCTCAACAGAAGCTGAAAGACCCACATTGTAAAATACACAACTTATTCTGTATCACAAAGTAAAAGCTATGGGAAAAGGTACAATGCTTTTTTTTTAAAGGTACATTTAGAAAATTGCATCTGCATTACATTATTCCCCAAAATGAACTAAACCTGCATTCTGGAATTAGTTTTAAACACATTAATATTGATGTAATAATTTATCTTAAAGAACATTTGTTTTGGAGGATTTAATGACAATAGTCATCAAATTTAGGCAGGTGCTTCAGCTAATTGTGATCCCAACAAGCACTCCCTGGTCAGACACAACACTGACCAACAGCCTGAGGTGTCACTGCACTGCAAATGATAACTGTTAACATTTCAGAGTTATGGCATGCATTTAGTGACACATGGTCTTCAGAGGGTACTGACTTCACAGACATGGTGAAGAAGATGGGATTTAAAATCAAGAAGCGGAAAAATACAGCTGTAAAGTGACGAGAATTTTGTGAATAAATTAATGTGAAACAATGATCATGCCTGCAGTGAGGTTGCACGGGGACATTGCTGAGATGGCTGACCTGAATCAGCCAAAGGGATATTCCATACCACAACACATCATTTGGTACAAGAAAACCAAGAATCAGTCTATCAGAAATACCACTCTAAAACTACCTGTACTTGTGGAAATCCAAGGGGGAACCTGAAGCCACATTAGAGAATGTGCCAACTGTTGGATAAAGACTGAAAACTCCTCTTTCCAAAGGTATGTCACACTCAGGAGTCTGAGCAACAGTGCAGCCCTAGTTAAATTGCAGAAGTAGCTCTGGAGTAGTCCTGCATACCTCAACCTCTTCATTTCAGTGACTAGAAGACCTACCAATGATTTGTTCATCTTTATTTGAAAGTGTATTGAATGAAACCAGATATTCTAAAAGCCATCTCATAACCTTTTTCAGATTTCCACTTAATCCACAAGAGGTCTGTCACATGGAAAATTGCTCGCCCCTTTAGAGGATTCAGTAACAAAAAAGCAAAAGGGTCCTAATTGAAAGTTATTGATCTACTTTTCAGAAAAATAACGCTCAAGTATCAGTGTCAAGTAAAGAATCATGAGCTGCAGACTGTAGGAAAAAAGAAATTCTGCATATAATTTCTTGACAAATAAAATTCTGAAAATAAATTACGTAAGTATTTATGGTAAATTTGTTCTTAAATAAAATCTGCTCTTAAATAAAGGACTAGCTAGTAGAATCTGCTACAGGAACTAGAGCATTCTTTGTCCTACAAAAATAAAGCTGTCTTTTGCATATACAAGCCAATAAGCAATTGCTTTTACCTTGTTATCTGCATGTGAACTGCTTTACAGAGCTAAAGGCACCCCAAGTGACCCAGGAGAGGGACAGGAGCAGTGCTCAGCAAAGGCTTCCCAGTGCCCTGAGCACCCTGTCCCGAGCTGGCTGCTGCGCACATTCGGGGCAGGAGCAGCAGCTGAATCCCTGGCCCAGCCTGCCAGCACCACGTCAGGGAGCAGCCTGGGGCCAGCAGAGCCACAGGAATATGCTGATAATTGTGCCAGGGCTGCATTATTACCACGACAAAAGGGAAAGAGAGATGGGATGTGTTTTATCGTGGCATTGGCCAGAGGGCTGTCAGGAAGCCGCTCCTGTGCTCTAAAGATGACTTTCAGTAACTGGGCAAGATCCACAGCAGCAGAGGTGTGAGAGGCTTCGCTTCCACGGGCACATTCCACAAAATGCAAAGAGGAAAAAAGGATGAACGGGGGGAAAAAACAAACAGGAAAACAGATATCTCACTGGAGACATCTTCCTCAGGCCAAACACGAATTACTGGGAAGGAGTCACTTGGGCCCAGGCAGCCACAGGTGAGCTCCCAACTCAGATGGGAGGAAACCTGCAGGGCTCCCACAGCACTGACAGCCTGGAGTGGGACTCCTCCCTCAGCTGTATGGCACAGCTTGGAAGCATGGCAAAGGCCAACAGAGGGAAGCTTTAAATATATTTCGTGCACAGTTTAAGAACACAATTGTTAATGTACACACATGAAAACCATGTACATAAATACTTGTGTGGATAGCAGAATCTGCATGGGTAAGATAATAGTCTTTTAACTGGTGCTTCAGGCATCAGCTGGTGTTTCCATTCTTCAGTGAATAGACAAAATTCTCAAGGTAATAATTTTAGTTACTGAAGTTATAGCATTTTAATCTAAAGAAAACTGCCCTCTAGCAATAAAAACAAATGGATGAAACCGACATTTTAAATTTAGTCTGAATGCCACTAGTTACTGACAGCCACTGCCTGTGGCAGAGCAATGGCCACATGACTTGAAAGACGGTGTTCTTTAGAATGCACAGTCCAAATGTGTATTTCAAACCAGTAGCGTGCTCATCCTTTGCCACTTGACAAAAGAAAACTCCATCTTTCAGCATTTCCAAGCACCACACTAATGCCCCTCCAGCTCCTCCAGGCACAGCAGGCAGATCAGAGAACTCCACTTGGTGTTTTAGCTCTCCCTCTGTGCCAAGATCATAACTGGAAGGGCTCTGAGAGGGGGAAAGCTGTGAATGACAAGCACAGGTCCAAGTGGTGTCTTGATGAACATTTCTAACCTTTGAGTGAGACCAGTGGAGGATCTGAGAGTCCTTTGTGAAAGCAGTAACTACAAAGCCTCCCTGGTAACACCTCGTGCTTTACAGATGGTGTGTGTTTGATAGAAACACAGGTGGAGCCTGTGGTAGCTGCAGAGGAAAGGCAGGAACCAAGTCCATTAGTTTTATTTACTGGAATAGTGGGCAGTGGGAGGCCTTTGTCAGACTTAGGAAGGGTTAAAAACAGTGATTTAGATATCTGTGGTCTGGTATGAAGGCACACAGAGGACCAGGCACACAAATTTGGGGAAATCCAAAAGTTCCAATTTCAAGCATGTGAACAAGACCCAATTTAAAAAAGACAACTATTTCACTCCATTTCATTAAAAAATGCATAGACAAGCACAATATTTTAACACGTTATCAGTAGGTAGTCATATTCATATTTATTAACCTTAGAGACAAATACCTATGTGTGAGTGTGGGTGTGTGTGTGCATGCACCTACATTTGTTTCTTTACTCTGCAAATATCTGTAACACTTAGCTGCAGTGGTACCCAGACTCTTGAAATAGGAAATTCCCTCCTCTTTCATTCAATTGCTCTAAAAGCAGGGCCTGCTTCTTACACCAGCCACTACAGAAGAGCACTTGCTCTTTTATAATACAAATACAGTTATTCAGTAAGTTATTATGATTAAAAATAAGCACATTCAGAAGTATAGCTATTCTTTGAATCTTTGTCAGCCTTGAATTCTTTGGCAAGTCTCTGAAATCACAGTTCACATCACTGAAAGTTTTTGTGTATGTGAATCTTTTCAACCCAGACAGAAAAATCCCTGCTGCAGACAATTATGCATAAACTATTCAAGAAGTGAAGCTGAAACAGCAATGGATCTCCTGTGACTCTCACAGCAGTGACCCTTATTTTGTGTGGGTTAACATTATTTTATCCAGTCTGCCTACACAAAAGAACGCAGAAGGAGAGGAACCTGTTAAACAACCACTTAGACAAGAATGCTTAAAAAGCAACTGGTTTTTTTTTTTCTAAGAGTCTACTTTGCACATTTAGTGTGCTTTTTTGCATAATTCACACATGCAAGAGCTGCAGCACAGACCATCTGAATATTCAGATGGGTTTATAGTGTGGAGTTCCAGATGTTATTATCAAAATTAATCTATCTTTTTATACACAAAGTCCATGGTAAAGGCAACTCAGCCAAAATGACAAAATAGAGGGTTTAAAAAACAAAACCAAAAAATTCTGTACAAACATTCTTCCATCCAGGGAAACCCTGTCTGAAGACCTCATTTCTCAGCAATTTGAAGACTGGCATGAATTGCTTTTGAGGAATCATCCTCAAAACTACCAGCAAAGGAAATATTCAAAGCCTAATTATTTTAAAACTGTAAATGCAAGTTGGATTATCCATTTGCTTTTCCATAAACAACTTGCTCCTTGGAGATTGTGCTTTTATTTCCCAGTTTTAAAAATTTCCCAGAAATGGTAGGAAAATACCAAGACTGCTTTCCACAACATACAGTGTTAAATTCCCTTAGAGTTATCCTATCCTAAGCAAAGGGATACTTTTCTCCAGAGCTTGCACCACATTCTAATTTACAAGACCTGGTAGAATAACTACAATCTGCCCTCAGTATGTGAGCACAGCTTAGCCCACCACACCACTTGTGGTTTTTAAAAAAGCATGGGACTGTTTACAGCAAGCTTCTTAGTGGGTAGTTTTCCCCACTACACTGCAAAGCTCTCATTCAACAGAATTTTTACAAACATACATTACT
This sequence comes from Irena cyanogastra, assembly GCA_013397155.1. Lineage (NCBI taxonomy): Eukaryota > Metazoa > Chordata > Aves > Passeriformes > Irenidae > Irena > Irena cyanogastra. The sequence continues at coordinate 247,439 of VWZV01004333.1, forward strand.
AGAAAAATTAGCATAGAGAAGGTGACTTTTTTGTGATAAGTTAAGTCAGTGGGAAAACAAACATCTGAGTACAAGAAAAAGCATCAAGAGCAAAAGACAGTTCTAGGCATGAGAGAGGCAAAGCAGAGTCTGCTGACAAGCACGCAGAAGGTCTGGGGAACAACATTAACACTGGAGATGAAAAATTACTTTAAACTGAACAAATAAAAAAGAACATCTACAACTCTGTGGAATGTTAATTTGGAGTTCAAATTTGTGGATCTGGGTTTTGAATTTGTTCAATACTTCAGGATTAAGGTTACATTATTCCACCTCAGTCTACAGTGAAACGTTCTCATACAGTATCTTGTCAACCTACTTCTCACCAGACACATTTTACAACACTTGCTTGAACATTAGGATAAGAATGATTCTCCTTTTACATACAACTTCAATCACATTCTTCATTGTGAATAAAGCAGAGCATTGGGACAGTCAATTTATTACACACAGACATCTCCAGCCATATAAGAACTATAACATTTACAATGGCATTTTGCTTTAGGTACAAAACCACATATCAAGACAAATGCAAAAAAATCTCCCCATAACCCATATTTTTAACATTTTTTTCTGGTATTGCTAATCTACTTAACAACTAATATTTTCCATCTGTTCAGATGTTTCTAAGTAATTAAACTGATACACTCAATAGAAATGCATAACCGTAACACTGAGAAAATATAGTAAAAAAAAAGATACTGATTCTATACTCTACATGATGAAAATTCAGTGTAAGACCCAGTTACAATACAACAAATCAGGTCAGGGTTCAAGATTTTCTGGACAGATGGTTAACTTCAAACACACTGACCCCCTATCAGACTGGATTAGTGCCAAGAGCACTCAGCCTTCCCTACGGAAAGTGGGTCAGAGTAGGTTTTATTCAAGTGCTTTGATTTGATGCATCATGATTTCCAAAGTACTTATTAAAACCTGCTAGTTTAAGATACTGGTATATTCTTACATAGAAAATGGGGTTCCTTCTTGGACATCACACTTACCTTCACATTTCTCCAGGATCTGGACAGTTTCACCTAGTTCCAGGACCAAGCCTTGCGGAACAGTTCCTCGGAAGCTGCATATCACTAGAGGGTGGGGAAAAAGAGAGAGAGACATATGAGGCTTGGATCTTTGTGTGAATTTTCTTCTAAGCATAGCCCTTTAGCTCACTCCCTGCATAAAAATAGCTCTTACATAGCTGCCCAGAAAACCTGTCAGCCAACTTTTCCTGATCAGGTATCTTTATTCCGGCCCTTATCAGAAATTAAGCTCAATAGCAACATAAAAGCTGAGCTTTTAAAAAGATTTTTAAATAAAGCAAGGCTTGTAATCACTTTAATCAGCAACCTCGATTTATATTGCATACAAAGATTTCCTTGTCTCACAATTCTTACCCTCCTCCACAAACCATCAATGGAACAGGCTGCCCAAACTGCAGAGACTACAACAGGAAATCAACTCCAACAATTACTTTTCTCCAAGTTGAAACTATTGCAAATACCATCTGTGCATCTAATAGACTGCAAAAATCCCATAATAGCATATATAATATTTAAGCAGACACATGAAAGAATACATAAAAAGCTGTACTTTTCATAAGCCCTATCTAACATGATAATATATTTTACTTTTCCAGGTATCTTTAATTTCCATTAACCAGGGAAAATAAGAACCCATTTAACATTTCAGAAAATATGAATACAATAAATTAAAATACTAAATGAAACTCCAATTTAAAAATAAGTTTTAAAAATTCACAGTGTATAATGACATATTCTTCAGCTATATTTATCAAAATACAACGGGGACATGGGCATGGGTAGCTCCCTCAAACATGAGATGTCAGAACAAAGGATGAATTACAGGTAATGTCCCATCTCCCCCCAGTTCCATCATTAAAAACTCCCCCAGGCACAGATTTAATGCAAGCATTCTAGTAGTTTGTTCCAGGTAAACACACACTCAGGAGAGCTCCCCCGTACATCAGCTACACACCCCGGAGCATTACAAGTGAAATTCCACGAGTCGAAACAGTGACCCCCAGTGGGCACCATCCTTTTCTCCAATTCAAGAGAACAGTCCCCTTGGAATGCAAACACTCCAGCTGTGGTCAAGATATTCCCGTGTGATGGAGGCACATTTCACAGAATATTCTGAGTTGGAAGGGACCCACCAGGATCATCGAGTCCAACTCAAGTGAATGGCCCATACAGGGATCAAACCCGTGGCCCTGGAGTTCCCAGCACCATGCTCCAACCAGCTGAGTTCAGCTCCTCCCTAAAGATCTTCCCATGCCAAAGCCACGAGTCCCTTCTGACTGCACATGAAGCAGACAGGCTGAAGTCCAGGCAAAGAACACCACAGAACCCAAGACTCCCACCTGCACCATGTACCACGAGGTAGGGCTCTTGAACCTTGAATTTCTGAGAAATAATGAGCAGAGACAGACCTTCCACCAAAACAAAACTGCATTTTAACCCTTTGCACACACTTCATAATGGGCAAGGGAAAGAAAGAACAAACTACATCCACAAGGCAAACACCCACACAGATAAGGCAAATACAAGAAAGAGTGGGGAAAAAGTCTAAAGGGAACCAAATAGCATCAAATGTTTGCATTTCCACTCAGTGCAGGATTTAATCCCAAGAGTTAAGAACTCAGAATTTCATCAACAAACCTAAAGTGCTCTCTCAGCTCTCATGGCCTAGCAGAAGTCACCGTCAGTTAAATGAGGCTTTAAATTCTTGTTTACATCAGAGGCAGGAGAAACACAACATCTGGCTCCAGACCGGAATAATGCAGCCAGCATAATCCAACAAAAACTAAGCTCATCAGCATTCTGAATCCATTCTTCACCCATGAAGAAACCATAAATATGGATTTCAACCAAAGAAAAACTACTTAAAGCCTCTCCCAAAGTACAGGAACAGTGACAACTGAAATGATGAACTGGAAGGACATAATCAAACTTCAAATGGCTTTTCCTACTTTTTTTTTTCCCCCCTTTTTTTTGGCCGCTTCAGTATTTTAGACAGCCGGATCTTTTAAATACAGAAAATGTTCTCTTTTTTCTAATTTTCGATTTTACCAAATTAAGAACATACAAGTTGATTTTCAAAATACCGCAAAGTCCTGTATTAAAATGTGATGTTTTAGTTCAAACCAACAAAACCACTAAAAAATTAATGTATGTCTCAAAAAGGGGAATTTCAAACACCTTAAGTAAAAAGCTACCTTTGAAAACACCAGAAAACAAAATGGAGAAGTGTTAATACAGTAATAAGACATTCATTTATGAGAGTAATTTTAGATACACTATTAATTTTAAGAATTAATATAGGCATGATAATATTAAAAGCCAGTTTCCAGACCATTTTCATCTTTTCTGATGAAAAGATGGATCTCATGACAGAGACACTAGTCATGGGACATGCAGGTGTTAGTGGTTGTAGAAAAGAGAAAAGTTAAATCATGGAGGAAAAACGACTTGACTGGTCTTACTCAGCCAAGCCCAACAAGAAACAGTCACTCTGAAAAGTATTACTGCATGCTAACACTGCATTAGGTGCTCTGAATTAACAAACAGCAGCTGACTTCCTATGACAATTATTTATTATATTAAACCTACTGAATCAAGGATGCAGCTGGGAAAGAAATTACCAGTTCTTTGGTCATCAAATACCTGCCTATTATGTAATAATACAGGTGAGTTTGGAATAAAAGCTAAAGGAAAAGTACCAGGAAAAGACAGTACTGGGTTTTTTTTCAATTGCTGATAAAATATTGTTTTTAAAATATGGTCAGGAATTAGTCTTATAGGAAGTAATTCTAATAGATGTGTTAGTTTACAGGTACAAACTGTCCATTTTTAAAAGGAATCTACTGGTCACACAAAGAACATCGGATATAAGGACTCTACAATATGTAATTGGCTCTTTAGAATTCAGAGACAGACAAAGCTCTTTTCTTAGGTCTACTTCACTCAAAAAAAAGTATAAATAAGCAAAAATCACAGAACAGAAATGAACTGATTCCATCAGCTCTAGATACAATCTTGGTGATCATACTCAATTAGAAAATTAATTCTCATACAATAATAACACCCCCCCGCTTAATTTTCAATACAACAGTATGGAATCTAATTCCTTTTGTAACCATCAATAAATTATGTTAGCCTCTTCTGTTTGACAATTTTTATAATCAATCTGTAGGATGGATGAATAGCAATATAGATATTATCAAAACAGTGGAAGCCAAACCTCAAGAGTAAATTATTTTCCAGCCACACTAAATCGAAGTCAGGAAAAATCAAAGAACCCAAATAAACTGACCCAATAGACCAAACTCTCTTGCCAAACTGTGTAATGAGAACAAAATTTAACATTTCTGGAATAAAAAAGAATGGTAAAAACAACGCCTGATTATGACAGAATCACAGAAATTTAAGGCTCTTTTGTAGTCTGATTTATTATTCCAATAGTTACATCCAAAAAAGTTATGAATGTTACTCATTTGTTAAGCTAAAAATGCATTATGCAAGACAATCTTATTTATAAAGTCCCTTTTAGGTACACAGTTTTTCTTAGTAGCATTATTTGAAAAATATGATCACAAATATAAATGAGAAATACAGAGTAATTCAACTATTTTGAAGAAAACCATTTACAGAGAGGATTCTGACAATTGATTTCTTTCCTTTCCACAGAGAAATTCTTTACCCTATATGATCACCTACAAACTGTCCATCAATCCATAAGCTTCCATCATTTCTTACCAGATCCATGTCCTCAGTCACCAGAATACACAAGTAACACATCATCAAAACAGGCACAAAGCAAAGCTTTTACCTACCAGTTTACAGATCTGACTGATCCTTCTTGGACTCCAGGACACACTGCTGAAATATTTAATATCCATTTTTAGACATGAAGCCCCTTGCCATCATTCAGGTCTATAAGGAGGTCGTAGTTCCCTCCACAAAGTCATTTCACTCAGCAGTTAAAGCCAACATTGGCTAAAGAGGAAAGCTTTGAAAAAATTCCTGTATCACATGGCATGTGGTGCTATCTCCAAGAATGAAGTCCCTTATCTGTGGTACTTAAACTGGACCACAGTGAAGGAAATCCTTCCCTCTTCACCTCTGGAATTTACCAGTGAGACAGGCACAAACCAGTTCACACAGGCAGCGACTCATGCTATACCAGAACATATGAAGGAATTCTGGGGTACAACATATAAGAACAGATGGCATTGGAATAATGGTTTCAAAAGTCAAGGATCCAGGAGATAACAGATTTTTCCTTGCCCATGGATATGCCGACACAGTATAATATAAACAGCTGCACTGCAAGTCACCAGCAGAAGAGAAACTGCATCAAAAGATAAACAGGACCTGTTAAGCCAATGCATCTTTGCACACCTTTGATTCCTTCTGTGCTCCACCTAAAGCAGCTTCCTGCTATGTGAACAAAGAAGACCCAATTGATACACTTCAGGAGGTTTTACAAACTATGTTCTCAAACAGTCCCTGTCAATAGCTCTTGAAGAAATTGCACTTGGCTGTGATAAAGTGGGAAGGTGTTTGAACAGATAAATAATCAGCAAAGTGATGTGAAATGAAAGAGCCATATCCCTTAGCAGGGACAGACTGAGCAGCAAGCTCTGAAGGGATGTCTGTTGGAATTTTTCCTGTTTCAAGTATTCCTAAATAATCTAAAAGAGCTCATCATTTAGAGAAGCCACAAATTTTATAAGGCCACTCAGGCTATTCAGAGTAATAGAGTTACTGAGGGACCCAAGCTCCACAAGCAGAACTGGCAGATGAGCAGTGTTCAGTTCACCTGTGTGGTATTCCATGAGGGAAGAACAATCCTCACCTCACACACAAAACCATCATCTCCTCCCTTGCTAGTGCCACACTGAGTAGAACCCTGGAATGTCACAGGTCTTACCATAAAATTCATTGCTCAGCCACTGTCAGACACCACCCCACATCACACAGAATATTGTCTTGGGGAAAAAGAGAGGACACCATTACCCACAGCACTGCATAAAATTCCCAATGAACCCCATGTGCCAGTCTTCCCCTTTGTCAAAAGCCAATCCCTTGCCAAAAAGGACTGAATAGGATAAGAACAGGTAGAAAGAAGTGAGAGAGGACATAGCAAGGACTGAATAAGGACTTCTATGTGATTGACTGTTAATCAAGATAGGACTTCTGTACCAGGAAGGCTGAAAAGCTGGAGAGGGGATAACTGACAGAAGGTGCACAGGGAACTGATGCTAGTCCCCTCTTCCAGTTCAAAAAGCAGAGCAGTGTCAAATGAAGCAGCAGAGTTCAGAACTTTAATAACGTACTTTTCCACACAGTGCATAAAAATGTGAAACTCATGAGATACTGCGGGTGACAGAAATTAAATAATCACTCAAGTTCCAAAGCCAACAGGACGAATCTATGGATGTGTCCCGTCCTCGGCTCTGCAAGGCCCTGTCCCAGGAAGCATGGGAGCCTGGGGAAAGCTCCACCGCTGCCTGCAGCCACGGCCAGGGCAGGACACCGGGGATGGGTCGGGGCTGGAATGCTGGGAATCCCCTCACATTATCAAGGAGTCACCACCTGAGCTTCTGCTGTCCTGTGCCAGCGCCTGGTTTGGGACATCACCTGCACACCAGGATGGCAAAGAGGAGAGCACAACTCACAGAGAAATGCTGAATCGGATTTCACCTGGCTCGTTGTGACTTTCTGCTGTCCGCCACAGAGGTGGTTTCATTTTTGCTGTGACATAATATAAAATGTATCTTCCTCTTAAAATTCTCTCCAATTTGGGTTCCTGAGTCCCAACCTCCCGCCCCAGTCTCATCTGGGCTGCAATGTTGCCACTGATCATTTTTCTTCTCAAATGGATGGCAAGGCCCTGATAAACACAGTAACAGAAATGTGTCACATTTGTCACATCAACAGTGGGAAAACCCAGGACAATAACCGGGAAACGCCAGAGAACTACCCAGCCCAACACATCCAGCTGCTCATTCCCTTAAAACATCTTTTCTTTCTTAGCATTTACATAAAGTTATGCAATGAACTGACAGGGCTATATGCCTTCTCATGTACTTTGTTATTTTTTTAACCTACTTCTATGCATTTCACTGAAGCCTACAAAAATATTCTGATCTTGCATAATGTTCTATTTACGCTACATAATATCAATTCAGCTCATGAGTAATTTGTTTATTTTCATAAAAGAACAGAGCCTTTTCCCTCCCCACTGTCCAAGATGAAACAACGAAAATGAGAGGAACTTAAATTCAAGTGAGGGCTAAGAAACAAAATCAGTTCAACAGCTTTCCATGTTTACATTGTTTCTTTTTCCTTCTCCAAATCTAAACTATGTGTCTCTGAATCATTAAATTGGGCTTTAAAAAGTTATTATTGATTTCCCAGGTTTTCAAATCCACAATAGAAATCACTACTACTGGAACAATACGCTAAACCACATTTTGATTTTTCTTTATCATAAGATATTGGTGAGGCCATGATTTAATAGACTCTGGGTTAATTTGAGGGGGAAAATTGTAATTTTGTGAATTTTCAACACATCTCCATTTACAAAAGATAGATCTTCTTGGACTTTGTAACAGTTTTTTTCCAGGTCTCAACTCATTGTTAATATTATTATCTGTCTTATTAAAATTCTGGTAGCTTGCAGTATTTTTAGATGACACTTGCAGAACAAGTGTTTCAGGTTAAAGTATGTAATTTAATTTTTATAAAAAATTACTGAGTGTACTACATTCAGCTTGCAATTATTCAGATTATGCACTGACCATCCCTCAGTAGATCTTCAACCAAACCCATTTCAGGAGGAATGGCAGGGAGAACACACAGGAGAGGCACAGCTGCAGTTGTACTGCTCCAGATCCAAAATACCTTGACAAGGTATAATCACACCAAACAGATACTGAATTGTGTTCTGTGCTACAAATGTCAAAGTTCTCAAGTTCTCTGACAGTGTAATTTATGCTTTATAACACATAAGCATGTTTTAAACTCACACCTCTATCCCACCAGCTAAGAATTTGGAGTATGCGTTTACTTAGGGTAAACACAAACTCTCAAATTTCACAGTCCTTATACAGCATTTTGTATTCAACTACTACTCATTGTCACCAGTTAACACAGAACACAAGTCAACCTCTGAGCTTAAGACTGATTAGTATTAAATATTGAATTAAATACTAGATCAATATTAAACGATCTGACTAATATTTAAGAAAATAATGTAATTACTCCAAACTGATAAACTAATATTACGATGAGCATGTATCTTTCCCTAAAATAATTTTTCATATTAATCCAGCTATTAACAGTGTCTAGTATGACACAATATATGCTAGGTTTAAGAGCTGAATAAGATAAACTTTATTTTCTGCTCTATAATACCTGAATGATAATAAAGGCTCCATGTACCCAAGAGTCACCAGGTGAGACCAAAGATGGCTCTAAATCTGATACCTTTTCCCTAACAGAGGCTAAAACAAGGAGGGGAAGGAAAAGTATTAGAACAGGACAAGGATATGGCTTCCCCCAACTGGACACATCTGTGGACTGGCTCTTCCTATAAGAAGGCTTTTATTTGTATTAATTTTATATATGTATTTAGTAGCACTTTCTATACATTTTCTTCTATAGAGCCACACAAATGTTGTGGAACTACATCAACTACATCAGCCCAGAACTCCGTACAACTCTTCCATCACACAGAAATGGGGGTTCACTTGTTCGGCTCCTGTGTCACCAACACTCCCAGGAATTGTATTAAACAAGTGAACCAACAATTTTTATTCTTCCACTAGGCTACCTTTGCTTAATAATACATTTTCCAAGAAGACCAGAAGTGGATTTTTTGCATATAGGGATGGCAGAGAGAACAGTCTCCAGGCTAGGGCAGGATACTGGGCAGGAAGACCAGCACTGACACAAATTATCCCACAGAGGACAAGAGAGAGGCGAGATTGAGCTTTACCTTTCTGTGAGGCAACTGTGTTGCACAACCACGCCTACGGGCAGCACTGAATTAATACTTCCCAAACCTCCCTGTACGTTCCAGTCTCAGCCTCTCCCCTCTCAGAACCACAAACCTTTTCCCAGCAAAAAGGAGTTCTTGAATACAGAAAATTCTGGGTTTAATAATTTAAAATAACAAGATGTAGTTCATAATGAAAAAAACCCTTTCACATTTTTATAACAAAATTAAAGGCCAATATGATTAAATTTTTCCTTTGTGAAACTGCTTGATTAAACCTGGCAGCTTCATAGATTGCACAGTTAGAGTCTGATAACATTTGACAAGCGAGCAGAACCATGAGGAAATGAAAAGAAAAACATTTCCATTTTATTCTACAAATACCTACAATGTTTTCACCCTCACAATACACCTTCCAAGTATTTAAATGATTAATTGTGGGTGAGGGTTTCAATTATTTGCCAGAAACGAATCTGAGACTTCCAGGCCTCATTCAGTAAGTATGTTCACAAAGAATACAGAGAACAGACCCCAGGTTCAGCACTTCTAAAACATTCCGCTGTTTAAGCAAGATAACAACATGAATAATTTAGGTATGGAAGAGAGGATATATCCAATTACACCTTAAAAACCCAAATAAAACATGAAGTTTTTGCAGAAGGGGCATTTCTTGCAGAGTGTACTGGTACACATGACACACAACAGCGCTCTAATCCGATTGGAATTGCCAGGCACTAATGTAATACACGCACACAAAAAAGATTATCAAAAGCTGATTAAAAGCCATCCAAACATTACAATCGAAGAGTATAGATTAAACAAAAGATATGATTTAGAAGAGGACTAAAAATTTTTTGACCTTATTAATGGTCTTAATGAACTTTTATGCCAAATCTCGATGAAGAAGTATATACTTCAGAACTGAAAGCAAGGCACTACACTTTGGGTTCTGTGTATTGCCAGAATTACAGCACAATTAAGTGAAGGTATTTCAGGCTGCTTGGGGAGCAGTGGCAGTTGCTAGGCAGCATCTGCTCCTGTCAGAGATGCTTCTTTCTTTGTGCAGTACAGAACCTCAGCCAGGAATACTGCCACCAATGGATTATTCCAAGGCAGCTTACTGCCATCACATGGCATCTGCAAAGTGCTCACCCGCTGCCTAGCAACACCGCCTCTTTCTACTGAGTCATACCAGCACCAGGACAATATTCCTGCAAAAAAAGAAACAGATGCCTGAGACGAAAGGTGATCGTTCAGTAGCAGAGCAAAGGATTGCAAGCATCCTTCCCCTGCCCTCCAAGATAAAAATAGAGATTGGGCTCAAAAATCATGAGCTGTTTAAAATATTAAATAGTTTTGCACATCCTGGTGACAGGAGGTGGGAGAGAAGTAATGGACCAAAAGCCCACAGTGTTGTCCACTGCCTTAGCTGTGTTAAGGAATTGGTCTTGAGCTTCCAGCCTCGCAAGGATCTATCCTGTTACTTCATCCTCTTCCTGTCATTCTATTCCATCAGTTCATTCAAGTCCCTGACCCTTACATCATTCCCTCTATGCAGGCAATGAATGCAGCAGGCTTTTTCTCCCTTTTAAAGAGAGGTAAAGGCTGTTCCAGTTTCTGAAACCTTCTCCCTCTTTCCAACACCCAGCTGGCAAAGAGAACACTGAGCACACTCTGCCCAGAGAGGTGAGGAGCTGCTCCGCACTGCTGCATTCCACAGGCTGCAAACATCATCCTGTTGAACTCCTAACTGTTCAACACCAGGAAACCATGTAAGAAACCAATCAAGTTTTGACTCCTGTAGGGTGGAGATTGCACCACCTCTCCTGGCACCCTGCTCCAGGGCTTTCCCACATGCACTGTGGGAATCACTGTCCCTGACTGGAATTTGCCCCCATGGCTCCTCCTTTCACCTTTCACGCTGCAACTCTGAGAAGTGCCTGGCTCTGTCTTCTCTGTACTTCCCTAGACAGCAGCTATCCATGAGCCAATCCCTTCCTATGCTCCATTTCGCAGGTTGCACCACCCTGGATCTTACAGATCCTCCTCTCTCCCACCTCCTTACCTCACCCTTTGTACTGTGAGGTGCAGCTCCAGAGCAACTAAAGGAGGAAAAGATAATTTCCATCACCATGCTGGTGCCCAAGAACACAGCCAGGGACATGGCTGCCTACAGGAGAACACGACTGGCTCATGATCACACATGCAAAACCTCAGGGATCACCCCACAGCACCTCCCAGCCTGCCCCATTCTGCACGGGCTACAGCATGAGGTTTCAGACCTCCCGTCTATCTGTTAAATAAGTACTTAACACATTAAAGCTACCTTGGCATTTATGGTCAGTTTGCACATTTCCAATGAGCAGCAGGAAGGGAAGGATAGGGCAGATTTACCAAAGCATATTTACCAGCATACACTTCTGCATTTTAGCTGAGAATTCTATTTTAGCCTGTACTGGCTGCCACACAAGAACTTTGCTGAAGACAGCTATGAAACCTATCAATCCACCCATAAGAACTTTGACTTTTTTCATTTGCAACTAAAATACAAAAAAGAAAAAAAAGCATTTGACTTACAAAATTGAAGATGCTTTCTTTCCATGATTTTTAGCTCTTCTTATCTTGACTAAAGTAAACGTGCATTATTTAATGCTATCAACATCATCTGAGATGGGGAAATCCTCCTTTTCTCTTTTTGTGTCCTCCACACAGGTTTATTTCATTATTATTACTATTTATTTTGTTATTATTTATTTTTATTTAATAAACTATTTTTCCCCTGTTAAAAGGAGAATTATGTCTTCTGCCAGAAATATAGTGACTCGAGAAGTGGGGAAGGAAAAACCAAAACCAAACCAAACAGATCAGCAGTTACAGTTTGGGGCCTTGCTGTGATGAAGAAAGAAAGAGAAGCCTATTTTCTACCCCAGAGTTCAAAGAGAAGCTGTTTCTGCAAGACCAGTGCTTGAAACACAATCTTACTTGGCATAAACCCCTTGAACCACAGAGATTACCAACACTTATCTGTTAAAAAGGGAAAGAAAAAAAACCAAAACAACAACAACAAAAAAACCCCCAAAAAAACAAAAACAAAAAAAAAAACCAACAAAAACAAAACAAACAAAAAAACCACCCCACAAGTGGCCCCTCCTCTCAGATCAGTGCACTGGGAAGGGCTGAGCCAGAGCAGTGGGCAGAGGATGGCGGATGGATGGATAGACAGCGGATGGATGGTGGATAGAGGGATGGCAGACGGAGGACAGACGGATGCAGGCTGCAGATCACTGCCAGAGGAGCTTCCCCAGCAGGCATGGGCCATTCCCAGCGGATGCTCTGCTCACACAGCAGGACCAGCACAGCAGTCACAGGACCTTTCCAGGTCCCAGGACAGCTCTTCCTATGTTAACAAGTCCCTGCTGGAGGAATGGCCTTGCAGTATCACCTTTAAATAGAGGCACAAGCGTGGAGAGGATTCCCCTCATCTCTCATCACACCAGGCCCACAGGCTCCCAGCTCCATTCTGTACAGCAATAGCAGATGTCAGGGCAAGTCTATTTCACAAAAATATTGACCCTGCTCTAACAGATCCAGCAGAAACACTTTTTCCTTGGTTTATCAAAATTCAGGTCGCCATTCAGATTGTGAACATTTAGAGAGAGAAACAAAACACAAAGATGCACAAAAATTCAAACCACGGATTTCAGTAACCTTTTTTTTCCAGTAATTCATATATTTTTGGATTATTTGCCCCACTCTGGCTGACACTTTCTCACCTGAGCCTACACTCTCTGTCCAAGTAACACAGCCATACATACACAAAACCGTGCCTAGGTGAAGTGGGCAGCTTGCTGCAGACACTTCCACAGACGTTTTTCTCCACGAAGGAAGAGACGGGTGAAACAGAAACATTGCCCCACATCCAGACACAGTTACTCGAAGCAGACATTGCTCCCTGCAGACAGTATCCAGCACTGAGATACTCTCCTATGAAAGGCTCTCTGCTCCCTTCACCACTTGTTTGGGCAGCCCATCCAGCACCCATCCCAGCAAGGCAAAGGACCCTGTGCACTGATACCCAAACAGTTCTATATTGCTTGCAACTGCCTTATATTTAACAGTTCTGGGTTTCTCTGCCATGAATTCAAAGACTCCTTTATGAGGTTCAGAAGACTAAAAGTGCAGGTACCCATAAACATCTTGTTCATAAACATTTTGAAAGGGAAGAAAGGCCCTGCTGCTCAAAAACACAGCCACAAGAGGTTTCCAGAACAGTGAGGCACCTGCCAAAGCACTCTGTGTTACACTCTGGCACCTTGGGTAGCTCAGGGATTTACACTGAACCGAAAGAAAATAAAATAATTCACCACTCCATCAACTGCCAACACTAAAAGCATTTAGTGTCTAAGCTTCCTTGCACTGAAATAAAAATAAAGATTTGTCTAGATGTTTCAGAGAACACCAGCTTACCTCTGAAAGCACAAAGGCCTGCTTTTAATCACCAAGAGTTAGCTGGCACCACTTGTCATAAGCTTTTCTTAAGGCTTAATATCCAGAAAGACTCAAGAAAAAGAAAAGTAGTTAAAAGCTGAAGCGGGACGGAGGGAAGTCTTGTCCTTGGAATAAATAATCACCTCACAACCACACTGGAAAGCACTCTGTCTGCTCGAAGCCTCAGTTCGTTCTCTGCCTTCTGAATATATTTCCTAAGTTTGGACTAAGGACTTATTGTTTGAACAAACACTAAAACATGTCTAAGAGGAAAGAATTACGGACAAAAAAACTTTTGAGGTGCTTTCAGGATCTCAGAAGACCTCACAAAGTTCATTTCGACACAGAAGAACTTAACAGAGGTTTGATTTTAACATCAGGCACTTGAGTGAGATATTTCGTATTTGCCTTGAGGTTCAGTGAGCGCAGATTTGAAGCAAACAAAGTGAGAAGTGTTGTGAGATTAAGACTGATTCATAACTTTAAAACAACCAGTGGAAAGACCACCATCAATCAGAACTGGTTTCGGACCAAGATCCCACAGTATTCTTCCTTCTGTCTCTTCCTAAATACATAGCACAGCTGAGAGAAGAACACAACAAACTTATTAACCACACAATTAAAAAAAAAAATTCTCTGGAGAAGGAGGAAAAGGTTGCATCAGGCTCTTCAAGAGCTAAATAATTTTCCAGAGACTCCCTGTTCTTTGGTGTTTTCACACCCACATCTGAAAAGTGCTCCCATTTCTCAAGAGAACAAATCTATGGAATACATATGGCCACCAATAACACCAGTTGTTAGACCCATCAGGCAGTTATAGATCTTCTGTAGAGAACCATTTTCAAATAACTGTTTAATGTGTTAATCAGAAAAGCTTGTCTATCTACATGTCACTGTGCATACGAACACAGAAAACTTCCTCATTCCCAATTATCCCCCTCTTGTGGGTTTTGAAATGCCAGCAAATACATGGTAGAGAATTCCATAATTACAAGTTCTGGTAATAGTTCTTACATGTTTCCCTGATGTCTGCATTGGAGTCTGACTTTTTAAGGGCAGAATTGTTGCGAAAAAGGCTTTGCAAGTGTAGTGAGACTCAAGTCCAGCTGAGCTATGCCACTGACTGTGCCCTAGAGAAGTTGCTCTCAGAGGATTAATAAAAAGCCACCCTTCCTCTATTCCCACATACAACTGCAAACCACAACCTGCACCATCACTCCATACTCACACATGAACTTTCTACCCCTTAAGCGGTTCAAAAGAGAAATTACTTTGAATTTCCCCACTAAATTCACTCTGTATACAATTTCCCTTCCTGTCCTACAGGCTTGACAATGAATTTAAACCCAAAGCACACAAGAAACACCTGATAGAAGCTGATTAACTTTTTTTTTTTTTAGCAAGTCAGAAGCTTTTAATCTGGACTACTACACACAGAAATTCCAGTTTTAAGTTCTTCCCCACCCAGCCCTAAATCCATTAAACATGCAGGAAAAGTTGTCCAAGACTGCCAACTCACATCATAAAATGTCTCTTGTTACTGGATGTATTGTTAGGTGAGGACAGAAAGCCTGAACAGCAAAATATTTCCACCCATAGAAAATCATTCTAAAAACAAAATCCCTTCTGTGCTGGGGACAAGCTCGGGGAGGAACTGCTCTTGCCCCCACCCTGTTGGCCAGCGGCTGAAGTCCTGCAGGTCTTAACTGAATACCTAACACAGCACAATAACAAATAAATGGAAAAAATTGCTCTAAAACCCATCAAACCATCCAAATTTAAACCCCATATTGCACTGCTATCACTTCTGACTCCAGGATTACCCCCACATTCCCATACAAATCATGCAATGAACTGTTAAACTCACTTCTTACGTTTGTGAGCAATTTGCTTCACTCAACTTCATTCCTCCTGTATTTAGAAAGTTTTGGCTAATTTCTACTGCAAATGCATTTGTGTACAACTAGTATTCAGATAATCTCAAAGCAGTGATATCTTACAGGTTAATTCTCATCCAGTTCTGCAAATCAGCTCTTCATGAGAGTTGGTCTAACCACAATGTCTTTGATATATTTTGGCTCATCTGTCCTAGAAAAGGCTAAGCCAATCTCTTGCCACAAAATATGACATGTAATCTCGAAGTTCTATCAGCACCCGCAGAATTCCAGATTTACCCTAGGCTGGAGCTGAAATTGCCCACCACATTTAATGACACTTCAGTAAACTCTCCTCTCTATATGGTAGTATCCCATTGGATGCATCTTGGGAGCCGCTCTTTTCCAGAGACATTTCAAGGCATGATTCATTTCCTATCCAGTTAAATAACACATACACATTTCCTTTATGATCCCTGCCTGACAAATTCCTTTGCTCATTCTTAAGGCCTACAGGTGAAAAAAAAGGCCCTCAGGAGCAAAGTACTGAATGGAAATTACTCCAGTCTCTGGATCATCCCATTTTCCTGACTAACGAGCAAGTCCTCAGGTACCAGCACCACTTCCCAAAGCAGTGGAGCACAGAAGGTTTCAAAGTGCATCCCTGCATGTAGCTTTGGTTCCAAGACAGATCCCTGAAGAATATCCTTAGTCACCTCCCTCCTGCTGCCAGACAATTACATCCCTTGGCACAGGGACACAGGAGAGAAAATGAAATATAACCCATGTCCCTAACACAGCACCTGATGCAAGCATTGATATTGCTTCCCATATGAACAATGAGCATTTTCCTAATTTGGGAGAGGGACTTCTCTGCCTCTCTGAAACTTTTCATTTTTAAACCTGTAACAAACCACTCCAGTGAGCGAGTGAAACCACAGGGCCACTCACGGCCCCTTCAGCAGCCGACTCTTGTGTGAACAGCTAAGGCAGGGTCTTAGGCTAAAAGCCCTGAGGAAGGAAGGAAGACTTTTCTAAGTTCTGCAGTCCTGTTTTTCCAAGCATAAATATGAACTGGAAGTGTGTGAGCCAAGGTTTAGTGACAAGGGGAAAAAAAAGAAAATCAAGATACTGATGGAAAAGCTGCAGTACAAAACTAACTAGGACATTGTGGTGCTCTATACCTTGTTCATAAGAAGAAGGGAAAGTTTAGTTGTATTCGTGCTTATGGATTTATTTTTCATTGTTACCAAGTAAGCAGTGAAAACAAATATTTTAAATGCATTTTTAAATAAAATAACATATTTTAACCCTAATTCTTTCAATAAACTAAGAACAGATTCTGTTGATCTGGGCAGGTTCTCCTTCTCTGTGACTTAATACATACATATTTAAGATGGTCAGCCATACAAAGTGGCTTGCTGATACAGCATCAATTACATAAAAAAACCCCAACAAAGAACCAAAAAAAACTTTCCTGAGAGCCACCTAAATGTGCTCCTTGCACGAAAATAAAAGAGCAAAAACTGACAGCCTAATGAAATAATCAGCTCTTACACAGTTGCCAAATGTTGTTTATTAAAGAGTTCTATTTAACTTTTTCTTTTAATACATTAATATTTAATACTTGCTTTTCAAGACTAAAGCAACTAATCAGATCACTTTAACAAATATTTTCTTAAGACAGAGACTGCTTTAAAAATACTAAAACACTAGAGGGCTAAAGAGAGTTCTCTTCAACAATCAGTTCAGAATTCTTATTAATTGTGTTCATAACTGGCCATCTTAAGCACCTGTGGAAGAACTTGCTTTGCTTCAGCAAGTCTCAAGTTTTAAAAGCAGAGTTAGGATTAGAGGCACTGAATATAAGTATTTCTAAATAGAGGGGAATTACTCACAACAGCTACCAGGTAGTTGCTATAGCAGCTGAGACATAAAATCAAGGAAGATCTTCAAGGTTGTTAGGAGAGTGTTTAATTTATTTAGAAATATCCTGAGCAATCTTTTAATATCTCTGCTGCAGATGCATGCAGTGATTTGTATGAGAACTGGGCAATGCAACCGTGTTCTACAACTGCAAGTGTGGAAAACTCCTTTTAACTGCAGCTAGGCACACAGAACTCCAGAACTGGCCAAAAGGCACCAACGTTCTCATCAGGAAACGTAACACATTCTCCTGCAGCCAAGAGCCCGTGGCTGCACAGGAATATCTGCTATGGGGCTCCAGCAAGCACAGGAGAAATGCCTTTGATGCTCCCTGGAAGCCAGTGCAGAACACAAAGCCCTTCCATACCCATGTGTTGAGAGGGGAATGTGGTGTCTTTCTGAAGAAACAATTTCTGTGAATTATCACCTGTGAGCCAGCTGCCCAGGTAAGGCAGCAGAGCACAACTTACTTTTAACAAAGACAACAGCACCAGGATGAACCACTTTAAATGGTATTTCCCTTTCCTTGCTATGGAACAGGTATGTCTAGGGCTTGGATGCCCAGACATTCCTTTCTATTCCACCAGAAACCTTTGTGGTATTCCATTTGCAGAAATAACTGATTCCTCTCCCACTCAGCTTACATCAACAAGGACAGAAAGTTTATTGTCTTAACCCAAAGGCAAATTTTAAAACTTTGCATGATTTAGCAGGAGCACAGAGAAAGCACACAGTGGTTTTTGGACAGAGACTGCTCTAATCAAACCCAAAATACTAAAGCCCAAAGGCATAGGCTCAGAACAGTGACTCATGCCAAGAAGATTATTTATTACTTGTGGAATCAGGATAATTTACACTGCTATTCCCTCCCCCATCTTTTTTTTTTGCCGGTGCACCTCCCAGCAGCAAACCCTCAGGTCCACACTTTCTGCAGATTATTTGCTTCTAAATGCACAAACATGACCCCTCCAGCCAGCAAGGACAGATCTACTTTTGAAAACCTGATATGCCACTCCTCACTTGTAGTAACTAAACTCCAGATATAAGCAGCATTTTTCACCTATTTTCCTTCTCTGGAGGATTATCAACAAATTTCAATTACAGGAAAAGTAATTAAAGCTACTCAAGAATAAAAAAGCTTGCCTAGAGATCAGCAAAACCTGCACAACTCAGCCGTTACCTCAGCCCTACCTACAGGTGTGCTGTCTGCAAAAGAAAAATCCCCATCCTTTGAGGAATATTCTCCAGCCCAGGGAATATCACTGAAATCACACTTGTTTTCATTCGCTGCTCTCCCTTCCACATGCCTCTTCCAGACTTGTTTACAATCTGACTGGAGATTTCCCAGCTTTTATTTTCAAATATCTGCATAAAAAAAAATCAGTTCACCTGTTTTTTTGGATCAAGGTAAAACAAGGATTTTCTGATTTGTCAGCCAAAGACAAACACACAACACTGAATATCAAACCCTGCGACACAGCAAAGAAAAACAACAACAGAAACAGAAGAAAAACAACAAGATTTGGAAGACAGATAATTATTTCCTGAAGCATCCATTACAATTATAACAGTGAGTTTCATCCTAGGGTAACACAGGTGGCCTTTCACTAGCAGATGAGGTATGAAAAAAAGTACAGCACCAACGACATTAAAAATCCCTAGGAAAAAAACAACTTCATATTCCTGAAGCATCCAGCTGGGATGTAACAGGGCTTGTTAACTTTATATACGCCCAGTGACCAACAGACACAGCAACAGGATTGGAAGCAATAACTTCCAGGTGTTATTTGCTGCCGCTTGTTTACATTACCCTACACTTACAGGTCCTCATCTAATGCTGCATTTTATTGTTTTTAAACAAAAGTGATTTACTTCATGTCCCTTTACTATGAACACAAGTGGGATGTACTAAGCAAAATATCTGCTGTACAGGATGAAAAATACAAGTATTTTTTATTATTAAATTAACACAAAGCATTTTAACAAAGAGGCATTAAGGCTTCTAATTGCTCACAAGTTAATTGTCAAAATCTCACTTTAACAGTTCCGGTTAAAAGATCATGTAGCAAATTTGTTGATACTATTTTAAATATCTGTAGAAATCAATCATCACTACATACTGTGGAACTTAAAAATCAATATGCACAACTGATAACTATAAATTTAATGAGGCGTTTAAGTAACTAGTCAGGGTAGTAGTAGTAGCTTTTATTATTATAATACATGTCATCAGTTAAAAAAAACATAAATCGAAACGAGCAAAAGCGAAGTAAAAGAAATTTTGTATCTTCCATTTCATTAGATGTAACATTTCTGCTCTTATCAGGGATTTACACGCTAAAATAACAAACCAAAGCCGCCAACGGTGATGCCTCACATTAGAGCACCCACGATGCCAGACGACTGTGAAATGTGATTTACCAAAACAACGAAAAACCAGCGCGGCCCGCACGCACGGAGGCCCCGGGGCCCCGCTCCCGGCCCGCCGCAGCCCCCGGCCCGGCCGCCCCCTCGTCCCCGCGGCCGGGCAGGTGCAGCACCGACGCCCCCTAAAGACACCGCGGCGTCGCCGGCCCCTTCCCAACTCCAGCCACACATCGCCTCGCTCCGCAGATGGAAGCGCAGGGAAAAGGGAACCGCGCGCTTAAGTAGATTAAGGGCTCAGCAACTCGTTTTCTGATTATTTGTGCGATCCCGACCCCAGCGCGGGCCCCCGAACTCCGCTTGTCTCTCGCTTCGCCGCGGCGGCGCTCGGGGAAATAACGCGAACCGAGCACACGCAGAGCACATCCAGCGGTGCGGGCAGGGAAGGCAGCGCCGGGCACCCCCCACAGCCCCGCGGGCAGCGCTGCCCCCATCCCGGCTCCACCTGAGGGGCAGCGCCGCGACCACCGCCGGCCGCGGGGGAGGGGAACAGCCGCCCCCCACACGCGCAGCACTGCCCCCGGGGTCCGGCGGGGAGAGGAGGGGGCGCGCGGGGCGGGGGAGGGATGCGGCAGCACCTACCCACGCCGTATTTCTCCTCCTCGGTGGGACTCCACATGCTGNCGCGAGGCGCGGGGCGGTGCGTGGCCTCTGAGGGCGGGAAGGGGAGCGGCCGCTCCCGGGACATCCTCCCGTGCCCGTCCCCATCCACGGCTCCATCCCCAGCTCCATCCTATCCCCACCGCACCTGCCGGCCCGAGCGGCTCCCGGGAGGCCGGCCCGCAGTGCAGCACCGAGCCCGGCCGTGTTGCTCAGCAGCGGGGCCGACCCGACCGCCGCCGCCGCCCCGGGCTGCCCGCGCCCTAAGCCTGACCCTCTGCCCGCCATTGCCCCGAGCCCGCACGGCCGCGCTCCGCTGCCCCAGCAGCGCTAAGCCCAGGCACCACCAGCGTTTAGATCAAAATGTGGCTGATAGTGTGTTTAATTTTCTTGTCGGTATTATTAATCTCCAGAGCTTCTAAAGAGCTGACGAAGTTCGCACACTTTCCACAATGAACACGTACCCAAAACGGGAAACAGTCTTTAGATTTCATCTCCAAGTTCAGCTTCTACTTCCTTCCATAAAAACTGAATTGGAATTCTTCACAGGAATTCTTCAAAGCAAAAGCTGAAATAAGTTATACAAAAGTTTTCCTGCAGCTGAAATTTTGCTCCCTGCAATATTCTGATGGACCAGTGCCCTTGCCCTGGTCAGATATTCTGCAAAGATCAGGGGAAAAAAGCACTTTTTATACAGCCTTTTCAAACACCTTTGTAAACAACTTGCTAGATGTGAAGTTTTAGGATTGCACTAAACTTTTTAACAATATAACTTCAGATGTACCCAACACTTTTAATAGAATATCTGTTCTCTGATTATATAATAAACCAGAATGAAAGTCATCAACTTGCACTACAGAACTTGGGTTGCTGTGGAAACCTTCATTATTTATTTTTTTAACACGTGCAACTACTGTTTCCCCAAAGAGCAGGGCCAGGTTTGGGTTTTGGTTTTGTTTTGGGATGTCAGGCTTTGTTTTCCTGTGTGGAGAGCAAACAGTAAGTGGCCAAGAACTGAGTGTGCTTGTACATTATTCATTTAGAAAAAACAACTTATTCTATCCTACCTTAATTCATATTCACATTTAGGCATTTGTATTTACAATAGCTCTGTTCCTTCCCTTCCTGAGGCACTCCCACAGCATGCAGAAATAGCTTTTTGAAGGGACAAAGCATGACAAAGTCATTGAGTTGCACTTGTTGGAGATAGGCTGCTCCAGGCTACTGGTTTTGGGTTTTTATCTCTGTATATGTCAATAATAAATACCTTTGCATCTCTTCCTAGTACTTTGGGAGCAGAAAACCTCTGCAGCGACAGGAATTGGTTAATTCTTCCAGGCTCTTTATTCCACAGTCTCAGCCCTTCAAGGATTCTTCCTGCTGCCAAGCTGACCAGTACTTAAACTGACATTTTTCTTACTTAAGAAAAAGCACAGCATATTTTTTTTTCCAAATTACAACCATGTCTGAGTTGATTCTTCCCTTAAAGTAAACTCGAAATGAAGATGAACTTGGGAAGGCAAGTGAGACCCTTCTAAAGCTAGATAAACTCTGAGGAGGACACCAAAACAGCTGGACAGAATAGGACCTGCAAGGACCTGATGGCACACAGAAAGCACTTTATTTAAAGGCCATATGTATGATCATGGACATACAAACGACAGCATCAGCAGGACACTCACACTGATGGCAGATCACCTGTATATGAATAAATGTATTATTGCATGCTTATTCCTGACTCTTTTCCACACTGCTGCTGGTGATACCTGTTTTCAGAGAGAGTCAGTAGATGGCCATATGACCCACATGACTTGAGGAAGAAAAAAAGTCAATGTACTTAGCTGTAGAGTCAGTGGAATGCAAGTTTGCTCAAGTTAAAGTTACCAAATATATTTACATGTGTTCCTCTGATCTCTGCATTCACCCCTTTAATGAAGCTCCTATCACCTCCACAGAAATACTGATTGCTTTAGTAAACACTCTTAGCTTAAGTGTAGCAAGGAACAAACATCTCATCCTCCCACGGAAGCAGAGCCACAAATCTCCAAGGCACCAAGCTGGAATTCAGGATTACCCACGTGCAAAGGAGAGACCAAAGCAAACAGTGACTGCTGCAGAACAACTTCTGCTGCTGTCTCTTCTCTCTCTTAACAGAGCTCACTCCTGCCAGCTTCAATATTCGTACTACTGTGGAAAGCACAGGAAAAGCAGAGAAGTACTGTAGCAAGCAGAAACAAGAAATTCTCAGGGTTATATGCCCCAGGGTTTTCTTTCTTCTTATTTTCTTTTTTTTTTTCTTTCCTGGAGCTGTTTTTGTTTTGCACATTGAAAACACTACACAAAATTGGAATCCAAAGCCTACATCTAGTTAAGGTTTTGTTAAGAAGTTTTTAAAATTGGCATTAGCAATCAAACTAAAATTTAAAATCTGATGTAAATGTCAGAGCTTCTACAAGAAGAGCTTCTGTTGGTGGGCATCGTGGATCCCAAAAATTAATGGTTTTCAGAGAAAAGGGGCTTCCCCTTGCAGAAGTCTTTGAGGTGCTGTTCTGCCACTAAACTCTTGTGTTGCACTGTACTGAAATAAAGGCAAATACAAGCTTCAAGACCTTATTTAAATGAGCAAGTCAAGTCAGCAGAAAAGCACTAATCTCTGAAAAACACTGTCTAAAGTTACTCAATGTCCACTGTGCTCAGGATTTGTCCTGTCGGAGATATTGTGAATTGCTTATGGTTCTGCTACTGCAAACACAGTTGTCCTTACCCAAACAGAGCAGGGAGCAATGTTTAACAGAGTGTTAATTAAAATACTTTAGACAGTTCATCCTATATTGTCCTGTCTTGCCATAATATAGATGTGATCTGAAAGACAGCTGGCTTGGGATTGGAGAGATTTGACACAGTTTCTTTCTCTTAAATAGATCAAGGGAGCTGCACAATCCTTTCAAATGCTCTGCAAGGGACAATGGAAGGTCAGAGTGCAGAAAGCAGAGAGATTCTTACACCTCCCTGCAAACAGCTTTCTCTCAGTTATCCCAGCCTTAAGGTACCACAGAACATATCACCCTCCTGCCCTCCTTTTCAGGTAAGTTCAGCCCCACACTTTACTCTTTCTCCCCATTCTCAGGCCTATAGTTGCTGGTAACCTCCATTATTACTTCAAGCCTCTGTTTCAGTAAGATGGCCCAGAACTCTTGCCATCAGGAAAAAAAAAATCAGTGGTGAATTTCAGCTCCCTGTGAGAGACCAGACAATTTATTTGATTACATTCCCTCCTTTTCTACACTTGAGGTTCTGACTTTTTATTTCTTTAAAGTTCATATTCTTCCCCTGTTGTTAAGATGAATTAAGCTACTGAACAACTTGATTTTCCCATTAAATTTTAAAATCCTCACCTTGAAGGAAGAAACAAAGAAATGCAAAGCAAATCCACTCTATCATCATCTGTGATGACCTCACAGGTCCTTTTGAAGCACCAAGTGTTTTTACTTTATGCCTCAAAATAGGGATTCTTGTGTCCCAAGAACTGAGCTATTCTGCCTTTGAGCAAGAAGTCTCAGGTTTTGATGCACAAACCCAAATTCTATTTTTTGTCCTGTTGCACAGGGCCTTCTCATGGATTTCTTCCTTATGGGGGATCAAACCAGCAACTTAGGAATCTAAATGCAGCAAATGACAGATTTTCTCTCCAAGGCATCACTGTATTTATGCCCCACAACTTCACACACCTAATTGTTGTTTAATTGGGATGATTTCTGATTAGTGCTCAGGACTGGGGAGGATGTTCAAGTCCATTATCTTGAGACTCTTTCCAAATTTTTAATTCAGAAGGAGTTTCTTATAAACAAATCTGCTCCCAGCCCTCAACATTTCTCAAGAGTGGCAGGGAAGGAAGCAGAGCTCCATCCAGCAGCAGCATTCCCAGCTTGCTGCTGTCACTCCATCATTTATTCCTTACAGAGTGCCTGAAGCAGGAGCTCATGGCCAACAGCAACCAGCACACAAATAACTTCACCATGTGAGATGCAGCAAGCAGAGCTTTCTGGGAGCATCTCAATTATAATAGTTCTGGTCTTCCATTCCAAAATTTTTCTTTCATGCAAAATGGAAGTCAGCATAAAATATTCCAGTACTTCCCATTTTTGGTGTTGTCTTCCTCAGAACAAAGGGAATCTAAAGTCATGGGGGGCAGAAAAAGAGCTGTTTTCATATCCTTCCAGAACATTAGACATGTGGGATTAAGCCTCACCTAATAAAATTCCCCACAAAAATATCCACTACAACCAGTTCACACAACAGTCACAAATATAAATATTAAAAGTTACTTTCACTCTATTTGTAATATTGCTTGAAAACAAATTATAAAGCCAGAAAAAAACAGGACTTGCAGAAGGACAAATATAGATCAATGTGGTTGTGCCAGCACCTAAGTTTGTATGTTGCTTGCATGGAGGGTATCTGAATTAAACGAGGAGAATAATACAGAAATTTTTTTTTCAGCACAGAAGTAGAGAATGGACTGATTAATACCTTAATACTAATATGTCAAGTACGACTACCAAAAATTTACAGTGCAGGTGGTAATTATTTACTCAGATGGACCTTTATATAAAAAACATCACAGATCATGCTGAACAAATGTTTTCCTGGTACTAAAGAAACAGAATATTTTGCTCTTCAAATAGTAGGAAAAAAAATTAATTTAAAACTTTTTGTACCATGAATAACTTAGAAATTTGAGGAAAATACTATTGCAGCTTCATTCTCACTTATCCTTAATGCTCTCACTACAGCAAATTACCTATTAAAAGAGTGAGAAATCATAGGATGTTAATTAGCACTGTTTTGACAAATTTATACCTTTTCCTATTAATTTCTTTTAATGTTCAGGATATAAGAAACCCTATCACAAGTAATAATTAACTCCTGTCTTATTTTGTGAAATGAGAGTTCAGAAGCATTTGTGAACTCTCCTTGTGAGTATGGTTTTTCTGTTCTTTTTCTTTTTCATTTCATTTTTGACCTTATGCATTTCATATAATTTATGTATTTATTGCCGTGGAAGAGATCTCTTTCATGCTAAGAAATTTATACTATTGAAAGACAACATCAGAGAAGTAGTTTCATCACTCATGGAAATGAGCATGTTGCTATTCCAGAGGCTGATTAAGTGATTCGAGCTATCATACAATCAGCCCTCAGCCAAATCCCTACCAGGAAGGGCAGGGTTTGGCTGGGGATTTTCAAACGCTCTCTCTGGTGTTACGGCTTTGTTTCAGAGACGGCAGAACCTTGGTTTGTGTCTAACACACCTCCAGGGAAGAAGGGCTGAGGATGCCGGGGTTCTGCGCTGTGCCGTGCCGAGGGTGACAGAGGTGTCCAGCCGGCCGGGCTGAAGGGCAGGGCAGGCACCCCGTGTCCTTGCCGAGCTGTCCCTTCCCGCAGCGCCGCTCTGCCCCGCGCCAGCCCCGGCCGCCTCACGGCCGCTTTAACCCCTCGGCGGTGCCTTGAGGAGCTCGGCCCGGCCCCTCCGCTCCCGGCTCTCCGCCCGCTGTCCCTGGTGCTGGAGCTCGGAGCCTTCCCCAGCAGCAGCGATCTGCGGCCGAGCTGCCCGAGCGCTCCCGGCAGGGCGGGAGGAGCCTCCTGCCCCCGCGGCTCGGCATCTCCCCGGGAGCGCCAGCCCTACCGGCCCTGCCAGCCCCACCGCCCCTACCAGCCCCGCGCACAGGGAGCAGCCTCGGCTCTGGCCGGGGCCTTTGCAGGGAACACCTTGTGATCTGGAAATAAAACCAGCACTAAAACAAGCAATTGGTAAAACTGGAATTTAGAACTACTAAGATGGATAACTTGAAGTCATGCTGGGCCTATCTGGGTTCATCCCACTTTCCCTTATGGGAACGCTGGGGCACACAGTGTAGCTGTGGGCACAGCTCTGCTGCTCAGGTAATGATTACAGAAATACACAGTCCTGGCAAGTGCTCAATACCCAAGGAACACTGTTTAATATTTCCTACTATTTTACTGTCCATACTAGTCACATATTTATATTTGAAAAGTAAACATTCTATGTGTTTATCTGTAAAATTATTTTGATTACTTTTAGCTAGATAAATCCATCATTGTACATACGTACAGTCAAAAAAACCCAGTACATTTTTATAGTAAAATAAAAGTGTATTTTTTTATAGTATATAACTATTACAAATCTTTAAAAAAAAATATTGTTAAGATGCGACCAATTGAACTGTCATTAATTTGACAGAGAGCCAAATCAGGTTTCCAACTCCTAGTTTCATGTGCCCAGAGTGACAAGTAGTTGACAGTTAAGTGTTCATATAAGCTTCATATTCCAAAATTAATTTGAAATATATCCTTGTGAAAGGCATTACTGTATTCCAGTGTTGAAGAGATATATTCTATATGTGTTCCCAGCATGCCAAAATCACTTCAGTCTTCTGTAAAGCAGACTTGAAATTTTGTGTCATGAATGCCTCAATACAGCAACATCCAAAGATACCCACATGTGTCACTTAGGTTAACTGGGGGGGAAATCTGACTGGAATTTATTTTAAGACCTTTGACCTATGTAATGGAACCAAATCTTCTTGAGCAGAATAAAAGAAAGCAGAATATTTTGTTACCTGACACAGCAGAACAATGAGTCAATTGTAGCAATTCTGCAGACTGGCATGTCCCTGAGTAAAAAGGATGAAGTTACTGTAAATCCATCCAAATACTCACATCCAGCTCTGGGAGTGAATCAGCACAAAGTGACCAGCAGCTGATTCATCTAAATAACAAAAGCCCAAACACCTCAGCTGTCCTCACACAGAAGTAATCAATAATCACACAAATCCACTCTCCTGCCATAATGTACTACAGCACAACTGGCCAAGAGCTCTTAAATTCACCCAAGTGGTGTCTTCTGCTGAGAAGCAGAGGAATGACACCCACACATCTCAATGGTGTTGAATATTCCCTTTTCCTTAGCACTTCCTGGCACTTTAGCAATACAATGAGTGCAGCTGTGGGAGCTGCTCGCTGTGCAAAAAGCACAGGGACTCAGGTCCCCCAGCCCAGGGAGCAGCCCCAGGTACAGCCCAGCAGTAACGATGCTGTCTGGCTGCTGCAGACACACAAACAGCTCATTCCTGTGAGGCACCTTCCTGAACACCAGCAAGGAATGTCCTGATGCCTTGGAGTGACTGAGTCAAGTGACTGAATCAGTCAGCAGGAGCACAAGCCTAAATTAGACAGGTATCCACATGGGAAAAATTGCCATCTAAGATTGCTTTGTGTAAAGGCGAGGATGTGCCCTAAGTCTCCTGTAAAGCTGTGCAATCAAATTGTAATTTTTTATGTTCTGTTAACATACTAAACAAATAGCAACACAAATCAACATAGTTGCAGGAGCAGGGGTGCATAGCTCTCCCCAAAAGCCCTCCCAGAAACATTCCCTCTGAGGGCAGGCCACTGAAAGAGGGAAGCACACTCAC
This sequence comes from Irena cyanogastra, assembly GCA_013397155.1. NCBI lineage: Eukaryota > Metazoa > Chordata > Aves > Passeriformes > Irenidae > Irena > Irena cyanogastra. The sequence goes on from VWZV01004333.1 coordinate 275,313, forward strand.
ATTATAAAGCACTCAATGACAGGCAGAGGATCTCACACGCAGGGAAAAAACCAAGGAAAGCAGTTTAAAATGATCCCTCAGAAACCAGCTATGACCCAGGTACTGTTTCAGCCACAAAAATGGTAGTTTGCAGATATTTTTAAATCCATTAATTCCTTCAAAGTGAAGGGAAGGCCTGGAGAAGAGTCTGCAAAAGCTATTTTTTACAGACACATTTTTACCTAAAATGTGACACGGATTAAAGGATGGATTCAGTTAGAAATAAATTTTTTATATATGATTCATTAATTATCCACCATCAGGTGGAAGACCACCAGGGTTTGGACTGACTATGGCCACTGCAACTGTCCTACAGAGAGTGAACAACCTTTCATATTTATTTAGTAGTATTAAACCCAGCAACCAATATAGAAATAACATGCCTGGCAAGCAAAGTGCAAACACAGACTGCAAACAGATCTCTCATCTAATTGAACCCACTCAGATTATGAAGATAAAATTCAGACAATTTTTAATAATTCATTTTTTCTCCCTACTGGTAACAGAGAAGGGTCTCCAAGAGTTCACACTCAGCACACAGTGATACAAATGTGCTGTGTTTAGAATTAGAAGAGCAGATTGTGATGTAACTTTTACCTTTTCCTATTAATATGAAATCTTTTGGCCTCTGGTGCACCTCTCATTCCCTACTGCAGTTCCAAATGCTGGGCTCTTCTCAGGGTGCTTGGCCATGTCAGCTTGGGCAGAAGCAGGACAGCTGCTCCCTGCTGCCCTCCAGACTCAGCACAGAGGGAAGATTTCAAACTGCTGTCTGGAGGAGCTGAGGGCAGGATTTCCAGGATCCAGGTAATCTTCCATTAATACTAATTCCACTGCAACCTGGTAAAATCTGTTCTTCACCCACTGAAAGAAATTCCCTGCTCCTTGCGGGTTTGTTTGGAACTCATATTAATTGTTGCAGTTTGGAAACTGCTCACCACAGATAATGAAAAAATAGAAATACCTTTTATTAGATCAACTCAGGTAACTTTGAGGGAAAAAAATGGACACATTTTGGGTGCAAAAGCCACTGAAGAAATAATGTTATTAAAATCACTAGCAATGCACATAAACAGGCAAAGACTGGAATTTATTACACAAATATAACATTTTATAGTTGGAATTATGCAATGCAGCTTTTCCCTGAAGAGCATAAAAAATATAACTAATAAAAGAAAAATAAATAATATATAGCAAGATCATGTAAAGGAAATATTTTACTGTTATGTGTGAGATTGCTGTCTGAATAGCTAATAATTAATCTGCATGTCTAATGCATCATTTAAAAGAACCTGATGAAAACACCTAAGGAAAATTATAATGAAAAGTGATAAAAATAAATTACTGAAATAAAGTTCAGAAATACAGATTTACTTGTGTTATGAAGCAAAGAGAAGAAAAATGTGAACAGCATGGACAGAACAGAATTTGTCTGAGATGAAATAATTTTGAGAATGATGAGCAAACAAATGAGTTTGCTCAAAATTTTCAAGAGCATTCTAATACCGATTTAATGAGAAAGCTTTTAAATTTCATTGCTTCTAGAAATTGTGTCAGGATAGGAATTAGCTCTCCGGACAGCGAGAGGAAAAGAAATGTTCCTGTTGCTGGTAGCATTCACACCCTCATCAGTGTCAGCTGCCACATTCTTTCCAAAACATTTAGCCAGTTCTCATGAAGTGATACCAGTGTGGTACCATTGGGATCTTGATTTGCAACAAGAAGAGCTGACCAAACAACCTTGGAGCAAATGCACGTAAGAGGATTCAATTTAAATTAAACAGAATGGGGAACAAACATTGGGCTCAGTCTTGACTTCAGAAGAATCCTTGAGTAACTATGGTAACTGTTTACTGAAAATAATTGGACTGAAAAACTTTTGAAATGGAACATGAAGGTTTAGAATATATTTAATTTGTAAATACATTACTATTTCTAAAATGTGAGTACCAAATAAAGAGATTTCAGTAAAACTGGGCTCCAAAGGAATAACCACTCCAAAGGAAGTTAATAGTTCAAATGAAGATCCTAAAAGGGCTTTTCAAAGGTATGAATTGGAGAGAAAAAAGTACAATTTACAACTGAAAAATGTGAAGGGAGAAAGTCGGAACTTCCAGAATCAATCTGAACTATATGAAGGAAAGAACAATAAAATAAAAATATTTTTTAGACCTGATATTTTTTAAAGGCAAAAAATGAGGGAACATTACAAGGAAAATGAGAGAGAGCTTAAAAGTAATCTAGAAAATACAAAAATAAAAATAAAATCCCCTTCTTTTACGATTTTCTGTAGGGTGTGTGGCAGGTTCCTATGCTGCATGGCAAATTAACACCATTTGGTGTCCACATGAAAAGATTCACGGAGAGCAGGCAAAGGTTTAAGAGTTTAACACAACTGGGAACAGCCACTCTATGGCTCCAAATGCTAAAATAGCTGACACCTTAGTGCCCTGTTCTGAAATCAGAAATTTGTACCTTCACATTCCAGTCTTAGAATGAGACAGATTCAATACTTGCATTTAAAAGGAAGAACGAGTGATCCAAGCAACAACCACGTTGTTGAACAATGATCAGAAGTCACAGTTGCTGGCAGATCATTACCAGTCCAATGTCCAATAAAAAGATCTTGTTTTGCAGTAAAAACCCTGCCTTCTTTTAGATTGCTACTGTAATAAAATAAATATTTTATTCAGAGCATTTCTTCCTGTTTTTTTACTAAATACATTTATCACCATTTTCTTTTGGAGAGAGGAATAATTACATATCATATAACCATGATAAAAGCAGACAAGAAGCAGTATAACCTGCCTTTTTGCTGTTGTAACCAGACAGAGATTAGGCCCAGGAGGCAAAACATGCACCCAGAATGAACATTAGGGAGCTTGCATGGGAGCTGCCTTGTTCTTCCCAAACACCGAACATGACTGATGCAAACAATACCCTCTCATGGACACTTCTGGAGAAATTTAGCACAATATGAGGGATTAATTCTGAAGCCAATAAACCATCTTCTGATCATAGCCAAGAGCAGTTGCAATTTTTTCTTAATATTACAAATTTTATACTAGAAGAGATCCTATAAAATGAAAGTGAACTACAAGAAATCTGTACACAGTGAGGTTGCTCACAAAGATAAACAGAAACTAAGAAGTCCCATTTTTCTGCTTTATTCTAAATACATGTTTATGGGAATTGCAGACACTTGATTCAGAGGGCAATCAAGGCTATGTGATTCACTCAAGCAAGCTATAAAATAGTGATGGATCCTACACAGGGAACTTTGCATTCCAAAACTGTGAGGCATCTGATAAACTCCAGGAAATTGTTTCCACCAATTCAGACCTTTGCAATCCACAGATGTCTAATTTCTCTAGGATTATTTGCTGAAATATTTTTAAAAATTATATCTACAACAAATATGAATCATAAGAGGCTTCCCACTAAATGCCATCTGAACGTGTTAGGTAAAGTGCTTTTGGGACAGAAGTATTGTAACACTGAAGAACATAATGGTAATTGTCATTGCTAAAATCCCATTGATGTGTGTTCTGAGCATTCCTGATCTAATACAGATTAATGCAACACCCTGGAGATTTCACTGCTGTCAGCAGCAGCAGCTCAGGCCAGACAACTGGAATGCAGCAATCAGAGCCTGATCAGCTCCAGAACCGAGCACCACAAACCTCACACTGCCCCAAGCCTCAGCGAGAGCCACACGGAGCTCAGATGGGTTCAGATGAAAAGAAAACATTCCCCCCCAGCTGATCTGCATGAACCTAATCCCACCACAAAGTTTTGCATGTTGTAGCATACTATGCCAACTTCTGATGTCCACCTTTCCCTATAAAGAAAACAGAAAAGGTTCAGGAAAAAGAGCCAAAAGAATATAATCCGAGATCTGGGGCACAACAAAAACTCCTAATACAGAGATTTAAAGAGATCAACCTCTTCAGCTCTGTCAAAGAGAAGTGTAAAGTCTGACATGATCATGTCTATAAGCACATACACAAGGAGTTTTCTGATTGCTCTTCAAATCCAGCAAAGGCATTCTAAGGCTCAAGGCTGATGAACTGTTCAGACTGGAACAGCAGCAGTTTGTTAACCATGGGAATAAGCCAGCACAATTTACCAGAAGATGTAAAAGTTTGTTTATTGCTTCAGCCTTTCACTCTAGGTTGCCTGTCACTGGGAGAAACATCCATTAGCTCAGCATGAAGGGCAGTCTTGAGGTAATTCTTCAGTGAAATTCTCAGATTCATGTTTTTCAAGGGAGGTTACTGTTACCATTTTCTATAGAACAAATTATTAAGGAGGTGATCCTAATAAAAATTTATTTTAATTATTGAAAATATAAATATATTTATATGAATATACTAGCACGAACAGGTATTATTTTAAAATTTTATCACTAGAGGCTACATGTGAAGTTTTCTATCAATAAGCATTATGTTATGAAGCAGACCTTTTGACATTTCTAAAAATTAAAACAATTTTTGTATCCTTTTCCATAAAGAATTCCATTTGTGCCTGAGTCGAAGGAGAGAAGCCTTATCATTTTTTGCCTGAAACAGCCTAATCAATAGAAAAGATCACCACAAAACATGGCTGCTTTGGCATTTTCACAGCCAGGAAAAAATAATTTAGCTGTTAGGATCCTCTCACTTCTCTTATTTTTGTAGTTCAAAACTTCCTTCAAGGCTTAATAAACCAAAAGATGCTACAGACATGACAACTCTCACTGGGATATCCCTTGGTCTCAGTGGGCAGTACCATCTACACTTGGTATTAAAGAGAGAGCTACAGCTTTAGCTGTTCATTAAGAAATGCAGCTGCTTGAATCTGCCCAGAGATTTGGAATGGCTCAATAAATCTCAGAAATCATGGCTTGGCAAACAGGGTGTCAGTAAGATGGTCAATACTGACCACTGGAATTCACAGGTATTGGCAGTTTTTAAAATACACAAATCAAATCATATCTGTATTTGTTTTGTTATCTGGCTGTCTACAAACTTGTTCTTTCCTCTCTGTCATCAGTCCCCAGTGTCCTCAAGCTTCTCTTTGCTTAGAGAAAAGGACTTCTAACACTATAATTTCTAACAACTTTTCTAACCACGTACAGCTCTTGAATCATACAAGCCTTGACTCAATTACCAAGTGGCTCTGACTCAGATGTTCAGAATTTTTCCAATAAGATCATGACTTTGTGCACTTTCAATACCAAAGTGACTTTCTGATGCTAAAAGCAGTCACGGTATTTTGCCATCTGCATACTGGTCCCAGTTGCCAAAGGGATAGTCACAAACACACCAAGGGGATCTCTGTGGAACAGCTCCCATGGAAAACCTGGAAAATGCTCCACTTGGAGCAGCCAGTTTTGTTTCTTCTCAGTTCTGGCTTTCTGAAATATGCCAGGTATATTTCTACTTGCTGTGCACAACATCCGCGTTATGCCTTGCTTTTCTGATGATTCACTGGGTCAGCTCATGCAATTAATGTTCTCAGGGATTTTTTTCAGATTAGGCTGAACCTGCCACAGTTTTATCATGTCAGCAGTCTCTACCAATTACTTACAGTGCTAAACATTTGCTGTAGCAAAGGCCTTGATTAAAATGCTAAAGGAAAAGGCCTCAGCTCAGGGATTTGGAACACCAAGTTCACTTTTGTCTGAGATTTTCAATACACTACTCCATGAACTCAGCTGCCTGTGGAAAAGAATTGCTTGTGCTTGTCACTGCCCTGGAGTGAGGAAAGCTCAGATGCAGAGAATTAAATCTGGGTAGATGAATCTTGCATTTTCTGGCAGTAGTTATATGGAGCAAGGTATGTAGGGAAGCAGCATCTTTGGGAAGTACCTGTGGTTTCAACGTACTCCATCCTTCCTCAGGGGTCTTTCCAGTGGAGCACGACTCTAATCATTCCTGGGAGCTGTAACTAGACAGAGACTTCAGCTTGGGCACACACTGCACAATCAGGCTGCAAACTGCTCGTGTGCCTCTCCCATCTGTGCCCCCTGCTCTGGGTCTCCACATCAGGGACTGATCTGAGCCAAGGCAGAGGAGCACGACTCTCACTCAGCTCAGCTGGAACAGCTGCCAAGAGCCTCAGCTCCTGAGCACAGCAGGAACAGAGATGGGGAACAGGGCAGACAGTAATGAGCTGAGCTTTTTGCCTCTAATCTTGCTCCTCCAATGAACTTCCCAAAACCGGGGCAAGCAGGAGCCTCTCAGACCACAGCTCTCCTTTTTGTTCAAGATACACACCTCCCTCTGCTCAGTGTTCCTGCACAGAGAAGTGAGACAGGAGAACACCTGTACAGCAAAGGCCTTGATGCTGAGGACACAGACTCTGCAATGTGTGTCACTTTGGTTAAGCTCTGGTGTGGACCAGGAACTGACATTCTCCAGCTGCTTAATGGACATCCAAGGGTGTTCCTGGAGTCCATATTCTAGTTTAATTTTAACCAGAAGGAATTGGATCTGTGTGCTCTGAGACACCTCTCGGTGATGTGAGGCTAGGTGCAGTAAATAGCAAGAACTGAGAGATTTACTTCAAAACTGCATTGAAGGTAGATGCACTCTGTGCAAAAACTGCATTTCAAGCTTTATAATTAATGTTATCTCATGGTAGACCCTGAGATTAAAAAAAGAAATAAAATAAAAAGTGGAGAATGCCATTTTGGAATAAAAAGTTTAGTAGCTCACACTTTCTTAATTTAGTGTAGAGAATTGGGCTTTGCTTTGAAGGCAACTTGAGAGATATTAAACAATCGACATGAACTTTCACACAGAAAGGTACTTTTACCACAGGGAAGGATGTGCTGGAAAATCCCGCCTGTCTCAAAGAGTGAACACATTCCCCTGTGCTCTGGGCCAAAATCAAGAATCAGTGAAGTAGGATAAGGTGCTTCTGTATCCTCCTTAGATTGCAAAGCCACAAGGTATGGCATAGATAGAAGGAGATTCAGCTGTCCTAGGAGCAGATCTAATAATAATTGAGTAGGGCATTTATCACAGAAAACAGAATGATAAAATAGTAATTTACAATTAGTTCCAAATCAGGTTAGAGATAAAAATACCAAGCTAATTGGTTTGCTAGGCAATACTGAGTGGGAGGATCCTACAGGATTTCTGGAGCCTTGGTTCCCAGTGACTCTGTTGCTTGACAGAGTAAAGCTGGTTTATGTGAAAAAATGTCCTTCAAGAACCTCGTAGACAGGAACAGATACAATGGAATTCCTCAAGGAAATAAATCACAGCTTTACTACTACCAGGACAATCACTCACATGGCTAAAAACAAGTGCAGTTTATTTAGGGATGACTGTGTTGCCAGACTAGCCAATAAGAGGAGAAATTGCAGTCCGAAGTTCCTATGAAAAGCCAATTTTCAGGGGCTGTGGTTCACAGCTTTCAATTTCACTCCTGCTGTGAAAACTGGTGTTGAAAAAAATGATATCAAATTCCGAACTTGTATAATTGCATTTCAAATGACATACACAAGTACACAGCTGACTAGCAAAATGATCTGATACTTAACCTCAACAGCTTTAAAGAAGGCCATTTTTTGTAATTTAATCTCAAAATTTGTTTCATAGGCAATTTCTACGTTTCTCTTGCTGTTGCAGCTCTAACTCTGCCATTGCTGGTGATCCTCATCGGCAACACATGACCCCAACAGAGATTTTGAGAAGTATTCACTTCAGAGCTATCTAGAGCCTCGTTACATATTACAAAGGGACTCCACATCCCCCAGCTTTGAGAGAACTTGAGGAAATAAACTCCTGGAATTGACTGCATGGCTCCACATCAGCAGCTACAGCCAAGTTTTCCCAAACGCTTCACTGCCCTGCAGAATCCCACTAGCAGAAATGAGCACTGATAGTGCTTGCACAGCAAACAAGCTTTGCAGAAAAAACCTGGTCTGGGACTCCAGAAACCTGATCAAATCAGGGAAGAGTGCTCAGAACTGAGGCATAACTGTGCTGGTACCTGAGGCTGCAGTAAGAACTAATTTAATTAAATGGCAGTAGCAGTGCATAAAGGAGACGTGAATCACATTTTAGGGATTATCTAAATGGGAACCTAAATAATTGTGGTTTATATTGAGATGGGAAGACAAAAATGTAAATTATACTAATTTGGGTACAATACTGAGTTAGGTCTGATTATACAAGTTTTAGAGATAAAAAGACTTTGAAGGAGCAGCTTTAAGTAATGCCTAAATCTCATTTAAAGTTTAGGGAATTATATGAATATGCAGCTGTTTAAATATTTTGTCATTAACTTCATAATTCAGATCAGATTATCTGAAATATTTAATAAATGCATTTTAACAATACACTAAATATACAGTATATACTTCAGGTCCCTGAAGCTGATGAAGGTACCATAAGGAATACATTTATTTGAGCCACAGAGGTTGCTGCTGGCATCCAGGAGAAAGAGACACCAGTGTGTCACTATAATAAGAGACAGTGTGATGTTAGAGGGACATTGGGAAAGGACAGGATGCAAGATACAGAGAGTTCTGAGGTGTCAAAAAGTCTCACTATAGCTCAGGAAACAGGGTGGGAATGAGGCACATAGAGCTATTATGATATAAAGTTTAGCTGCAGAGAACTCAAGGGATAAAACCAGATGAGATTCTACTGAGAGCTCGTGACAGGAGTCTCCAGGAGTCCCCAGTGGGCCAGAGCAATCCATCCCTGTGCACTTGGGTTATTGTATATGGGGAGAAGAAAAAAGAGAATCTATGGTTTCATTGATGGGTATGAACAATTAAATGCACAAACCCAGAGTGCAGTGACACACACACAGGGGGGTGTTGGAACTTTCAGAAGAAACAGAACAAGTTTTGGGAAAAGATGTTTCAGCACCACACCTAGAGAGCACTGTTAAAATTCCACATACCCATGAAACAAGACTGGAACAAAGCAGTCTTATTCCATCACTGTCAGTGTGGATAAGAAGCAGGACTTGCAGGATTTCCCTCCCTTGATTTCTAAGAGCTATGGTCAGAGGCTTCACTGGATCCTGTGTGACCAACAGCTCCTTGGAACAGCAGCCACCATGTCATTCAAATTCCTAATGTAAGATTAACATGCTGCTGCAACAGAAAGCAAGCTAAAACATGTCATTAGTGGCCTTTTGCTGATGTAATTTAATCAATTTGCAGCTTCAGAAGGAATGAATGTAATCCCATGGACATTGCCAGAAAGCCTGAGCTATGTAGTGTTTGGAAACAAAAGGTCCATCATCTTTCCCTAGTTGTGTGCTGATGCTTTGATTTCCAAGCTGAGGATTAAAACTCCCTAAATTTCCCCAGGTAACCACACTCTGCATGCTCCATGCTTATTTGCTAACACTGAGCAAACTCACTGATAGCTGTTTCTCTAATTTGGAAACTCCTCTAAGACTATAATCACTTCAGCCACTGTGCAGTAGAATTGCTCTTGAGTGACTCTGGGTCCTAGAGATGGGCTCTGCTCAGCTGCCTGAGCTCTGGCTGTGTGCAGATGTGCAGAACTGCAGGAACAGCAGCACAGCTCCCAGACCTGCTTCTGACAGGAATCATCTGCAGCCCTGCAGGGGCAGCTGTACTGGGAAAAGGTGCAGAGAGGAGGAGCTGAGTGTCTCGTGGTGTGTGGGTTCCAGAGAGCTCAGAGGGTTCCAGATCCCAGTGTCAGTGTGTGCAGGCTGGCTCGAGCACTCTCAGCTGCCCTGCTTTACAAACAGGGCCCACACAACCTTCGAAAGCTCCGTTTGCAAGAGGCAGCACAGCACTGAATTAGATGTACCACAACAAGGAGTTTGATCCAAGAAGTTTCACAAAACTCTGTGTTTGAGCATAGCCACAGCATGTAAACAAGTACCCAAGGTCTCCAGCCCTGGAAAATTTCCAAGGTATAAGCATGTTGGTTCTTTCTGTTCCCTCCTCACCCCACTGATCTGCTGAGAAAGAACAGAGGCACATCACAGCCAGCATCCTTCAGTGTGCATTTGCCTGTATTCCTGATGAATATACTTTTTAAAGTTCCACTCTGTGCATACTGGCAACGAAAGAAAACTTTCAAAGATGAAAGAGGCAAAAGAAAATGGAAAAAAAAATATCTATACATTGTCTTCCTTGAGAATTGGATTTACATGATCTCCAGAAGTCCTTCCCAGCCCTAATAATGGCTTAAGTTGTTATTCACATATCTTGATTCTTCTGTCCTGAAAGATAATTTCCATACAGAAATATGTAAAAATATAATTGCATTTCTAAACTGGATGTCTTCATCATACCCAATGCTTGTTTTTCCAATGTCTCAGCACATTTCCTGCAATCCATACCCTTCACACAGCAGCAACACACACATTTTTGGTGTAAATCTGTTTAGCTCCATCCAAATAATTCCTAGCAGAGGATGTGGCCTAATACATTCAGTAGATAAATTGTCTTCTACCAGACTACAGTGTCTTCAAAGCTATAATTTATCTGCACATTCTACAGAACAAGATAAGAGTCTCAGGAGACATTTTTATCAAAGAATCCCATTCCCAGTCCCTCCATTCTCCCCCCAAAAAGAAAAAAAAAAGACATAAACATACAAACTTCCCTTTTTGTACAGAATATTAAAAACTTACTGAAGTCTTCATGTGGCACATGGAGGACAATGTTCTGCTTTGTTGCAGAACTGAAGGGATGAAAAGAGGACAAAAATGGAAGGTCAGAACTTTAGATTGTCAGAAAAGTACATGATTTATTTGCTCAAAAGACTATGTATAGGAAATAGCTTCTGGAAATAATACATGGAAAATAATTAATCCACCCTGAATCAACAGATGTAACTTCTGTCTTTCACCAGATATTCCTAGATTTTTCTCAAAGCAGTATTTCTTCTCCTGCCATTTTTGTGTACTGTGAAAACAGTTTTGAATACAAACCAGTTTGTTCATTAAGGCAATTTAAATATAGCTAAAAATCTTATCTCTGGCAGTATCTGCTAAGTACAGCCACCTGCCTGTACTGAAATCTTCCTGCACGCCATACCTACTATCATTCCCAGCAATTTGTCCAGCTTCTCTTCCTTATCCAAAAATATACCAAAAATATGAGCATCAGCCTCCTGCACTGCTGCCCCTGCCCCAAGAGCCATGCTTCCTCACATCCTAGGAAGTGTCCCACTTGGAACCTGCACTAGTGGGTTTCTGAGGCTGCACATGTTGTCAAGAGTGACGGTGAAGCACAGATCAGCATGCGCGGCACTCACAACAAAGTCCTGCTAGGCTACCTTGTGAGGATGGATTGGAAAGTTAAAAACAGGATTATTCAACTAAAATGAGAATTTGCAGTGACAGAAACATAACATGCACTTTCCTGTTAAGGAAGAATCTGGGACTTGGATCAGCACGAGAACAGAAGGAGAAGAGGCACAGCACAGCTAAACCAAAATGGTGCCAGCAGCACGTCCTCAGACACAAACATGACTGAGGGAGATGACGACAGCTTGGTAGCCAGAACTGTGAAAGATACTGCACACAGCCCTACCCTAGTAATCAGGAAAGAAAAGTTTCAGGGTTTCTAATTCTCTCTAACAGAAACCTTTACTTGCAAAATTCAGGTAGCAAAATGAAAATTATAAAGAATTGCCGTGCAGTTTGGAGTGTCACACAACTACAGCAGGTATGGGAGGAGAAATTCCTGCCACTCCTGGAAGAGCTACAAGAGCTTAAAAGTTTATGAAAACGTGACAAAAGGAGAAAATACTTGAACTTGTGCATTCCTTTTAGCACTGAGCTGCCTCTACAGTGCTGTCCTGGTTTCCTGCTCCGTGGTGAATGGGAGAGGCAGCAGGTTCACACCTACCAAGGCCCACTGGGTGCAGTCAGTCCCAGTTACCAGGTCTGGGTGTGAGATCAAAGGCAGGCACAGCTCCTCTGCCTGCTGAAATAAATACAGGGACTCCACTGCAAACAACTGCAAGAATCACTGATATTTCTGCCAAACCAAACCAAGGCACCTGGGCCTCTGCCCTAGAAATGATCTTGAAGACTCAGACACAGCTCCAGGTCTGCAGCTGTTTCTAGGATTTTTTAACTAAAGAACAGAAGAACTTTATGGCACTAGTCAAAGGCTTACTCTGAAACTGCTTCAAGCACTTGGCACAGGGAGACATTTTCTAAACATATACTACTGGAGAGAAATGCTTCCATAGCACCATATGGAAGGTATGATATATATATATGTATTTTTTCCTATTGTCTTGTAAACTACAATAATTTAGAGCATGCTTAATCTGCTTTAGTGACAGCTTCTGCACTGAAAGCAAGTGTTAAGTTTGTCTTTAACCAAAGAGACGGAATATTTTTTTTTGGTAAAACTCTGCCCAAGGCTTGTAAATGAAATCAGATGATGTTTAGGAATATGTTTGCTTGGTTAGATGAATTCAACATTCATCAATTAATTGCCTATAGACTATATATATTTCCCCCCAAGTAGACAACAATCTTCAGATATAGCTATCCTGAAGGTTTCATCATTTTTTGATACAGACCACATGGTTATACTGGGTCTAAGCCTCATTCTTGGCATATAAGAATGAAAATGTTGCAGTTCCTCAAGAAAAAAGGGAAAGCAAAAATTTAAGGCAGAGAATACAGGGTCCTACATATCTTTCAAAATAATTACAGTTTTAGAGAAGAATTATCCACTCTAAATAATAAGCTCTTTCACTGCCAGACCTCTTTTATGTCCTAGCCTCAAGGAACAGCTTTTAATTCAAAACAAACAAATCCAAAACTTTTCTGAGCAAAGCAAACAGCCAGAAACCCAGGAGGCTCTGCTTTGGTACCTCTTCCTAACCAGAAAGAGGGGAGAGGAACTGGGAGGAGACACAAAGCAACATCCCTGCTTCCAAAAGGCTGCTGAGTCATGTGACAGGCAGCCAGCTCTTCATTTTTAGCTGTTTTGTCCTGTCACATTGGAATGCAGCACGAACATCATATGCTACTCAGATCAATATTGCTGGTATATTTTCATCTCCCCCAAAGCAACATATTTTCCACAGTTTTTATTTCAAGTTTGACTGAATTACAGTGATTCCTGTAAGTTATCATCCTTCTAACGGCACGATCTGGCACTGGGGCTGCAGGAGCTGGGGCATATTATGGGCTATTTCACTTTGTTAGCTGAGGAAATCCATTTAGACTTTTATGCTGAGTAGTGCAATACTAACACAAGGAGACATTTAAACAGTACAAGAAAAACACCTCTGTTTTCACTTTCACAGACATTAAACAGGGTTTATTTCCTTCTAAGACTCACTAAGATTCTGCTATAAATGTGCTAAAGCAGAAAAATACTCTTCACTAAAACTGTTCTGACACTTGACATCAGGAGATGCAGTTTTTAGTTAGTTATAATTTTGCCAAACTTGACTCATTTAGTCTGATCATTCTGATGTTGAATATCACCTGCAGGGTAATTTGTTTTCTTCCTTTGCAGACAGATGGTTTAGGTGGTTGTAACAACAGAGAATGGAAAATTGTTTTGATAATATACAAAATAAGTTCGGGCAACTTTTGAAAAGCAACCAACTCAGTTTTCACCAAACTTGCAATGCTAGGCAATGTCCATGCTGCTACTGAAAATCCACATTCCAAGTCCATTCACTTCCTCACTCCGTCTTGTCCCAAAGCTCTCAGGCTGCTCTGCTTAAAAGAAGCCAATGACCACCTTGGCATATGCTTAGAGAGCAGTCTCAAGAGAACTGCATAACACCAGACAAGCAAGCCTTCAGTGGGCTCCAAAAGAATAAGTTAGAATTATCTCCTGTTTTAGACGAATACAGAGACTGCAGAGCAAATAAAAAGGAATGCTCTCACAGTCCAAATGGCTCAAAACTTGAGTAATGACTCTTACCTGCATTAATTTTTATGCATAGAAGCTTTGCATAAAACAGAAGACTGGTCACTCAAGTTAATCCAGTAGTCTTTATGCATAAAATATTACCTCTATTGCACTTTTCTGCAAGGATATTTTCATTTCTTTTTGATACAATAAATGAATTTCCCATTGGAAGAAGCCTTCTTTGTTTACTCCATATCTTAAGCAAAACCAAACAAAATAATCCTGCAGGCATTCTTTACTCCTTCTTTATGTTATTATTGTATTTACTTCATAATAGAATTCAAATCTAATCAAGTTGCAGCTGGGAAAGAACAGAAAGCATGAGCTCCTCTGGAGCCTTGTCAATAGAGGGGAGGTCCCAAACACCCACTCAGGGACAGGGCTGGAAGGTGCCACTGGAGTCAGGTGGAAGGTGTTCAGTGGGACATCACAAGAGGGACAGGGAAGTTTGCCCTGCCCAGTTGCTGACTGTGCAGAGCCAGTGCCAGGGGGCTGGAGAAGAACCCCTGCCCCAAGGCAGAGCGAGGGCAGGTGAGGTGATGGGGTGGAGCTGCACTGAGATCCCTCAAGGAAGACAGAACTGGCAATTAAACATCAAACCAGGTCATTTTCCCAGGCCAGCAATATTCCCAGACATGCTTACAAAAAGGGAAGAACTCCTACAAAACAGGCCTTTAGGTATTTGTATTTTAAACTCCTGGAGTCAGAATTTAAGGAAAGAACAATTGTGCAGAGAGAAGCCAAAGTTTTGTGAATATTCAAAAGGATCTTTTATGTCACATCACACCCACATAACGGCCATTAGAGATGGCAGAAGGGTTAAATACACCTCTCTGAAACAAAGGGGAAACGTCACTACTGGAGCCTCTTGCCTGGTGCTGGATCCATTTTATTCTGAAAATAGCATGTGCTAACTGGCAGGACTTGCCAGCACAGCTGAATTAGTCAGAAAAGCTGTCAGGGAGGTGGGAAATCTCCAAGTCTCTTTGCGTGCTCCAGGGCTTGTTTCACCATGGCACAATTACAAATACACAGCTGTAGGATCTGCTGTGCTGCTGGCTCTGAAACAATAGTTCAGGGTCTACTTTCTTTATGAATTTAGCAATTAATGCTGACAGGAGCTGCACACACACACACTGAGGAAAGCACAGATTCAGTTTTCTCCCAGGTAAAAAATTTCAGACCGATGGCCCATGCTTAAGGATAGATTAAGTTCTTCAAGCAAGCAAGTTTTAGAGTTACTATAGTTGGCTGATTCTTTGAAGCCACTGCTCTCCTCCATTGCTCAGTTACAGTAACAAATTTGTTATTGCATAACAGACAATCCATAGATTAATATATAGGCAAATGTAAACCTTGACAGAATATTCACACAAAGGATGGGTAATTACAGCAGAGAAACTCATTACCTTGCCTGAGGTCCTGTCAGTTCTCAGAGAAGTGACCGTGTCAGGCCATTCAGTCATAGAAAGAAATTCAAAGATCAGGACTCGAGTCATGGCAAAAGGGATTCTGCAGATGAAAATCATGAGATTTGAGCTAAGTCAGCCTTTGAAACCTTTAATCACATATCCATAGTCTCTCTGTACATAAATTATACTCCATATTCTTTCCATGTCTTTTGCATAAAAAGTAAAAAGAATTTGTGCATTGAGACCTAGTGGTTCCCAGATTTCTATTTAGCAAGGGGTCTGGGGGAATTCTTAAAAGAAAAAAAAGGAGAATGCAAGAAATAACTGCAACAACAAGAACATGTACATGGAAAAACCATGATGAGATCATTGGGCAACTTTAAGAAATTAGCTACTGATTAGTTACTAATCATGGGTGTTGTTCTCACCACCTCTGTCAGAAGTCTGGTGGTGTACCATTACCAGCAGTAACCACTCACATATCCTGTTCTGTGCATTTCTGGAATTAAATCTTTTCTGATTCACCCTGAGGATTTTGCTCTCTGGGAACAGACCAGATGGGCTCTCGAAGATCTTGAAGTCATGGGAATAGTTCCTAAAGCTAATGAGACTTAAGAACTGCAAAGGTTGTATGAAGGCAAAATGCAGCTTAAATGACCAATGAACAATTTTGGAAGCTCCAGATAATCCTTTCTTCTCTTCCTTGGCCTTCCAGGAGAAACAGGTGAAATACCTGAGGCACTGCTATGGCCAGGCTGAGTAGTTCAAGCTTTACTGAACCCAACTGAGCCTCCACTGCCTGACTGCAGGTAACAAAAGCAATGCTACAGAAGTTAAAGTTGCCATGAGACAATCCAAACCAGCCTTTCCCACTGGGGTTTGAGAGGGTTGAATACCCAACAAATCCATGTTGAGGGACTCCTGCTTTATGACCATCAATAGCTCAATCCTTAGACTTCAGCCTGAGCAGTACTTGTGGCACCTGACCTCAAAGCATCTGCTTCTTATGCATCCTTCAGGTTAAACAGTGTCTTATTAAATGAGACTAAAACATTCTAATATCAGCTTTACCCTTTGCCTTCATAACTGGGGGATTAATTTGTAGATATACTCACTTGAATTATTTTGTTGTTTCAGTCTGTTGTTAAGCCGAATCAGTTTAGTTACTGCATTTTTCATCTTTGATCAACTTAATTTATGCTTATTCTGTTTTCAATAAAAACTATTAAAAGCATGGAAAAAATTACATTTTCTAGATTATATGCTAGGCTATGAACACATTGACATAGACAACCTCAGATAAGAAATCTCTAAGGCACTTGGCTTTGCTTATAATGTAAAATGGATTTATATCTAAAGGGAGCTATGATCTGAATGCCATAGTCCCTGCCTGGGAAAAATACACAATATAGAACCAGATGAGAAATAACGGAATTATGAAAATGGAGAAGGGACCAGTATATAAACTGTAAGATTAAAAAAAAAAAAGGCTAAAAACCTTACAGCTGTTCTGAATGGGAAAATGCTGTGCATGAAGATGATCACTACTGGTGTTCCTCAGCTTCACATCTGGGACCATGTTTATTTAGTATTTTAATTAATAGTGTTGGTTCAAAAAGTAGGGGAGCACTTGTGGGAGCTCCTGATGACTGAGGGAGGCATAGTCAGCATATGCTGAGGCTACATTATACACAGGAATTTTACTTGTGGAGGATCTTGTTTAAGAGAATAAATAAGGAGTGTAAAAATTTAATAAAACACAGCTACTTGTAATAAAAAAAAGGTTACTATGAGCCTTAGCCTTACCTGTGGCCAGTGACAGAGGAAAAACCCTTCCCTTTATTAGGAAATCTGAAGCTGATCCCAAGTCCCCTGTGTACCGTGGACAGGGCATGGGAGTGCACAGGTGGCAGAGAAAGGTAAGGAGGAGGCAGAGAAGTATCAACCACTGGGAAATTTACCTGTTCTAGAACTCTGGGAGTGGGGTTTTATAAGGAATAATTTCCTCAGTGAGGCCAGTTTGAGGGACCACTATAACAAGATGAGGAATTGAAAGGCTGTCTTTTTTAAGGAGAGTAGAACAGCCACCTTCTCTAAAAAAGGGTGAAGAAGAAAATCATTATTTGTTTCAAGCACTTAAAGAGGACAAATACTCAGACAAGTGAGGAGGAAAGGCTAAAATATCTGCAACCCAAATCAATGGCTGGAGACTGGCTGAAGTAAAATGAAACCTGGAATAAGATTTTGTTACAGTCCTCCACGAAGAGCTTCAGAGGCAACTCAGA
Source organism: Irena cyanogastra (assembly GCA_013397155.1). NCBI lineage: Eukaryota > Metazoa > Chordata > Aves > Passeriformes > Irenidae > Irena > Irena cyanogastra. The sequence goes on from VWZV01004333.1 coordinate 292,940, forward strand.
TTTCTGAGAGTAAGCCTAATCCACTTGCCAGAAGGGTTTATACTGATATTATTGCTCATGATAGGAATGGCTTGGACTCTTGACCCAAGTGATGCCTCTTCCTTTTATTTCCTTGGAGCTTTAACAGAGAGTGGATTTCCCCAGGGCTGGCTCGGTATCACTGTGTGTTATCACAGAAGACAATGTGCTACTTCAAATCTGATGGCACATGGCTGGAATTTCAATTATACACTGCCATTTTAAAGGGCTCCTAAATTCCTTTCAAAAGTCAGGCTGCAGGGTTTTTTTTTAATGGATTTGAGAGAAATTTGTCAGAAGTGGAATATTTTAAATGACTACTCAGATTTCTTTAATTTTAATCCTAAGATTAATTGAATACCAGTTAGTTGGTAAGCCCAGGGCAGAATTTCTAGCATTTTCTAGCATAACCACAAGCAGTGGTTAGCAAGGTTACATTCAGCTCATTAGATTTACTACCAGTTTTAGGCTAACACAGTCATGGTGTCTTCCTAATAAAAGACATTGAGTTGCTAAACAGTAATTCACCTTACAGGTGAATATTTCAGATGGCAAACCCTCTGGGGTTCTTCAGATACCAGCTGTGTAAAATGTGATCTGTCATGAGATCAGCACAGCTTGATTTGGGGTGCAAGGAAGGAGTTATGTGCCACTTGCATTTTCCTTGGTGGATCAAGTCATGTTTCTGCATTTTGGTGTCAAGGATTTTTACAAGGTTACAAGTCCTCAATAATTAATCAAACTAGTTAAAAAGTTGACTTTTCATGACAACTATAATAAATGGTGGGTATGTTCTGAAAGAAAGGAATTTATGGAAGAGAATTGCACTTGCTAAACTCTTGTTGTCAGAGATGTCTGTGCTTGAAAATGGCCCAGAGTAAATAAACCTTTCTGCTGTACAACACTCAACAGAGAACATAAATGGGCAACAAAAACCTAAACAAAACAAAGCCACTTTACTGCACCTTAGAAACGTCACTGCTGGTGTATATTCACATAATAAAACAATTTCATGGGGAGGAAAATAAGTCACGTGATTACCAAAGTAATCCCAAGGATAAAAACATGTTTTTGAGCTTGAAAAACACAATTTCAGATGGAGGCTTTGGAAAAGTCTACTTGTCCAAAGTTCAGAGCCTCCTAAGCATTAAAACAATAAAATCACCTTTCTGTGTTCCTAGTGAAACAGAGAACAAGCACAAAAAAATCCAAAACTCAAACTCCATTCAAATCTCAAATTATGGAAACATAATGAACAGGCAATTTTAGTCAGTTTTTCCATTAAGAAAATGAACCACAAAACCAGATTTTTCTTGAAACACTACTTCTATCTTTTGTCTTTTCCTTTGTTCCACCCACAACCTCTTGATTGATTTGAGAACAGATCCAGATCCTACAAATTCACAAAACATGGAGTTTGAAGGGAAAACACTGATGTAACACACCTTCTCAGAACAACAGAGTGAGTCCTGATAAATAAACACATGGAAAAGAAAAACTGTTTTGAACCTGCACCACATTAGATACTAGGGTCACTCAAGTGAGATGTGAATAAGAAGATAATATTTTTATTAATATTAGAGCTTACAGAACTACCTGTCATGTCTCAGTATAAATTAGCTTTTCAGTAAAATATTGCATTTAAATATATTTTTAGACAATTCACACCTCACTATGTGATATACAATGCAGCCATAATTTAATTCCTGCAGAAATAATTAACTGATTTTACTCTACCAGCAGGAGAGATGCTGATAAAAGTACTCAGTGGGCTGGACCCAGGTGAGGACAGCTCTGTGTGGGATAGGGAGGGTCATCTCCCCTGCTCCCACTTGGGATCACACAGCTCACACCTGGGAAAGAGCTTTCTGAACCATTCACCCAAAAGAGTCAGGCTCCTAGAAGCAGGTGTGACAACAGGGAATATGGAGAGTGGTGCAACACTTCAGCCAACCAACAGTAGAGACTGAAGAGTTTTCTCAAAAATCAAATCACTCTGGTCTAAAACACTCACTTGCAAAGACATTTCAGACCTGGGATTAACCTGTCTGGCTTAAGGATAAATCTGCACTGCACAGAGGCCCATAGGGTGAAGAGCTGAGTTAGTGCTGGAACTGGAAACAGCCAAGGGTTGCATGAACACTAATCAGCTTTACTGGGGGAAAAGCAGTTACGGATTTTATCTTTCTAAGAAAGCACCAAACATCACCAGCCCTGAAGTGAAACTCAGACCTTGCATGGATGGCCTCTCCATCACTCTACGAAGTTTTTCTCCCCCTTATTCTCTTCAGCCTCCTTGATTTGGTTTTTTTTTTTCCCCTAGCCAAAGGCAAATTTGTAATCTCATGGCAAGAGCACTCCTGGCAAAGGAGTGACAAAGGTTTGAAGTCCATAAGAGACGAAGAACCAAGATCTCTCACTGCCACGTGGGGCACTGACCACCACTGCTGCCCCTCTCAGCTTTGATCCTTCTTCATGCTGATCCAAATGATGCCTCTGTGTGTGTCCCACCAAGGTCAGGCACCTCAGAGGCCAAAGACCCCTGAGTTTATTAATCCCAAAGGGAGACCAATATGTACCAGGGCACTGGGCAATTATTTTGAATTTCACTGAGTTCTCTCAGGAAGTGAGAGGTCAATACATAATTATAATCCCCTTGCCCTACTGCTGTCCTTTTGTAAGCAGTGGTGTCTCAGAAATGCAGCAAAGTGTCTGGTTTTTATATGCATTGACATTCTGAACATGCCATGCAGAAAACCAGAGGATCAGTAAAAATTGTATTTTAGAATAAGTTATATGGTTTGCTTTTCCCAGCTTCCAAAAAGGAAACAGCAGTTTACAGAGGAAGCACTCTCTTGTGTTCATACTAACTTTCTGAAGCTGTACTATGCAATGTTCTTGCATTAGAGCTCAAAGAATACTCAATGTCATCTTTCAAACATCCATGGAATTTGGGCAGATTTCATGGGAGATTCAGGTTTGCTTTAGGAAAGAAACACAAGTTTACACATTGTAGAGTGCAAAACCACATCCAGCTATGCCACAAGAAGTGCCTGAAAACTCCAACTTACTAATTAAATGGTAGTTCTGCAGGAAGGAACAAAAGGTATTTTCCTTCTCCCTGCTCCTAAGAAGCCCTTGCAGCCAATTCTACCCTTGTGCAACATCACCTTCCTCAGAGCAGCCACCCAGGCCCAGGTGCAGCTAAATGAGCTCAGGCACACCAAAGGGAAGAGCTGCTGTTTCCAGTGGTCAGGAGCCAGGTGCCCTGTGGGTACTTCTCAGTTCCTTCATTGATGGAGCTCCTGTTTCTCCCTGAGCATGCACATGCCTTCACCAACACTCTCCTGCACACTGCTCACAGAAATGTTTTACAGTGCAAATATAACTCTGAAGTTTGATCGACAATAGCCTATAACTGTTCTTTTAGCAGTGTCCTCAGAAAGTCCTTAAACTCCCTGGAAAACCCCAGATCACAAATGGTAACTGCTCTGAGTCAGGAAATGTGGTCTCTGTCTCTAGAAACCACAGGCAGGCAATCTGGGAACAGAAATGGGTTACAAATGATTCCCTTCCTCCTCACACAGCCCTTCCATTCACCCACTGAGTTTAACAGTGAATAGTTGCTTTGTTGTACAGAACTTTTAAACTGGCCACTGTATTCACCTCTTAGTGTGCTCTGAACAGAAGATTAAGTGCAAATAATATCTATAAATTTACTATCAAATAAGAGATTTTCTTACTTATAACATTCTGTATAAACAGAATACACATAAACAAGATGGGTACTTGTTCCATTTTTCTGATGTCTGTTCTTTTGAAGCTCTTCCAGTGGTTTTCACTGCACTTTAAAAGCTGGATTTGGTTCTACCACTGTCTGAAGTCAGGGGACCTTGGAATTCCAATTCCCACAGTTTTTGTCTCAATTGCAATTCCTGTTTTAAGTCATCCCACTGTGCTCCCTGGCATGACTTAGAGACCCACCAGCTCTACCTGAAAAGCTGTAGAGTCAGGTCTACATTCATACACTAATTTTCATCCTTTTTGCCTTGCAGTAGGAAAGACAGAATACATGGTACATAATACTTGGGGTTTTTTTTCTTGCCATATGGACTTCAGTTAATAACACAGAATTTGAACCATAAAATGTCTTTAAAAGTTTTCCCTCCCCAGTTTACAGGAATGGAACTGTCTGCTCAAATGTAAAAGAAAAAACAGATAAATTTCAATCACACTTGAAGTTTTTATTTCTTTTTATGCTACTTAACTAGAGGAGAGTTTATACTATTTTCCAGGAACAATTTTAGAGAAACTAAGTTTCATCCAGAACCTCTATTTTAAATTTGTGAAATTGCAATGAAATCAACATGAATAAAGGAAGTTCTGAATGCCTCAAAACCTTACTTTCCCTGGCATAAGTCAAAAGCACTTTTAAGACCTCATGAGAAAACTACACCAGAAGGGACCTCTTGAACCATAATCTCAGTTTCTAATGGGGAAGAAAAGTTCAACAGACACAAACAGCCGCTTTCGGGAGTTATAGAATTGTTAGTTTGTAAGTGAAAATGTTACCTGTTGAAGTAAAAAAAACAATCCAAAATGTGATTGTGAAAACTCCATCTGAAGCACAGCAGGCAGAGAAAGGCCTGGGGATGTATTAGTGGGACAGGACTGAGCTCTGAGCTGAGGCCCTGCCCAGGAGGGGTTTGGTCCTTAGGGCGCTGCTGCAGGCTTCGAGCTCGCCCCGAGCAGCAGCGGCAGCTGCCGGACACGGCCCTGGCCCAGGGTAAACCCGGGCTAAGCCTGAGCTAAGCCGAGCTCCTGGAAAGGCTCAGGCGCTGCTTAAGACTCGCGGCTGCGAGCAGCTGCAGCCAACTGCCAGCATTTGCACTGAGCGCTGTCCCTGCCCCACAGCTCATCCCGCCGTGCTGGATCAGCGCTCCCACAGCTGCCCTGGGCGCGCCTGGCAAAGGCCCCGCTCCGAGCGCAGAACGGATTCGGCGAGGGAGGGAAACGGAACGCAGGTCCGAGAGAGAAAGATGAGAAAGCAGCGAAGAAAGAGGAAAGAGACACTTGAATCACAAAATGGAAGGTTAGGAGCAGATTTCTAATCCTGGGCTGCTCACCAAACTTCCCCCAAGGAAAATAACTTAATTCTTCTAATTTAATTTGCTTCATTGGTGCACGATTTGCACTCTACAAACAATTTACTGTTCCTCAAAGTACTCTGAAGCTATTAGAGGCTTATTAATAAAGATGAGAGTGAGTTTTCTGAAGGAGGAGAGAAAAGAGAAATTTAGAAGAATGATTAGAATAACATGGAAAGGATTTGCAGACGATTTGAGTTATGGTGCAGCAATAAGAGAAAAGCTGAATCAAATGGATTGAGAAAAATGTATCAGCAGAATCCTTCCAGCCCAAGCTGTCTACCAGACTGACCACAGAGAGGTTTGTAGGTGACCTACTGGTGACCTTTGAGTCTTTGTCATTCATGATAAAGGGTTACTTTCCTAATCCTAATTCATTTTCAAGCACAGCAGATTAACAAGAAGGGATCACTATCAAGCTGAATAATCTCCTAGCTCTAAATAATCACTGAAAGAGGAGCAGAAAAGGAACCATAATCATTTCCTTTTAATACTGTGGATGAGGAATATGCAAAAAGCTAACACAGAAAGTTGCTAGCATGCTGTATTTTCATAACAATTGGCATTTTTTATCCTAAAATGAACCCAGTCAAATTAAAAAAGTAATCTTATTTATTTCACCCTACAGTGTTACCCACATACAGAATTATTCAAGATAAGGGGAAAATTATTGGTTGTCTATCTAGCAAGTTAAATCAGATTAAAATACTGTATGAATTTTAAACAGAACTGTTCCTACACACACTTATTTCAGGGGAATTTAATTTACTTCTAGAGAATTAAGCTAAAAAACCAGACTTGCTGAGTTCTCAGTAGCAGGGTGCCCCAAGTCAGCTATGCTGTGGTTTATGGCTACTTTTCAAATTTTCTTAGGCCCTGGAAGTAACCTTCCTTTGCTGAAAGTCAAACACAGGAGACTCCCATGCTGTGGCTGCTCCTACAGCTCTTAACTCAGTTCCTGCCAGCTCTCATACACTTACAGCAAGAATTTAATTCTCCAAATTTTTTATGTGCATATATATGTGTGCACAAGCATATAAACACACAAACTACAATCCTAAATTCTTAGAGAATTTAAATATAAACCATAAAACAGAATCAGAAACTTGGCAGTTTTACTTTACATCAGAGGAAGATAAGAAGTAAGAGATGTTAAGAGGAACAATATTGCCCACGTTACACAAAGAAACACCTGAAATGTGTGAAAAACAAAAATATACTGGCCAATATCCAAATCATTGCACCTATTGGCACAGGCATTGTGTCTCTTAGTCTAACACCAGGAGCATGTTTGCTCAAATCTCATCAGGTGCCTCTCATTACTGCCTGGCTTTTTTTTAAAATCTTGTTTTTAAGACTAGTGCAAGTTCTAGAGAATTTAGAGGACTTGAGATCTTGATTTTCTATTACTCACAGCATAACTCTCATTAATCAGCACAAGTTTTCCTTCCCGTGAGCAGGAACACAATCTACAGAGTGAAACACAAGTCTCCCTCTGATTCATTGGTTAGACAAGGTGGGGAGAGAAGAATTGGCAACCCCTCCTGTTTCTAGGTGATGCTGTAAGATCACTGCTCAGGGTTCCTAAGCACACAGATAAATCTTCCCCCTGACACAGCAGGGAAAGAGTGAACCAGGCATGGAGGAGCCTCCCAACTTCACCTGTCAACAAGACAAACTCAGCAAACCTTGTTTGCTCCCTCAGATTTATTAGACATTATACACAAGATTTGTGTGCTGTTACTGCCTGTCCTGTGATGTTTTATACTCGTCTGGTCACTGAACACTGCCTGTTCTGTATCACAGAATTCCAGCCCAGCAGCCAGCCAGGGGAGAAAAGCCATTCTAATCACAGCAAACAACAGAGGCATGACAGACTCATGCATTTTAAGTTGTGGCATAAGAACTTACTTTAAAATATTACTTCCACAAGTAATTTTACCCCCAAATCAAATGAAACCAAAACAAAATGAAAAACACAATAAATAAAATCTCAAAAAAGAGTAATTTTGAGTTTGAATACGATTCTAACAATACCAAAGCATGTGTGTGAATCAAGAGAAGTGACAGTCATAGGAGCTTCTTGAAGGTAGCAGTGAGTTGTTCTCACCATCACTGACATGTACCTGGTGCTTCCCCACAGAGCTCTACTGCTGTGCCATCATGCTCCCATCTCCCTCCATCTCCAGCATGTCCCTAATCCATTACCTGAGGAACACAGATCTCTCTCCGTCACTGGCAATGCCAGTCTGCTGCTCCATATGTCACCCAAGACATCAGGATCTGCTGTGTTTGAGCTGAGAGCTCCCTGTCAGGAACTGCTCTGCACAACTTGCCAGAGGTGTCCCTGAAGTGTTGGCTGGGTTGTTGTGCCACCAATGTCAGTGTTCATCACTCAGCACCAACTTCTTTATTGTTCCTGCTGCACACCATGGAAATGCATTACCTACAGGTGAATTAAAGTCACAGTGACCATCTAGACATTCACTTTAGGATGAATTCAAATCTCTCCTTCTCCCCCCCCCTTTTTTTTTTTTTTTTTTTTTTGCCCTTCTTCTAATATCTGAAGATAGTACCTTGTCCTACTTCTGTGATCTCCTTCTTTTAAGATTGATTTATGGTAGTAATTTTCTCCCATCTGTATATCCATGCAACTTGGGGGCCCTGCAGCAGAGCATAAACTCATTCTAAAAATAAGGTGGCCTCACAAAAACCTGAAGCCATAACAGAACAGCCCTGGTGAGCCATGAACACATCACAGACAGCACAACAGGGACCCTGTAGCACACAGCAGCCCTAAACTATTCTAGGCACAGTTTTATCTTTAGCAAGCAGATAAAAGATGACTCTTGGTTTTTCAATCTCTAAAGAATCAGAAGAAATTCACCTTGGATTAGAGCAGGGACCATGTATGAAAAGAGACAGACAAGAGATTTCTCCATGGGAGTAATTTTTCTCATGAACTTATTCTGATATTTCTGTGGGTTCCTGGTTACTCAGATTAATGGAGTGGATCAGAACCAAGGATTTAAAGCTTCCTTTTGGGAAATCAGAAAAAAAGATCATCCATCAGCATCTATATGGAGCCCTTACAGGTTTTACATTTTGTTTTGTTTTGGGGCATGTCCTGTATGTAAATCACAAATAATTATCCAGACGAACTTTTAAATAACTTACCAAACACGCAGGTACTGATAATAAACTGAACAGGAAAATCCTAACCTACAAGCTACTAATACCACTTACTTCTCAAGGGGAGCTGGACTGTAAACTCCATGCACAGGTCTGCTGTGGATAAAGGGAGAGGATATTCAGAATGGAAGTGCATTCCCTACCACAGCTGTCACCCTCCCACAAGGGAGATGTAAATGCCAGTGTCGAGAGCTCCTGACACAACTCCTGGATCATGGATGCCACAACTACATATGACAAGGTTAGATGTGGAATTCAGACATATTTTACATCACAAATGAGTTTGAAGGGTCTTGTGAAAGTCTCAGATAGGGCTGAAGAAGGCAGAAGGAAGCTGTTTGCAACAGCTCTACCTTATAGCCAAGCAAAGGACATCTCACTGATACTGCTGAGTCTGCTTCTTGCACAAGAACTAAGTTTACATGGTCTAACTTACTTTTTAACTTTATTTTTAATCCAGGAAAAGTGTTCCTGGACTTTGGCATTACAGGGAACTGAGGAAACCCTTCTCAAGGCTCTGGATCTGCTGGCACAGTATGCACAGCCTGATTATTTTTAAGAACTCCAGGAATAAACACCATTAAAAATTCCCTAATCTCAGAAAGTTCATCAGCATAGTGTTAAGTTCATGATTAGACATGGCAGAGGTTAAGAAAGCATCAGCCATGAAAGGAATGAAAAGCCTGGAAGAATTTGGTTTGGTTTTAATTCACTGTGTATGGTTACCAGTTAATGAAGAGTACAAAATTCAACTATGTGCAGAACAGCTGCAGTACACAGTCTGAGAACAGATGACCTTGGAAAAGTTGTGCTGGCCAGTCTATTTTAACACTGAGAAATTGTGATTTTACCTTTTGTCATCTCCATGCAGAACATTCAGTGAACTTCTGAGGGAAGGCAAACTGCTGCAAATATCACAGTTGTGTTCCCACTGTATCTCTTCCCTCTTTTTTTCCTTAAACCTGGATCTAAACCTATAATCAAAGTCATTAGGTTGGAAAAGATCTTTAAGATCATTGAGTCCAACTGTAAACCTAACACTGCCAAGGCCACACTAAACCATGTCTGACAGTTCTGTCTTGCTCCCCCTGACAGCAATTCTTGAGATGCTGTGACCCTCAGGGCAAAGGGAGTCATTCCTGAACAAGGCTCTGGATCCTGATCAAATCCACAGGGGCAGAGGAAAGGATTAAGACAGTCTGCCTAGCTAAGCCTGCATACAAAACAATGTAGAGTTTTCAGTCCAGACCAGTTTCTGCTCATATTTCCTCTAATTTAAAATAATAATTGAAAAAATACTCATCAAAAAAAAAAAAAGAAAAAAAAAAGAAAAATAAAAGCCTGGTAGTTGCAATAACTCTGGTAGTTTGCTTCCTCTGGTAAACCAGCTAAGCCAGAAAACTTCTGTAACTTTCCTTCCTATCTAGAACACAGCCTTTGATTGCTCATGCAGAAAGCTGGCTTGTGATTATTGGAACACTCTGATATCTGGCAAGTCAAGTATTGTTACAAATAAAATTCTATGCATGGTGGGGACACCTAGAGAACCACCCTGGACCCCTGCCATCATCTTTGTGAGCACAGAAAATCACACTGTTTGATTGTAATTATTAGATACTGACATTCACCTGGCTCAAGATACATTTTTTGTTATTTAGTGTCAGTTTAAATTTTATAATGAAGGCAGAACTTGGACCAAATGAAAGGGAGAAATTATCTGAATCAGAACATCACTCTGGGCAGGCACCACGGATGACCAGCTCGGGTCTGTTATCACCTGAGATGATCCCATCTGCAAATCTGTAGGGCCATGGTCTCTGGATCCCTCAAGTTTCCCTTCTTCCTGCTTCTTTTTATTAATTTTAAGTTACTCCTCCAAATTTTCCTTTTTGATCATCTGAGAAAGCCAACCCTTCTGGATGTGCTTATCCCTTCCCAGACCTCTGGCCTCCGGGGAACAACAAAAGATTTCAGAGCTGCCCTGAGAAGGGAAGAGGTGTAGGCAGGACCCAAAACCCTGTAATCCAGCAACAGGCTCTGTGGGGGAACTGCAAAGAAAACATGGAGCCAGGGAGTGTTTCCCTTCCCCCTCCAAGCAGGATGTGATACCAGTTGCTTTTCTTTGCAAAAGCAGTGAATGAATTTCCATTTCTGATGGGCTCTGGGCTGTCAGCCACATCCTGCTCCTCGGAGAAGGAGGTGACACTGCTCTGTTGCTCAGAGAAACAGGGGACCTGACCTTACCCTGCCTGCTCGAGAGTGACCCTCAACTGCTCCCTCTCACTGCACTTTATGAACTGTGCTTCTGCCTCCTGTGCTGACCTAAATACTGGAAAATGTTTGGTTTACAAACATATCAAGGGAAAATTGGTTTTGCCCTTGCCCTACATTTTCCCTTCTCTTCCCAGTTTAGTATTTCTAATATATTTCCCTTACCCAAACTATGGAAACTTGTTTTTCATATAATATATTTTAGTAATTTGCTGGAATTCATAGGCTTGTGAGGGGACTCCATCTTGACTGTTTAGGTGGCCAGCATTGAATCAATTTATTTATATTAAATAAACAATTAACAATAAAAAAATTAAAATGCTCATGTTTTGATAAATGTTTGTAACGCTATTTTTCAAAAAGTAAAAATTCAGCCTGTTAAGGAAAACGTTTCTTGTTACAGCTTATAATGCATAAAATAGAGACTCACCTCTTCTGACATTCATTTTTTGTTCCATCAGACTATTCCCTCTGCACACCTGCTCTCTATCTCCATTTGTCTGATTAATTATCCTTACTTCTTCTCTACAGGCTTTGACAATTTCCTCTTCCATCTCCAGCTTCATCCCTGTTTTTCACCTCCTGTGGCTTAAATCTCCACCCTAAATATACTGGCTTCTCTCAAAATGGAACAACACAGAAACGACCAACAAACAGTTTTACATAAACAATAAATGGCAAAATATCTTGGCTATAAACAAATTTTTTGTGAATTCATAAATTAACCATCTTTCAGAGTAGGAGCTAGCTGAGGGCTTTAGGTTTCCATGTGATCAGTCCTCATATGGAGAAAAAGCCAGAACCAAAGAGGTCTTTAGGACAGCACTTCACACATCATTTCCCTTAGATGACAAGGATTCTGAATTGATAATAATGTCTAATACAAATGCTGAGCAGCATTTTCTGTATTTGAAAGTATCACATAGGTGCATCTCAGTTTATTTTTTTCCAACATCAGAATTGCCTGCTAGTATCTGCTATAAATTAATATTTCTCAAGATTCCATAATTATTATTCTTCTCGTCCTGCTTTCAGTTTGTTGAACCTTGCCAAAAAAATTGTGCTGTTAAACTAAAAGATACCTGTGCTTCATTGCTCATGCAGCTTTTAATATAGAAAATGTTAGATTTTTGTTAGTAAATAATTGAGAAGCAGATATATCACTTTCACAAAGATGGTTCTAAGTGCTCCTCAGGAAGCTGTAGTGGAGAGGACTGAGATGGTTGCATGTTCCAAGTGCATCTGGGATACCTGGTTCTGGGTTTGGTTTCCTTTTTTACCCAAAATCCATGTAACCCTTCCAAGTCTTTCAGCTCCAAATTCTCCATGGACAGTGAGTCCTTGAGTATCTTTGAAATCAGAGCAGTCTCACTATTCTCCTTTCAGCACTTTGTGAGACTGGTACAGGTTTGAGCATCACCATGGGGTGGGACTTAAGCAGCAGAGAGGGCGCTGCTCACACTGCAGAGGCAGAGCCACAGCGGGTCAGTCATGGTGTGTTGTGTTGTGCTGCTCACCTGTGTGAGGAACTCTGTGGGACATCACACACACTGTCCCTGCTCTCAGGCAGAGGGGAACATGGAATGAGAAAAGGCCAAGTTGCACAGAAACATTTACAAGCAATTCAGAGCCTCACATTTCATCAGCCTGTTCCTCCACAGATCTAAACCACTCTGCACATTTTAGATGCTCATTTCATTCTTCTGCCCTGGAGTTTTGGCTATGATTCATTCTTTACATTTAACAAAGAGAATCAGATCACATATGTAAGGTGAGTTGTGGGTGTCCTGACAGAAGGAGTTGGCCTTATATGTCCCACCTCCAGATATTTCTATTCCCTTTTTCTTTTCTTCCCCTCCAAGCATGTTGTTACTGTCCATGAGTCATTTCATTAATCTGGAGAGAAGGCCAGAAAACAAGTGAATAAACACCCTGCTTCACAACCTTCTGCTGCACTGTTTACTTCTCTGCTAATGAATGAACAGCTGAAAAACAGAATTATCCTAACTGGGGACATTCAAAGGGACATTATCTCCTCTTTGTCAATGGTTGGTGCCTGGCTCAGTCAGTGACTACACTGCAGGATCAGAGGATGATCGCTGCATGTTCCTTGTAACTCTCACCCAGTGAGTGCAATGACTGTAAATCATAAGGCAGTCACAGAACAGTCTGGGTTGGAAGGGACCTTAATCCCAGAAAGAGAGGAAAGGAACATACATGCAAGCCAAAAAGAAGAGCACAGGAATCTTTTACCTTTCCTATTAAAAAAAATAAAATTAAAAAAAGGTGTGAGAAACACAAACAGCTGTGATGCCAGACACAGGGGCCTGCCTGCAGCAGTACAAGGTCAGATCTCATAAGAACCAGGCTGGAACTCAGCCCACACTCTGAGTCCTGGGGTTGGCTCTGTGCACATGGCCAGGGCTCTCCATTTACATGGATATGGCTGGCAGCCACCTGAAATGCCCTGCTCCCCCCTCCAGAGCTGTCAGAGCCATGCTATCTCCAGTGACATGAATAAAGACAGAAGATGAAGGATTAAATGAGAAACAAATTAGTGTAGTCTCAGTTTTGCCCTCCCAATTACAGGAATTCAAGGTCTGTCTGCCATCCTGGAAGCCTGGGTTTGAGTGTCCCTCGCAGTCCTGCAGCTGCAGGTACAGATGAACTGATGCTCCGTGCAGCTCATGCTCCATCCCAGCTCATCTGGGATTCACAGAGCCAACCAGCCTCCCTCAAAAGCATGGACAGAGCTAAACCTTAGGACCCTTATTTCTAACACTGTAAGCTGTTTAGTAAGTCCGTTTCAACTTTCAAGGATAGGAATGTTTCCTTCATAAAACAAATACTTGATGCCCAGAGATGACACTCTAAGTAATATGCAGATTACTATGAATTATTTTCAAAATAAGGCATGAAGCTAAGTTTGTGCACTTTACATATTCTTTCCCCTTTGTTGCTACATGTGCTTGAGATTTTGGAATTTAGTTTAACATTTATTTTTCTCCACTTTGATGCACAGTTGAACATACCCTGCTCTGATCCACTTTCAAAGAGAATCCATTAATTTTTATATCAAGGAGGGTGATGTTCAACCCCTCAGCTAAACATACAGTCCAACAGAACATGAAATTCAACATTTGATGACTTCTTTTCCTGCTCCCATTGCATATCAGGACAGCAGCTTGTATATGACTCCTCATGTGAGTGATGTATTTCCATTTTTGTGACAATTGGTCACATGTGAGGTTTTTGACCCAATTGCATACAAACACAGGAATCTGCCTAAAATATATTCCTGGTCTGTGATATTGCCACAGCACATTGAGTTGTGTCACCTGGACTTCTCAAGACTTACAAAGATGGACAGAGAGCCGCCAAACCTATCTGAGACAGGATGCTGGCATCTTTGTGGCTGGCAGCATTTGAGATCAAGTCACTATTTCATCACACTCCTTGATAGCTTGTGACACACAAACCAACACAAAGCTGGCATTCAGCAAGTCAAACAGCCTTTCTCTAATGTAAGACTATTTCAACAGATCATAGTTTTCTTATAATCCAGTTGTTGCAGAAAAAAAACCAGAAGAAACCCCAAACATGACACAGGAGTGGTCATGATCTGCCAGGCAGCTTCCCAGAACCTACACAGCCAAGGTGCAGACACTAAGCAACATTTACAGACCCACAACACCCTGTCCTGCCAGGCCTCACCGGCATGTGCAGAACAACACAGGCAATTCCAGCCAGGGCTCTCCCCCTCTGCTGCTCTCCACCTCTTCCTCGGACAAAGCAATGCCCAGTGGCAGAGGGGAAAGTGAAAACTGAGAAATGGAATCATACACTGGCAGGGACAACCTTACCTGTGTGATGCTGTGGGAAAGGGCAAAAGGGAACTTGACAACAACATTTTTGGAAGGTTTGTGCCAGAGTATCTACTTCTATGTACACAGATATATATTTGTGCTTCTGAATTGAAAGCATTCAGGTCACAAAACTTGAAATACTTTTGTTTGTACATTACTTTAGGATATATAACTTCAAAGATCAAAGCAACACAAAAATCACCCTTGACATGGACATCATCATCATCCAAACAGAAAATTAGCATAGCTTTTTTTTTTAATCATTTAGGCAGGATAGTATTTCTGATTAATAGAAATTTGAATTAAATTTCTCCTTTCATGTATGCAGCAGTTAATTCTAATCAAGTGAGCTCAAGGTCTTCCGTTGCCTGGATAGTACTAATCAGATTCTTCCACATTATGACTTCGTCATATGCATCCATACATGGCATACAAATATCAACTTTCCTTTTAACAAATATGAACTTCCCTTTCAATTTCTCACTGGAAATTATTTTCTGGTGGTGCGAACAATATCTGCTCCAAAGGAAAACACAAAATCTCAGGAATCCTACAAAAAAAAGTATCAGGCTTTAAAGAAAATGCTTTGAAATTAATTTACTTAGTACAGAACATGCCCACCATGAAGATTTTGCACAAAAATAAAAGCAGCAGTTCATGTGAGCCTATGGTTATGGAAATAAGGTTTGATGTAAGTGGCTGCAGATACTATAAAACAAACAATATTAATAAAGTACTGACTGATGATCGCTAAGTTCTTGCTGGCCAGGCACGTCACTGTCCAACGGGAGCTGACGGAAGCTCCAAGGAATAGCAGCAGATGCCTTGTGACACAGGCATGCACCTTCTGAGCTAGTCACTGCTTACTAGATGGCTGTTCCAGGATCCTTAAGGAACAGCTTAAAAACTGACTTTGTGCAGGAATGACAAATCATTGGAGAAAACATCTGATAGCTCTCCCAAGTGCCAGCCAAGGTTTGAGCTGGCTGCAGAGAATCTATTATGAAAGAAGGAGGCAGACCGAGCTGAGTCACTTTAAATCAGGAAATGCAACTCCTTCCTACTCCTCAGATTTAAAATATCCTACAGCACAAAACTTCTATGGGATTTTTTTTTATGTTTAGCAAAGAAACTGAAATACTGCAGGCAGGTCTCTCTAAAGGAAGCACTCATGACTTCCAGGCAGTATAAAATACATCAAACCATTGAAATCAAGGAGGAGAAGAAAATCAGAGGATTTCAAAGGACAATAACCAGACTACCTCATTTTACTCTTTTTAGTTGGGTGCATTTCATTGTAGAGACCTTCTCTTTTCCTCAGAGGGTGATTTTTCCTACTATTAGCCATTGCTTGGAACTTTCCTCCTTAGCATTTTACAGACAATGAAGTTTTTTGCTTCCTGGCAGGTAATGGGATTCCTTGAAATTCTTCCAATCCTTTACACCACAAGGAATTCAGAAATAAAAGAAGTGGCGGTACAACTGCAATTGAGCCAAGAAAAGAGAAACAAACCTTGCAACGTGGAATGGTAGCCTTGGGACAACTAATCAGAATTTTATTCAAGACAAAAGTCAAACATGCAGTGGCAAAGTGCAAGATAGAAATGCAAAATTCCAAAAGCAAAAATAAAACGTAACTTCACCTTAAAAGGTTTCTGCAAGAAGCTTACTCAGGCAACTTTGGGAGAGCAGAAGTTAATCTGCAAAGATTATTTATTCAGTTATTAGTTGCTCTAAAAAAAAAACCAACTCTATTTATTTGGTTCACTACCAGCATTTACTCAAAAATTTCAATTATAAACATCAAGCTGATCCTTGCTTTAGACTAACTCAGAAAAAAACCTTGGAGTCTGTACTGTAGATCTATCTTTAGGAAAACATAATTATTTCTGAATCCAGGAATTGCTCTGGGTTAGAGCAGCAGCTAATATCCTAACCAGAATTTCCTTGATCATTACTCAAGCAGTAGCATTTTTATTTTAAAAAAACCCTTAGTCCTCCTCCCCCACCAGTTTCCCCATTTCTCTTCTAACACATTCCATTCTAATTTTAGTCTTTTGAGAAGGTTTTTTTCCAGATCAACCCACTCTTTTTCACATTTAAATAATTTTCAGTTTTTAAAAGAGCTCAGTTTTAGCAGGTGCTTCAGTAGCTAGGCAGTAAGAAGTCTCTTGAGAACATCTTCCATGTTTCCCAAGTGGATTAGCCTGGAAGTTTGGGGAGAACATATTAGGCAAAATAACCGTGCTGTTTAAGAGTTTCATTCCAGCTTTGAAATTCAGAGAAAGAAATGCAGTCCCCAAAAGAAGCATTGTGCTCCCTGTTAACAAATAAAGAAACAGCTGCTACACTGGCATGGACCTTAGAGGCAGGAAAATTCAACAGATACACTCAGGGGCCAAACATGGAAGCAAGCAATGCAGCCCCTCATTTTTGGCATTATTGAGCTTCACCATAGCCCTAGGACCAAGAATTCTCCATGGTTTGCAACCATGGCCCCAGTGAGTGCATTTCCCTGGCTCACAGTGCTAGAAAGGCCCCAGCACAGTCTCAAAGCAGCAGAGATTTCACCAGGGTCTGCAGCCCCTCACAGCTAAAACATGTTTGTTATCAGCAGCTCTGGGAACTGAACTCAAGGTCAAGGTACCTTTAGGCTACCCCTCCCCAGATAAAAGAGAGTCTGGCCCTCTCCAGCATCTCCAGCTATTTGAAAGACACCTTTTTCCTCTTTTGGCTCCTGGAAACTAAAACCACTGCAGTACATTTCAGCAACTGCTTCTTCTTGTGGTCCCAAATTGCAGGAGGAACCCACTGACAGTGATGCCTCTGTGCCTTCATGCAGTTAGAGCAGACCTGTGAGACTTTGGCATCTGGCAGATTCATGAGGCAGGAAATTTTAAAATAAATTTAATGTTAGGCATCATTTACAGATTTACCAGAATAGATGTTCATCTACAGTCACAGGGTTATCTTCCACATTTCTCTAGAGTGCAGCAACATCCTCCTTCTCCAGTGCTAAAAAAGACTAATAAAGAGTTGGATCTATCTTGCTATGTCTGTACAGAGGTAGCACTTGCAGTAAAAAACTAAGTTGGAATAGAATACAGCAGCAGACATTTCTTATCTTATTCTTCAATATGACATATCATCCCCAATTTCTGCTCCCTTTGCTCCATTAAATTCCTCTAACCACACAAACTGAAAAGAAAAAATCCTATTTTAAAGCTGGACTTAATTCTCAAAAAGAATTTTCTTACCTGCTGCAAAGATTTCAGGGAAACATTTCCTCAGCAAATGTTATTACCTAGATTTGCTCTAACCTCTGTTTTCCACAGGTGAGATACATTTCAGCATGGAGATGAAGACTTGCCTGTTAGCTTGCAAGAATTTTTAACAAGATTTTTTTTTGTTTTGAGTGTGTGTTCTCTGCCTCTCAAGTTTGCTTCATTGCCTTCATCCTTTTTAGGCTCTCTAAAAGACAATTAACCATGTCCATTCCCAGCTTTGCCAGCTCCACTACTGAGAACAGTTGGGTGAAGAGGGGAAATATTGGAACCTAAAAAAAAGAAAATTCTGATATTTCCACAATAAAACTCCCCAAAACATTTACTCCTAGAAAAGAATGAGTTCTCTTGCCTGTGAAGTCATTCCCTGCTTGTTTCCTTCTCTTTGTCCCTGAGGTTTGTTAGCTGAGCTGGTTCCATCCTTGGGCTAAGCAGGAGAACACATCAGAGCAGCTGAGCACACATTAACACCTCCTCCCCACCTGGACCACAGATCTAAAACAGTACAAGTGTCTGCACAACAATTCTCTGCAAGTAATTAAAACCTTTGGCTCTCTCCTCCTCACTATGCCTTCCTCTTCTCAAAAGCACCTTTGTCTAAACATGGGCCAAATAAAGTGTGAATTGAAAAGAGGACAGGGAAATTAGATCAAACTGAGTATGCAGCATTCTCATTATCCCTCATGTCAGACAAGTCAGAAGCACTTATGAAATTGGGCCTCCAGACTCAAGGCAATGAAGTGTTAAGACAGAAAAGCAATCCCAGGACTGCATGCTGGGTTTTGACAAATAGAAAAACACAGAATTAGGCCAAGAGCTTATCATTAATGTGAGTTTTTAATTGTACCATGTCAAACCCAGGTTCACCATGTGGCACATGTGGTCAAAGAGGCAAGAAAGCGTGTAGTGCAAAAGCTGGGAAAGCAAGGGAGGGAATTTCCTGCGTGCCTGGGTACACATTTGTGTGTGGATCAGAGCAAGAGCACTGGTGAGAGCATATGAACTACGTGTGTGAGGAGCACAGTGCAGAGAAACACAAGGGGAGGCAGTGGCCCATGAGCAATCACTGTGAAAAGGGATGGGGGTGGGGAATTTTGCACAGTCCTTTTCTTAGCTTCTGCTGTAAAAAATAAATAGACCTTTTAATCTGAGTTCTCCTTGAAGC
Source organism: Irena cyanogastra (assembly GCA_013397155.1). Lineage (NCBI taxonomy): Eukaryota > Metazoa > Chordata > Aves > Passeriformes > Irenidae > Irena > Irena cyanogastra. Next base: position 311,883 of record VWZV01004333.1, read on the forward strand.
CTTCTCTATTGACCATTCATTTCTTCTGTTCCTTCCCAGCGCTTTACCTCCTCTATATGGCTGATGAATATGCAAATGCATAATCAGTTCTGTAATAGCCTATCCTTTCTAAAAACAGGCTATAAATTTGGATCCTGAGCAGCAGATTCTAAAAAGCCTATTATATGACATGGCTGGGGGAAGAGGCAAGAACCAAACACCACCACGAGCTCACCAGAGCTCTTTATAATGTGTGTGAATGCAGGGAGGAGGAGGGTCCCCCCCAGAGCCTTGATGGCAGCCAGAGGGACAACACCTTCTGCAGAACCACATGCCCAGAGCAGGGCCTGAGATACTGCAGGGTTTGGGGAGCTGATGGCAGGTTCAGATTTGGGGAGCTGATGGCGGGCTCAGATTTGGGGAGCTGATGGCAGGCTCAGATTTGGGGAGCTGATGGCAGGTTCATATTGGGGAGCTGATGGCAGGTTCAGATTTGGGGAGCTGATGGCAGGTTCATATTGGGGAGCTGACGGCAGGTTCAGATTTGGGGAGCTGATGGCAGGTTCAGATTTGGGGAGCTGATGGCAGGTTCATATTGGGGAGCTGACGGCAGGTTCAGATTTGGGGAGCTGATGGCAGGTTCGTATCGGGGAGCTGACGGCAGGTTCAGATTTGGGGAGCTGATGGCGGGTTCAGATTTGGGGAGCTGATGGCGGGCTCAGATTTGGGGAGCTGATGGCGGGCTCAGATTTGGGGAGCTGATGGCAGGTTGGCTTTGGGGAGCTCTCAGAGCTGTGGGGCAGGGGACAGGTGGCGCAGTGGGGCCTGGCGGAGCAGAGTCCATCGGATGCTCCGTACATCCCTACATGTCCATGGAGCACACAGGCCCTGCTGGGGAAATGCCTGCACTCCAAACCTGGCCCCTGACAGCCCCTCCCAGCTCCAGGTGACACAGAGCCAGGTAAAACACGAGCTGTCCTGCTCCACTGGGCTGCAGAAGGCAGCAGTGCCTGTAGCAGGGTGGCAGTTTGAGCCTCCAAACATTGCAGGGCAGCTGCTTCCCAGCTCCCAAGGAGTCTCCTCCTCCCCTCTGTGCAATAAACACAAACCCTTCTGTCCAATACTTGCATATACTTCCATGTCTGCCATTTTGAGGCCCTCCTCTGGTTCCTGCAGGGTTTTGCAGCATTCCTGAGTGCTGTTGCTGCAGGGTAGAAGGCAAGAACTGTTAGTCTGAGTTTAATGAGATGGGATTGTCCTGCTACACAGGGACAGAAAGCTGAAGGTGCTGTGCCAGGTGCCTCAGTTCCAGTTTCTGATCTGCAGTAAATACTGGAACCCTACAGGAAGGAATCAGGCCCAGGTGTGTTATACAGGTTTTTTACAGAAAACTACCCAGGAAAGGACACATCTTTGAGCTCCAGACTGAACGGACAAGCCAGGAGGTACCAGGTGGGCACTGAGAGCTCCTGCTCAAACCTTGGCCAAGGCAGAGGAAAAAAAGCTGGTTTGCAACAGTTTCAGTGTCACTGTCCCTGAGACAGACAGGACAGTGCACTATACACTGCTTGCCCTGGGAACATCCATCACCCTGATGGGGCACAGAGATGGAATGGCAGCAATAATGTACATACCTCGCTCAAAAAAATTAGATTAAGGGACAGAAACTTGGACCTGGCTCTAATTCCAACTGTTGCATCCTGAACACATCACAACTCTTCATTTGCAGCATTCATTTGCAGGTAGTGAATAATATTTGCATAATTCATTGGAGTAATATGGCAAAGAAAAAACATACAGGACATGCTATAATCACAGATACCTGAAACATGAAATAATTTAAAAACACAACTTTATAGAGATTGATATTTAAAACCAAAACCTTGTGATCTTATAAAGTGTTCAAAGTTGGGCAGCCTTTGAATGTGGACATCATGTAACACTTTCCTTCTCCCCTTCCCTGTCACCTTCAACACAATCTATCTTGAAAAGCAATGCAAATTCTGCAACAACTCAACAAAAACAAGGATGACAGAAGAAAGAATTTTAAAAATTGATTTTAATAAATCATGTTACAAAACCCTAGGACCAGTTCACAAAGGAGAATTGAGGTCTCATTCACCACTCTGAAGATGGGAACTGGGCTCCCTAGACGAGGTCCAAAGCCTTGAGCTGAGCTTTACTGTGTGTCACTCTGATCTGATAATTCAGATCCACTCTGGAGCCCTGCTTTCCTTTTTGTCTTTTTACATTCTTCCAAGCCTATTAACATACCAGTATTGTGTGCCTACCTCAAAGGTGTATTTGCCTGCATCACTGGAAGTACATATCATATTCAGTCCAGACTCTGGTAACACTTTCACAGATATTTGCTTCACCTAAACTAAAAATAAAGCCAAACCCCAAAATACAGTGAGAGAAAATAATTTGATCACAAAATAAAACATACCACCAAACCAAGGCCAGGTTCCCATGAAATAAGAAGAATTAAATAGGAAAAAAACAATGGGTGGATGTACTTAAAAGTAATCTTCCTTAAGTGGTGAAAATCTCTGGATCCTGAAACACCACCAAATCACCATAAATAAAGTGGCATCCTCCCCCCTCCTGACCCCTGGAAACAAACCATCCCCAACACCCCACAATTTGCTGTGATCAGCACATCTTAGGCACTAGAACTGGAGATAACTAGCAGAAGAGATGCTGGCAGACACCAGGGTCTATTCAGAGAACATGCATTTGCCACTTCTTCCCCAAATTTCAGAAGTTTCTTTTCTAAAGCAATCCCTTGCATGTCCAGCTGCACGCCCTGGAGATTGTGAATCTAAAAGGAACAGCAATATTCTCTGCAGGATACTTTCCACTACTTAAAACCTTCCTGAAACTCGTCACATAAAGTACCAGTTGAATTGAAAACATTACAAGGGAGAGGTCTGACAGTGGCAAAGATACAACATAGTGGCTACAGCTCAGAAAACTTACATGTTATCAAACAGGAATCCATGACAAACTCAAATCTTCACATGACACTACACAGAAGACTTTATGGAAATGGTAATGTATGGATGCTTTTTCCTGTAACAAGAATAACTGTTTATAGTTTAGTGATATTCTGTAACTATAGGAGGTAAGTTTGGAAATATAGACTATTACCAATTCTACTAAACTACTAAAACACTCTTAGCAGAACACTTGGCACTTTCCTATTCCCCAGTTTAAAACAGCAGCAGAAGTTACTCTTGTAGATGGCTGTTAAAGCCTCAGTGCATTAATATGCTGAGACTGCCTCCTGTTCTCTTCTCTTGTCCTACACAGTTAAAGCCAAACCAAAAACCTGTAACATTTCTGGCATTACTGTACCTTCCCTTGCAATATGCAACAGAATCATGTCAGATCCATTAGTCTTCAAAAGCAAAGCCCTGATTCAAGTTACCAAAACGTTATCACACTGTTCCCTCTTTGCAGGATAGTGTCTTAACGGTCTCATTGCCTATGTGATGTGGACTGAAGCGATCATGTGATTTTTAAATTGCTCTGTTTAACTTTTACCCTCCACCCACAGGTCCTTGGCTTTGGCCCTCACTGGTTGTTGCAGCCTGGGGCCGCAGAGGAGGCACCCGCCTGCTTCTGCTTCTTGCGGCGCTTGTTCAGGAGGCGGTTGTTGGACGTTTTCAAGTCTTTGATTTTCACCTGATCATAGTCCACCCTCATGGTAGCCAGAGCACTGGTCATCTCCTCCTGAAAGCAAGCAAGCAATGTAGTAAAGCCCCTGAGGCAGCGAGCGCACGGCCCCCCACGCTACAGCCCGGAGAGGAGGGACACAAGGAGCCCTGTGTCACCCCCTGGCCAGCAAGAGCTGAGCCCTCGCTGTGCGCTGCACCGGGAGCAAAGGCTTCCTTCCACCAGGGGCTCAGTCAGCAGGAACTGGTTCACAGCATTTCACTCCTGAGCACACAGGACCTCACTCTGCTGGCCTGAATTCCACGTGTCCCTATGCCCAGCATTACTCCCTGGCTGGCTCTGCGCCTCCACACAAAGATCTTTAGAAGTATGTGCTTCAAATTCACACACCTCCTTAGTTTGAATTAATGCTTAAGTACAGGAACATTTAAAATTTTTTAATAAGGTTGTAAAGAAAAATCTGTTTAAGTAAACAAATGTCTAAGCATTTGGTTCAGGAAAGGAAAAACAATATCATGGGTATGTTGGTAGCTCGAGGGAATACCTCTGGGACCTATACAAAAGCACAAGCATAAGAAATTCTCAGAAACATGGAAAATAAGGCAGCTAAGTGAAAATATCTGCTTGATCTCTGACTCAGAAGGTAAATGTTGCCTAGGTCCTAAAAAATTTTACCATTACATGGCTCAACAGCTGAGACTACACATCGGTGATTTAAATAAAATCAGTAGTCAATAAAATACACTACAGGAATACTGCAATTGTCAAAATTCTAGGAATTTGAGGTGCAGAAAATTCAGAATTAATTGTAAAAGAATGCCGACCTGTTAAAGGCCAGCAGGAAAGAGTTAAGACTTTCAGCGTGCCCTACAGTTTCACTTTGCAGGGAGCACTCAGCAGTCATTGGTACACACAGTAGGTGAGGCACCTGCTTAGATTAAGGAAAAGACAAATTTTTTTTCCTCTCCTCTTCCTCCCACTAAATGTCATAACAAGACAAAAGGTTATTCAGTGTTGTTCCACAATTCAAAAGCACTGCAGAAAACCAGAATGCAGCTCAGCCCTCCCACCTGTCCCCCTACATTTTCATCACATTCTTCACTGTAATGAAGTTCAAACTGCCCCAGCACTGTCCTTCTCCTCCCTGGGTACATGCAGTGGCTCAGCAAGAGCATCATTCATGCCTTTGATCATAAACACCATTTTTGTTGATATCTGGTGCAGCTGTAAGGCTGCCAATGAAGCTCAAATAGCATTCCTCCTTTTTTCTAAACACTTATATACACTACTGTTCTAACCAAGACTGTTTATGGCACCCTTGTTTGACAGGATTGTATTCAAAATAGCCACAGTATCCAAGGAAATGCACATTCCCAGAGAAGGCAGCACATTTCATCTCCTATCACACTTGACTTAAAGAAATCCGAATTTGGGTTGACTCACTTTAACTTCATCCCAGTGGTCTTTATCCTCTTGCAGGACCCGTGCAGTGTGAAGGGGAGTTGGTGGCACTGACATTGATCTCTGAGGACAAAGAAAAATACCAAAGAAATTCTGGAAAACAACATTTGGGAAGTGATTTCTTGCTCTTCTCTGTGTATGAAGGGCATAAAATTTGATCTAATGTCCTCCAATGGTCCTCATTATTACTGCTTCCAATCACTCCACAAATGAACTTGTATGTAGGAGGAAAGGACCACATTCCCCACACAACATTTAAAGAACAAAAAGAGAGAGAAATCAGTGCTGAGCTTCTTTCACTCTACTCCCTTCCAGTCCAACAATTTATCCAACCAGTGTCGGATAAATTTTTATGTATGTTTTAGATTTTAACTGTCATTTCACTATTCATTAGTCAATGTCTTAAAGTGGTTAATTTGACCTTTATCTCTTAGGATTTGTTGTAGGAGACATTTTCTTGCATGTATGCATTAACTGAGATTACCACTTCATCAGACTAAGTGAGCCCCAAAGAGGAAATGACACAATTCCTCTGAGCAAGGCACAGCTCAGAAGGCATTCATCCACATGAAACTGAGATCTCTGCTCATCTGCCATGAAAGATCAGGAGATATTTTACATTAGAATAAGAGACAATTTCTAAAGCATGAAGCACAGTTCCCTGACTAAACTCAGCAAGAATCATAACAATTCTTGCCAGCCCATAACCCAAACTATAATTTCATTTAGATACTCTATTTTCCTTATGCTTTCTACCCAAACTTGTTGTTTGTTGCTGTAGCATCCTACAACTGTATGTCATCAAAATCTAAGAAAATCCCTGTACATCCCTGTAAAACAAACTCTACACTGGAACCAGTGCTTGTGTTCCCTCGAGCTCAGAGCAACAGAGCAGCAGTCACAGAAGTGAAGCAAAAATCCTGACTCCTGCATTCTCTGGACAAGGACCCCAGCTGGCCAGGGTACAGTTTTATCAAACACAGCTGGGACAAGAGAAATGGAAAACAAGCATACTGGTTTCAGTGCTGTCTCTGTCCCTGCTTCCCTGTGGAAGGTGCCTTTCTGCTGTGAGCTGCTGCTTGTTAAAAAAAATCTTATAGACAAGGAACTAAATGATTCTGTGCTCCACCTAAACTGACAGTTTTTGCCTACTTCCCAGTAAAATACTTCTGCCATCCATCTCAAAAAAAACCCCCAAAAACCGAGGGGAAAGAAAAAAAAGAGACACAAGCACCGTCCTCCACTGCTTGTGCAACTCCCCAGACATGTTTCCACTTTGGGATTTAGGAAAAGGGAGAACACAGACATTGACTATATTGGTCTTTCCCTCTCCCTCCATCTGCCCCCTGTGAGCAGTAGGTTCAGCAGAAAAGAAAGCCAACCTGCAGCTTTCTTCCAGGAGGGGTATTGAATTGGAGCAGGTGCAGCAGTCTGCAGACCTTGCCTCTAATCTCCTCCTCATTAATTGGCTCTGTGCATATTCCAAGTAACAAGCGTCGCTGTAGGTGGCAGCTTCCTTAGCTATTAGGCACTCACTCCATGAAATTCCTCACCTGCTGACTTCTGAAACACCTTCTTGGGGCTTCAGACACTCAAAGCTGGAGGTATTTATTCTGAGCAGTGATTACATTTTTATTTGGTTAAAAAAGACTCAAACATTGTCTGGGGTCTGTCCTACAGAGTTTGTACAACCTCAGTTTTTCAGTGTTCTCAGCTCTGAATGACAACACCTTTCTACTTCATCAGGATGTCCTACAGCTGCAATTCACTTGATTCCAAGGTCTTTCAGATCCTGCAAGCTGGCATCGTAGGAATGGGGACAATCAGCCACACCTCTGTTTCTGCCCCATCCTTTGAGGATTAGCACAGACACACCAGCACTATGGGAACAAAGGGAATTCTACAGCAGAAGTGATTCTGTTCCTGGCTGATGATTTTTTTGGGCAGCGAGAACAAGACTGGTATTTTTTTAGACACAAATATGAGAAGTATAACCTACTCTTTTGAGGGACACCTACAGAGCAGAGATGGTATCATGAAATTCAGTCTTGTAACTTTTGGTATTTGTGTCTCTTATTTGAAATAGTCCATATTGTATTAATGAAGTAATTTTTTTATTTTTTTTGCCAAAAAATTTCTGTTAAGGAGAAGTAAATTTAACCAAGTTATAGAGTGAAACCTGAACTGGGACCATTAATAGCTCTGTGTGCCACCCTACCTGGCAACCTCTCACACGGCAATAAGAGACCCTTGCTCCTCCCCCATGCATTTCCAAATTCTGCCAAGGATGAGAATTCCCACTGAGCACAGGAACATGTTCACCCTAACACAGCTATGCACAATGGTGCCTGAGACCACTAATAATAGCTCTTTAAATCCTGCACTGATGAAGTAAGCACACAGAGTTTATTTTTATATTTTTAAAGAGAGTAACACATGCATATGCTGCAGAGTCAACAGAGATTGCCTGCTCACAGAATATAGAGACATATTCAGCTGTTGCTTCCAAGGACATGACTGTGGGTGTCTCCCCTTGTGTGTCCTCTGCTAACACCAAGAAGATTTGTGGTTTTACGGGCAGGTGACCCTCTGTGGAGGGCACAGGAGGTTAATTAAGGGACCAACAGTAATAACAGCCCTTCTTTTGCTGTGCTCTGTGAAGCTACACCTAAGCTCTGCATGTAAGAATCAATTTATGGTGTAAAAAGAGATCTAAGACTCACATTAATCCAAGGATGATTCATAAACTGAGAGACTGTCATCCTCTCTGTTGGGTCAGTCTTCAGTAAATGCCGAATGAGTTGTTTGGCTGAAAAACAGAACCAACAGGGCATGGTGTAGTGTAGGACTGCATTCCCAAATAACCTTGGGAACACAAGGACCTGCTGAATGAAGACACACAGTTTTGCAGAACTGAAAACACCCCCCTATTGCCATGACTGTGTTAAGAAGCCATGTACAGTGGGGCAGGTTACTGTGTTTAAAGGGGCAAAACAGGAAAACATCCAAAACAAGAAGCAAGAAGGAAAGAAAAGACTGGGAATTCCAGCTATGCTCTCTACATCACCAAACCAACTGCTTTGAGAGCAACAACTGGAGGAAAAGAGAAACACAGGAACAGAAGGCTGCTAAGCTGCCTACCTCAAAGATGGCAACAAGCTGGGCATTATGGGCTGAATGAATACATAAGCTGATGTTTTGAGAAATGATGGAAGACAATAACTAGCACAGTCTGTGGAAAAAAGGGACAATGAACTTTGACAACTGAGAGGCCACTAAAAAGACAAAAAAGTCAAATAAATGGATAGCACACACAGGCTTTGCAGCAGCTTTCTGTGAACATGGTGAGATATGAGATGGTGAGAGTCTAGACAAGAGTTTCATTAATGTGGGTGGACAGACTGGAAACACTGCATCCAAAGGAAGTTATTTAGAAGGACTTACAAAAAACTTCCTTAGGGAACCTACAAAAACTTCTAAGTAAGTGTTCTCTTTTAGGAACATCACATGCAAGATGACTAAATGCTTGTAAGAAGTTGCCAGAGGTACAAGTTTAATTTGTTGAGAGAGGCTGCAAAGGACAAGGACAGCACAGCGCAGGGAAAAAAGCAGCAACCTGCTGAAGGTGCCTCATTGGCCTACAGAACACCCACAGATGAGATAATCTTACTAGGATGGAAGGTACAGGGCCCTTGTCTCCATCCACGCAAGCATACGGAAACCCTACACACAGCCCAAGTGCATGTTCTCCCACTGAACTCCTCTAGCCTGCTTTTAACTGCTGCAATATGAACAAGACCCAAAGCAGAGAAAATATTTAGCCAGAAACCCATGACCAAAACATCTCCCTCAACAATGTTCAGCAAGCTGCGCTGCACACACAGCCATGAGATCCAGTGAGGGGTGAAGATGCCACAGAGCACAGCAGGGTCCAAGGATAATTTGTTACTGCTAAATAGCAGACAAAACCAGGATTACAGCAATATAAAGGGCTTGTAAGAAAAACAGATAAGCCTGACATTGCTGACCCTTCTCTTTAATATGACAGGCAGGTGAGACTTCCAGCTTATGAGATTGTCAGGATAAGAGGGAATCAAAAATACCCACTTTCAGGACACTGATTTGAGCCCAGCAGCTTTTGATCAATGACTTATACAAAATACATTGTTGACCTTGATTTAAGTGGTGGCTGGCAAATTCCCACATCCCAAAAAGCTAGCATGAAAACTTGCCATCCTTGCTGGCTGGATCACCAAAGAGGGCAAAGACTGAATAAATTCTTAAGACAGTTTGCCTTTCTTCCAGCTCAGCTTGCATTGGAGCTGTCCCGGCTGTCTCCTTTCTTGGGATTAGAGACTTCTGTTTCAAGAGGGTTTAGTATCAGCATTCACTAGCACTAGCTGGATTTTGAAAAAAGGTTTTCAGTCATTTACTTTTTGTTGCACTGAGGTTGCTGGCTGGTATCTGAGTTCCCAGTCTTTCTCTGCAGCACCTTACAAAAATTGATTTAAATTGTAGAAGAAAGGGAAACAAAAGCTCAGACAGATTTTTAGAAATAGTGTCTTTGTAAGCACTGCAGCACTGCACACCACAATGCTCACACTCATCAGCACCACGGAGGATTTTTACCTTCCTCTGATACTTCAGCCCACTCTGGATTGGGAAATCCATATTGCCCCATCCGAATTCTTCTCTTCATCCCTGGAGAAATGGCTTGACCGGTGTTTGAGTAGAATGGAGGGAACCCACACAGGCTGTAAGAGTGGACAAAAGAATTTTCTAGGGAAATAAACTAGGGAAGTCCTTTCATCTCTTAAAAAAGTTTTATTCAAGCTTATATTCTACTGCATGCTGCACGATCCCAGTGAACAACTACTTGTGAGTGCAGATTTAACAAGTTGTGTTCTCTTTCTGTTCACCAAGTTTCTTCCCAAATACTTACAGAATATATGTGATGACACCCAATGACCACATGTCACATGATTTGTCATACTTCTCAGGACCAAGGACTTCTGGGGCTGGGGAAAATTAAAGTCACAAGTAAACAGAGTACCAGGTATTTCTCTTCATCTCCATCACCTTGTAAGTAGCAGCACACCCCAACAACAGGTATCAGAAACATTAAGAAAACACAACTCACTGCAGGAACTGGGTAGCACTTTCGATTCACAAGTTCCTAAAGGCATCTAAAGTAGCTTTAAAAAGGAGGAACAGAGCTGGAAAAATGCCCTCCTCCTCACCTTAGTGTCTCTCTGCTCAAGAGAGTACTAAGATTACCAAAAAGCAGGAAGGAGCTACAGCTAAATGTGTGCAGGGAGACACTGCCCTGAAAGAGGCAGGAGCATATGTTCCAGCAATCAGAATAGAAAGGCCCTACTGGAGCTGTGATAAAATTTTGAATGATACCTGGGTGGTGTGTTTAGCTCCAGCAGCTACAGGGCACTGCATTTTTCTTTGGCCTCCAGAGTATTATATTTTTTCCACTAAGTAACAAAATTAGACAGAGATACATTTAGAGGGGATTTTTTCTTATCCCCTGGGGCAGGTAAACTGCCAGGGAGTTTGATTTTGTAAGGAAAATTATTCTTTAAACATATGAGCAATCATGCTGGTTTATAAAAAGGTGTTGAGAAGGAAAATGTCAGCTTGTTTATACACAAATATAAAGTCATAAAAACATATGTGTGTAAACTCCTTAACATTTTATCACTAAACCCAGATCACAAAAATACAGAAGAAGGCATCAGAAAAAGAGTATTGCTAATGTGATTATCTGCTCCCAGTGAATGAGTCTCTTTCAATACAGAAAACTTTACAAACTTTCATCAGAGAAATGATTTTTCAAACAAATTAAGTCCTTTTTCCAGCAAAGAAATTCCAAGCATGGACTGCTCCAGTGCTGATGATGAATGACTATTAACTCAAGACTAAAATGAGTGCATGAAGGACAGTCTGCTGTGGCATTCATTACACAGTGCCTCAACTTTGGACAAAATGAAGGAAAAATTCTGCTGTGATTAAGTCATGTTGGTTCTTTATTACTAATTTCTCAATTTTCCAGCTTAAAGAAGTTTTACAGCTGAGGCAATACTCTTATCTTTTACTGCATTAATTTAAGCTATAGAAAGTTTTGCACAGAAGCACCCAAATATCACAAAACTCAATTCAAATTATGGCTTTTATTGCATCATTCAGAGGAAACATCAAGTGTAATCAGAAGGAATTTCCTCTCTTTCCTTGTACATCCGCATTTGTATCTCCTGTGAAGGCTGTTTCCTCTGCCACCAAGGCAGAAAGAAGGAGCATTGAACTGTACTGGAACCAGACTTTAGGTTTGGATTGGATCCCAGTTTAAATCCTGGAGGCTAGCACTTCACATTACATCCACAATAGAAGACTACCCACTCACTGTAAGGGAAGGAATGACTGAAACACAGAAGAAATGTGCCTTGGATAACTCACCCACATAATAAGGAGTGTAACAGGGGGTCTGCAGTGCATTTACAGTGGTTTCTTTGGCAAAGCCGAAGTCTGTGAGTTTGAGCACAGTATCTTTGTCTTTAGATGTGTAAAGCAGGTTTTCAGGCTGGAAGGCCACCAAAAGAGGATAAACAGAAAAATGAAGAGATGTCTCTAATGAGCTGACAGGTCAAACCCACCACCACCATTTAGGTCTTCTTACTTCTATCACAACCCCACCAAACATACAAAGTTCCCTCCCAACATGCAGCACTTTTCCTCAGACTAAGCATCAACATCCTTCTTCGCAAGGTTATTAGGGAGAGCAAACCACAAGACCCTGTCCAATGGGCATCCAGTCTGGCTTTGGGACTGATCTGTGTGGTGACAGCAGCTGATCTGACATCACGCTGTGCCTCAAGCACCTGAGGGGCAGGATAAGGGAAATCCTCAGCCAAAGCCCCCATGAACAACTGACACAGCTCCATCAAAATTAACTGATACAGACACAGTCCCTTTGCTGCTTCCCCCTCCTCTGTCTCCTGAAACCTGAGTTAATTCCACTCTGGCTCCACACTCCATACAGGCAGAAGTGGCACAGAGGGAAATACAAGCTCTTGTGCCCAAGAACAGGGACAACAGTGTATTTCCATTATCTCCAATTAGTTCAACTTGTTTCCCAGTTTACCCCCTGGTGACACCATGATGTGTCAGCTCTCCTTCCAGCTAAAAACACAAACATCTGTAGAAAATCCATCAGCTCAGAGCTGTGGAATTGATCTGATGCCTCAGTCTATCATTACAAGCCCTGCTCTCCTGCCCATTCCATCCCTCGCTGTGCCCCTATGCTGGAAATGCTGGGGTGCAGCGAGCTTGGCTTTGCTTGTGCTGTGCACTTCAGAGCATGAACACAAAATACAACCCTACAAACTCCATCAAACCCCTACAATGAGACTGGGGTTCAAACTTTACCTCATTAAACACTGGCAGTAACTGAGATCTCCCTATTTTCCCAAATATTCACACACTTATTGAAGTGGGTTAGATGCATGAAATTGATATTTCTCCCAGAAGTTTCCCCTTTTTCTGAAGGGGGTTTTGCTGTTTGGAGTTTTTGTTTTGTTTTGGGTTGTTTGGTTGTTTTTTTTTTTTTGGTTGGTTTTTTCTTTTTTTTGTTTGAGGGTTTTTTTTAATGCAAGTATGAAGCTGAAAGCAACTAAGAACTGGTAAAGACTGTACATAGAGGCATCTATAAGTTATAGGTTCACTTGAAGGAGTGCTATTTTCTTGCTGATTAATGGACTGCAAGTGGGCAGTACCTCTTTAACTAAGCATCTGACTATCATGAGATTTTTCTGCATTCTGTACACAACTGGAAGGCATTAGCACACATGAATATTCCAACCTTGGACTAGTTGCAAACTAGCGAGCAAATCCTTTCTCACACTGGCAGAGGAACAGGGACACTTTGACCATCTGACTGCACTCTCAGTTCTGTTAAAATCACTGCTAAGGTTTTTTCCTTAAGTTCTATTCCCCAGCCCACACACCTTGGGGCCTCACCTTGACGTCTCTGTGCGCAATGTTCATGGAGTGCAGGTACTGGATGGCTGTCCCAATGTCTCTCATTATTTCAGAGGCCTCTATAAATACAGTTTTAGAGAAAGGTCACATTAACATTCCCACTGCAATTCAGGGACATGCTTGGGAATGCTTATGACTTACAAACAGCTTGCTGGAACATGGGGCAAGCGTCAAGCCTAGAGAAACCCTAAAATTAGCCCTAACAGCTGTGTTTTGGGTTTGCAGGCACCAAGCCCCCGACTGCCTGGCTGCTCAGTCTCCTCCTGAGCAGGCGCTGCAGCCCAACAGCTCAGACTCCTCAGGAGCTTGGAAATTTGTGCTTTAATCTGCTCACCAAAAAAAGCAGCAAGAGCAGAGCAGGTACACAAGCAACAACTGTTAAGAAAAGGAGGCCCAACAAGAACCTATCTCTAATTGTCCAGGACATGTCCTTGGTTGTTTGAGACAGAAATTTAACTTTCAGCTTCTCGTTCAGGGGGATGATCTGTAAGATTTCCTAAAAATAGAGCAACAAAACAATATAGTAATTTTAGGATAGGTCACATCTTAATTCCTCACTGTCTTTAGAAGTTTTTCATCAGAAGGAACAAAATCAACAGTTCTGTTCAGCAAAGGCCAAACTGCCACCTTTGAAATAATACGTTTCAAAAATTTAACATAGCCCCAGTAGGAAATTCTAGTGGTGGAGTTACCTTGCAACAGCAGTGCTCTGGGAGTCTGGAAGGGTTCAGTTACACAGGGAGAGGTTTTAGTGCAGAGAGGAATGACATTCCTACATAAGCATTATATGACATCTCCATTGACAGGGAAACAATAGAAACTTCAGCCTGATCCTCTGGGTTCTGCATAGGCAGAACTTGTACTGCAACCTGGAATCCTTTTTCACATGGCCTGAGATTAAAACTACACAATCTTAGACAAGGACAATCAGAATGCAGAAACACTCCTGCTCTTTGGGGAAAACCTTGCACAACCTCCTCCTTCCTGGTCCTAAAGGGAAGCTGTGGCTACATAAACAGGCAGTGAACCTGGTGAATCCAGTGGCACAAGGCTCATTTACCTCAGGAAAGAATGAGGGTGGTTTTTTGTTTAACGAGGTGACTTCGGAGTAAGTATTTATGTTATACAATGTGAGATAAGGTAGAAAGATAATGTTTTTAGTAGAGTGCGGTTGCTAATATTCAAGGAACCAGTTTTCTCCCTGGAATTCATATTTTAGAGAAGAATAAATAAAGTTACTAAAAATGCTCATTTTCCCTGCACAACTCTCTTATAGGACTAAAAAGGATTCATCCCAGGCTAGGAAACACATGAGAAGAAAACAGACTGGCCTCTACACCAGACCTGCAAAATAAGTCACAGTAATTTACAAGCTTGGGTGTGTATTTTTCTGCTTCTAATAATTTTGTCAGGCCAATAGTTACAAACACTATCACCTTACAAATATTAATGGTTTTACTTTGAGCAGAAATGAGCTCTTGTCTGCTGTAAGGGGGCAAGGAGAACCATGGTCAAGCAGACCTGTGGTTCCTCTGTCAATAATAAATAACAAAGACAAGACTAGTCTAGTGCAAGCTCTGTCCCTGCCTCATGGCAGGGCTTTATCCTTGCTCATTCCCTCCTACAGACAGGCAGGTTTGTTTACAGTGTGGTTAATAACACTTCCTTTCAAGTAGTGCTTTAAAACCCTTGAATAGGAGATGTTTCATCAGATGTGATTTGCTCATTATACTCACGACCCAGCAGTGTGCAGTGGTGCTGCTTGAGGGACAGCCAGAGAGAGATCACAGCAGGAGCTGCACTGATCACAGCAGAGGTGGTCTGGCACAAGACCAGAGATCAGAGGAACAGACATTCTCATGGTACAGAAATGAAAAAGTTGAGCAGATTTGTAGAAAGATTTTTCTCTAAACCTTCCACATTTTGCCTGAATTTGGCCAATTCTCATAATTCCTGGTTCTCGGGAACTTTTCAAAATCACTCTTAACACACAGTGGGATAAATATCAATAATAACAACAAACACCACCATAGATAAAATCAAAGAAAAAGAAAAAATATTTCACAAACTTTAAAATTCAACTTGCAATGTTTCACCTCTCTCAGTGAAAGCTTGGTCTCCTCTCTCCTGGATCCTGCTAAATAGCTCTCCTCCCTCCATGCTGAAATGAAGAACACAAAAAATCCCACCTTATATTAGCAGAAAGGACAAAATTAACACCTGACTGTGCATCCATATAACCTCATGGAACCACAGCAGGAAGAGATAAAGATTACAGGCTGCCTCCTATGCCAGTGCTTCCTAAACATCACACTCACTAGCATCAATGCAGAAAGCCATTCTGATATGGCATAAATAGAAAACAAAACAAGACCAGGGAGTTTTGATGTTTTCAGTTTAATGTACCCTGTCATAGGGAGCATGACACACAAAGATTGGAAGTCAGATATGCTGGCACTGGGAGGCTGACAATAATCTTGTTTCATGTAAAGGATGAAGAGGAAGAAAAAGAAAGAAGCAAAGACACCTGAAATAATTATTAATTTATCCTGAGTGAAAAGGACAATAGCTATGGTATTGGAGACTAGAGAGAGAATAGGGAAAATTAGAGCCAAAATAGTTACAAGAAGACAGATCACATTGGATTTACATCTGAAGTTGGAAGCTGATCACAACCAAAGCAGAATGTATTGGTGGAGACATCTTTCAAAGGTATATTAATCAGTCAATGCTTTAATGAAGACAATTCCTGTGCAGCACAATGAAAATTTATTTTCTGGCAAAGGTTCCTCATTCTTGCAGCACACAAGATGGCTGGAGCAGATTTCCTTACCAGTTCCATAAACGGAACAAGAGATTTCCTGTGCAAATCAAAACTGTGCTGCTGAGAAACCTCCCAACTGCCAACACATTCTTATACTCCCTCCAGCCCTCCAAAGGCAGTGCCTGGTGAGGGGCTGCTGCTGGTCCATACCATTCCATGACAATGAGCAGGCATCTCTTCCCACGATGGATATTCTCATACACATCCAGGACATGGACAATGTGAGGACACCCCGAGGCTCGCCAGTGATACTCGACTTCCTGACGGGCTTTGGGGTTGTCGTACAGGAGCTGTGGAGAAAGACAGAGAGCAGGGTCAGCGAGGCACCATCGTCCTGCTATCAACGGGCACCAACGTGCACTGGGGCTCAGAGATGAGCTCCAGATGAGAAAACCTTCTCCAGCCAAAGGATGAGAATCCATCATGACATTTTCACCTTCTCTGGGCTGTCCAGCTTGTTAGACTGAGAAATACAGAAACAATTGGTCCCTTGGAACTAGGAAGGGCCTTGAATGACAGTGAGGAGGGATTTTGAATCTGAGATGGAGACAGGTCTATCTTACCCACTCCTGGATGGGAAACAACAAATTTTTCTTACATGTTTGCAAAACTTTTAAACAGAGAACCCCCTGCTAAGGACAATAACTCTCCCACCTGCCCTCAGCTGCTGGGACAAGAGACTTCCAGGTGAATGCAGTGCAAATCCTGTAAGTTAAGTGAGATTTGAAACAATGAGGACTTTTACAGTGACTCTGAACGTGCTTCTTAAATATACATACACTTCTGACCCCACCAAGGTAAGAAAGGCTATCTAGATGCTTGAACTTTTTTCTGTCACATGCAAGGCCAGTTTATTTTAAAGGCACTGATCTCTAGAAGGGCAGCAAGAGCTCATCCTTCCTGATCCTGCAACCTCTGTACAAGAAGTGTCCCTTCCTACCTGAAGCACTGCTCTGTACCCAACACCACAACTGGGCTTGGTGCAGTAGGGGCACATTGCTGAATCGTGCCTGTTCCTCTCTGCCTCGGCTCTCCAGACACCACTAACACTTTGTGACAGAGACTCCCTTTACTGCACATTTGTACAGCTCCTGCACAATACAGCTGTGATCTGAGTTTGATATGGCATGCCCTATGGTAATAATCATGCTGATGATGGAGCAGCAACAAAACTGATGCTATATAAAGCATTTTTAAATGTAGTGAAACAGAGTAAAAAACAAGCAAAGAACAACCACCTCTGATACATTTGTGTTAGAAAAGGCCCACAACAGCTATGGGGGAACTGTTTTCAGACAGGCAAATAAAAAGTATCATTGATGCACTATTAGGCCTTAGCCTGAAGCTCTTTCCACTCATGTTTGCTATTAGGTTCCAGTGAAAATACAACTGCATGATAATTGCTGAAAACAAGAGTTAACATGCAACCTGTCATTAGGGACCTATAAATCACAGCAGGAAACTGTCTCTATCCAATAGCCAAGTTAAGCCACAAATGGTGTCATAGGCACCTTCAGTACAGGCAAACACGTTTTTTAAAGGTCGCAGGACAAAAGATGCAAATTGTGTTTTCTTTATTGACTTCAATATAGACAATTTATATCACTGGGATAAAAAATCTTACACCTTTTTGCTGCTACAGCATCCCTTTCAGCAGAGCAGACAAAGTAACGTGGCAGGAAAGGTCTGTAGCCCTTCATACAGTGCTGGGGAAATGCTTGGGAATGACTGGAAAGAAGGTAAATGTTCGTCTTCCAGGCTGGAAACAGGGAAAGGGTGACAAGCACTCCTCTGCTGAGTGCACATTTTTGTTTTTCTGTGAAGCACGGGAAGGCTGCAGGAGGGGACAAACGGGCTCAGGAGGGCAGCTGGCTCTGCAGCTGAATGTGCAGAAGCCCCACACCGTGCCCACCCCGGGCCCCTCAGCCGGGCTCCAAAGCTCCCACACGGCCCCGGATTTCCAGCAGAGCAGGGGGCTGGAGGAGCTTTCTGGCCAAGTTCATTGCCCTTGCAGCCAGCCTCCTCCTGCATGGCTGCCATTCTGCACCCAGAGCACACCCTTTGAGATCACTGTCTGCCTCTTCCTTCCTGCTCCAGCCTGGCTCTGGCCTCATTTCCAACAGAAATAACTTCCTAAAGAAAGAGATGGCTCCAATTTGGACAAAGAGCCCACTAGTGAGTCCAAGTGTGGTTGCTTTGCTTCTTTCAGCCATCAGCCCATTCAGCAGCCTTTCCTTCACAGCCACTCTGTTCTAGCTCAGTAGGACTGTCCATCAGAATTTTCCCCTCTGCCCTTCTGAATTTGGGCTGTTGCCTAGAAGTTTCTTCAAAAGTTCATTAAATTACATGTGCCACAATAAAGTCCAAACACCCTCAGTACCAACCAGGCCTTACAATGTTCATTGCTTGGATATTACTGGATTAATGCCACTTCTGAGCAGGACACTTCCAAAAGCTTCTCCTCTATCCTATACCAGTGATCGGACATTCCCATTTTCTACACTAATGTAACTGCACTGTCATCTGTTTCTATTGTGCTTGCACAGTGCACAGAGATGCTGTTTTTCAGGTTTGTATCAAGTGCTTACGAAAATTGTTTCAGAGAATTGAATTCTCCCTCTCTGAAGAGCTTTTACAAGGCATTTGGATGCACACAAGGATGCTGCAGTTTCTTTTCTCCACCCTTCAAGTAAGTTTTGTACACTTCTTCATGCCAAGATTGAACGTACACATGTCAAGATGACACCTGGAGGAGCAGAGAAAGGGAAATTCAAAAATAAAAAGCACATACACATACCAAGTAACATCTGATATACCAACCAACTGTTAACCTTTGGATTTTTTCTTATGAACTTCAAAAATAAATTAAATCTTCTCTTTATGTCTAAAACTGGAAGGCAGAACTGTACCTTTCAAGACATTTTAGAGACACAGACACTTGTAAAAGCTGCGTTGTGGTGAAAGCACCAATTCCTGCAAAATTTAGGTGATGATTTAGAAACAGAGTCTAAAATTTTAGACTTGTAATTAAACATCACAAACTTGCAAAGAACCCAAATGGCTATTGTGCCATCTTCCTGAGCCCAAAGAGTGACTGTACTTCTATTGCTGCAATAGCTTTGATAAGACTTCAACCAGGTTCCCTGACATGGTAAAAAAGTGCAGAGGCAGTTGTGAACAAACCCTGAATTTCAGATCAGTTTTCCAGTGCTGCTGGTTTGAGGGAAAAGCAGCTTTGCCCATAGGAGCTCCCAGTCACTGCCATAAAGTTCCCTCGGGTTCAGCTGAGTCACAGCATGTCACGACAGGCTGTGGGCAGGATCATGAACCAGCCCAATTTCAAAAGCACACAAACCCCAAGAGAAATGCTCCATCTCCCAATTTCTCATGACACCAGATGGCACAAAGCACAGCAGCCTTTGCACAGCTTCATGAGTGTGTGGTCAGACAACACAGTTTGCACCAGGAGCTGCTCAATACAAAATTGGAGTTTTCCTGGAGCTCAGCATCACCAAACCACTGTCTAAAGGCAGCAGATGAAACAGGGAGGTCATCAAAACCAGGGGTGATGGATGGAAGGTAAGAAAGTACAGGATGTGATTCACACAACTGTCCTCAATATCTGAAAAAGCTGAAGAGGGAAAAGAGCAGCACAGTGGGAATGCTCAGCCTGTTCCTGAGGAACAACAGAGCAGATGCCAGCAGACACTCCAGGATGTGCTGCCAGTTCAGGGCCTGGGCAGTGCAGGGAGGCCTGAACTCTTATTCTGGGGCATTGGCCTAACTTGGGTTGGGGAGCACCTGCCAAACAAATTCTAAACTGCAGTTTGGAAGGCTGGCTCTGTGGATTGTGCAGAACTCTTTGACAGAAAACGAGGAGAGGAGAAAAAAAAAAAAAGAAAAAAAAAATGTGCCACAGTATCTTCTAATAGCTTTTCCATTGATTCAGTGTGGTATACACAAGGAAGGACAGCAGGAGTCCTCGTACCTTAATGGTCTGATCTATAAAGGAAATAACCTCAGGGCTCCAGGGAGTGGCAAGTGATCTTCTGGACTTTGAAACTGTAACAACTGGGAGGGAAGATATCCATGGGCATGGGTATCAGGCTGAGGAAAGGAAACAACCACTTTCTCTTTAATATGCGCTGCCAGATTACACAGATTGCTGTCAGACCTGCTATCTGCTCCCTACATAGGAGATTAAGACCTCCAGCATGTATTTTTATTTATTTTAAACTTCAGTAGTTCTTCCTAGCTCCAAACAGAGCTGTGCTTGGATTAGAAGTGTTACAGGCTCAGCTCTCATCTACTTCATGTGCTACAGCAAAGCAGCATCTGACACTGCAACCATGCAGTGTCATGCATTCTTATATGCACCAGTTTCAGAATCTGAACTCCCCTTCACAAGACAATCAGTTTTATAATTTCTACGCTATCTTCCTCACAGGAAGATTTTCCATTATTAAAACAGAAATGGAACCTGCAGAAATTTTCAGTCCTAAGGATCCTCAGCATGTGATACTGACATACAGGCACTTATATCTAGCTTATTTATGTTTCTAGCTGAGAAATAAAAGGTCTAAGGGGCTAAATGTAGGGGCTTTTTGCTTGCTTTCCTCTTTGTGTGTGGCTGTTACAAAAATGCTGAATCCTACAAACAAGCCTTGGGAACTGAATTCACGCTGATGCACAGAAACTGACACCATTTGCAGCAGAGCAGTTCTTCCAGTCATTCTTTATTCGAGAGGGGTAGATGGCAAAAAGAGGCTTGGATAATGTTTCTTTCATCCCCTCCCTCCTCTATGTTACTAAAAGAAAAGGGAAAAAAAAAGAAAAAAGGAAAGAAAAAGGAGCTATCAGTATGGCTTTGGACGTTTTGTCTTTTATTACATCCTGATTATTTCCAATACATCTTTTAATTCAATGTTAACAATCTTTATCTGTTTGCAGGTCTCTTCAGAAGGCAAAAAGCCATTGTTTGTGTTAGAACACTCAAGGAATTGAAATGATCAAGGTTTCCTTCCTCACGCATCAGCAGTGCCTGTCAGTCGAGCTGTGGCACGAGCCACATGTGTGCCTGCAATGGCAGCCCAGCAAGTGGGGAATCCACTCCTGCAAATCACCAAGAAAGCACCGACTCTGTTCTTCAAAATGAAAACAATACAGCACACTTGTGCTTGAAATATTTAGTACAGAAGCATCAGTCTACAGCTAAGGGCTAAAACCAGGGCAGGCACAGGTAGAGGGTCATCTGTAAACCTTTCACTTTTCTACTGTTATTTCAAATCCAGCTTAGGCTGTTGGAAATTAAACCTGCTTGGAGGCTTCATTGAAACAAACTGTCATCGATTCCTGCAGAGCTGTCTAAGCTGCCACCACAGCTGGCATTCCCTGGCCTCTCCATGGGGGCTCAGACAGACAGCCAGTCCCAAAGGTGGGCTTCTCCAAGCTAATAATAGGAACAACAGTCAAGTAGCACAATTTTCCATCACTCCTGCCTGTGGTATCGAACCCTTTCCCTCACCCTACTGAGTGTCAGGGTTGTACTGCCTGTACTGAAGGACCTTTCTCTATCTACCTCTTCCCTCCACTGCTCCAGTCGCTACTCAGCTAATCCTAGAAATGCCAAAAGCTGCAGCAGATCTTTGGGACCTTGCCAGCACAAGTGAAAGTGCAAAGGACTTGGGGAGGATTCTCTGCATGTGGAGTCATAGCCATGCTGAAATCAGCTCCCTGCTGACACACGAGTTCAAATTCCTTATGCACATGTTTGAAAGGGAAAAGAGGAGAAAAGAGTAGAAGGGACAAAGAGAAAAAGAACAGTTTAACAGATTTTCTTTTTTTCTAAGAGCTTGAGCACTGGACATACAGCAAGTCTGCTGAAGAACTTTGCTCACTCCTGCTTCTCCATCCCTAGAGAGCACACACCACATAAATATTATTTTGCTTCAAGCCTCTCTCCTGCAGTGAATCAACCAGGACTCTCAAAAATAACTTTGGTGTGGTTTCTGAATTTTATTTATTGTAGCAGTACTCGAGTCACCACCAGGCACTCGCTATGACTCTACAACCTGAGGTAAATAAATGAGACGTAGCACTATTAATGCTCTAATTACACATGCAACTAGCCATTCAGTCTGCAAAGGTCAGCTGTCTTTGCTCATAAACGTTAGTGGAGATACAGGGAATGCAACTGAAATGGCAAGGCTGGGGGCCAGGATATATTTCAAAGGTATCCCCTTGCACATGTGAGGTTGACATATAAAAGGAAGCACAGAAATGAGCCAAAATGCCCACAAAGAAGTGACTATCCCAATACTCTGATAATCTTACATGAACGTATTTGAACTGCAGTGCCAAACATATGCAACTGTACATTCAATACCATGGGGTATATAGAGATTTAAATAAAAGGCATGCTATGTATTTTGCTAGAACCATAATATTACTTTGTATTTTAATACTGTGCTTGTTCTGTGTGGATGGAAAAATATTCCTACTGGCATTGTAAGATTCCATCTATTCTCAGTTGTGACAGGCTACAAAATAGCTGCATGTGGCTTCTGTTGTATTCAAAACACTGCAAATGGATTTTAGAAGAAAAATAAATCACCAACAGCTACTAACATGCTGCTACCAGACAGGAACATCCTCAAACACTTGTTTATACAACAAGGCCTAGAAATCAGCTTCTCTCTCTACCTTCTCCTGATGACAATTTCTACCACAAAATGCTGTTTAGCCAGCACTGACAACTGCATTCAACACCTGCAGTCGATATTCAACAGCTGGGGAGACCTGTTGTAAAGCACTTTTCAAAACCCAGACATGCTAATCTGTGATTAAAATAAAATAATCTCTAGCTCTGCCCCTATTTTCACTCTTCCTAAATTTCCAAATTGAAGAAAAGGAAACCTAAAATCCCAGCTGAAAATTATGGCATTTCTTACCTTGTAATTTCACTCAAGTGTCTGATACGAGGTTTGCCTTTGAAAAGGGAAAGAAAAAAGAGAGAAAAAGAAAAAAAAACCTAAAAAACAAATCACCACTCAACAAAAACTTCACTCCTGCCAGCAATGAGTTCATAAATTCTGATAACAAGGAGTCGGCTGACATGGCTTCAGTAATTTATACAACTTAATCCTTGGCTGAGCAAAAGGAATGGACCTTGCTTGTGAAACTTTGCTGTGTAAGAAAATTCCAGCAGTACAAAATACTGTGGCACTTCCTCACATCTTCAGCCAATCAAACTTTCCCTCTGCTATGACTTTAGCTATTCATAGAACACTTAAGTAAATTCAAGACTAGAGTCTTGATCTTCCAGATATCTAAGATCTTTATGCCTTGAATCAAAGCAAATAAAGGATCACTTAAAACTTTGAGATGTACCCATAGCAAACAGTTTTGACACCTGCCATAGTGAAATCTCCCACAATGAGGACACATCCTGCCTGTCCAGGGCCATCATAGTTGTCTTGGGGCCAGTCTGAGACTGAGACACAGATTTCCACAAGAACTATGGCCACCATAAAAAACTCTTTCTATTTTCTGAAGTGCCCATTGTATTTCCTTACCTTGGACATTCTTCTGTGCAATGACTGTGACGCAGCAATACCCCCAGAATACACCAGCACTTTTCATAGCCATGAAATGGGCTGGAATGTGCCTGCCAGGATGTGACCCTCTCACATGCTTTCCAGTACTGACAGTCACAGTTCCTAAGCTCCATTTAAACCATCCCTAATCCCCCCTCCTCCCAATAATATGTTATCCCATGCCATTTCTGTTATATTTTGCTATAATTTTTGTGTTATGCCTCTGTTTTTCTTTAATAAAACCAAAACTCCTGCAGCATACCTAACTAGTAGTAACATTCTACACATGTTTTCCAGAGAAAGATGGGGAAAGAGCAGATATAGATGTTGTTCTGAATGCTCTAATTTCAGTTCTAACTGCCATGAAAATCCCCTATACTGCTGTGTGGGACAGCAGGACAATGATACCAACATTAGTAAGCCATGGCACAGCTTTGCTGGAGCAGGATGTGGCAGAAGGCACTGAGAAGATCTAAGTCCAATGTTCTCTTTCTTTGCCTTCACACTAATCAGCAGTATGAAAATTAACACAGATGTGATAATACTAAACAAGGTAGAAGTAGAAATTAGGATCATGTTTAATCTCATTAACCACAGACAACAGTAGCTCTGAGAGAAACCTGAGCTGTCCCCCAGCCTTTCTCTGTATTTTTCGCATGTGTGACTACAGTCATGAAGATTAAATCACTCAAGAACTCCCAGGAAGGCTTTGACAGAGGCTCTTTGGGTTGCTTGCTGGATTCCTGCTGTGGCCATTTGCCATGTGTCTGTCTTTTCACCCTTCTCTGCACACCAGCCCCATTTTGGGACAGTTGACACCTTAATGAGCTTCCCCCCATACCTGCAGCTCTGTTCTCCTCCATGGCCCCACCATTTGGCAGAGAAATTGAGAATGAAGATACTGTCCTGTCATACCACTACCCACACATCTAAACTCTATTTTAGCTGACTTCCCACCCCCTTCCACATGAATTTCAGGTTGCCATCCATGCATGCAAAGCTTGGCAGTGTGCCACCCCAGGCCAGCTCTTTCTCAGACAGAGCTGTTCTTCCTCAACATCTCCTTCCTCTACACCCACATTTGTGCATTCTGTCGCATGACCAGCGTCTCTCTCTTGCTGCATCGTCTGTCTCAAGTACTTCAAAATATTCCAAAGAACCCAGAAATAAACAAAAAACTCTCAAATCTTCCTTTCCCATTCCATGGGGCTCATCTACTTTGTTTGAGCATTACCTTAAAGGGAGACTTGCTAAATCCCTGACATCAGTGGCACTGACAGCAACTGTACCTCACGTCTCTCACAGCAGAGGTACTGAGATTTGACCCAGTTCTTGGGAATCTGACTGGAGTGACTCTGGCCAGCGCAACATCAAACACTCAATCTTAAAAGCTGTCACCTGTGGTGACTTAACTCATCTGCAAAAATAAAACAAAGCCCTATAGCCTTCAGCAAGGACATCTGTAAGATTTCTTTAGTGCTTCAAATCACTGCTATATGTTTTCACACTCGTGCCTGTGCAAGCTCTGCTGTCGGCATTTTCAAGCAAAGATCTGTATCTGTTTCTAAGGCACAGCTCTGAGTACATAGCTCTGTGGATGGAAGCTTAATGGTCCTCCAGGCATAAAGATCCCTGGAACTGCTTATTGTGTACAGCCACGACATGACAGAGAATGGTGTGACTGTGAACAGAAACCAAACTCTGCAGCATTCAGCAGAGCTAGAAATGCAAAGGAAGCCATTAAGAGAAAAAGTAGATTTTTCTCCCAAGACTTCTTGTCCTTATTTTGTCTGAATATATGTTCTAAAGCTAAGTAAACCAGTACACAGGAAAGGCAAGGAAAGAAAAGAAAAATACTCCGGGGGGAGGGGGAATTCAACAGATGGAATCAACACAGGCAAGTGACACTGCAGTAAAACTGTTATTTATGTTACAATTCTCATTGATGTGTTTTGCTGGGTGCACTGGCTCAGCCACCCCTGGTTACAGCACTGCTTTATCACAATGGCAGCAGAATCCAGCACAACTTTCCTTTCAAGCCCCACAGCAACCGGCTGGGGCAGCTAATGCCTTATAGAACTCATTACTTGATTAAATACTCTTTAACATCCACAATGCTGGAAAACACTTAGAACACAGCTGGGATCTGCCAGTTCATACAAAGCCATACACACTCCTTCACATTTGCTTTCAGAAACCTTGAACACCCTGCCAGCCACCATTAATCAATTTGCCCTCACCAGGTAAATGCCCTATCCTCCTAATCCACAGCCTCCTGAGCACAGCTCCCCTTCTCCATCCAAACCTGGCATCTGCTCAGCTCATCCAGGCTCCCACCCTGCCTGTCTGAGCACCCAGGCCCTGGAGACTCTCCTGCAACAGCTGAGAACTCCTGTTCCTGTTAAGTCACAGCTCCCAGCTAATCCAGACAAGCAGACTTTATTTCTCCAGTCATCCAGAGGGAAGAGAATATCTTTTCATTTTGCTGCCCACTTTATTTGAGTTTTTAGTCACCTTGCTGGCTCTAAAGATTTTCCCTATACCAGGATATGCTGTGGACTGAGAAGTGTGAGCAGAGGGCTCCTTCCCCAACACTCATGTTCCACTTCTTTGACAGAGGTTAGAGAGGAATGGTTGACATTCCCTGCAACCAGCTGACAGGAAGCAGTCAGACACCAAAAAGGTAGAACAGAGCAGCTTAAATGGAAGGGTGTTTTTTTATCAAAATCAAGATAATTTCCTCTCTCCTCCTGCCTTGTGTTGGCTGTCTCATGACTGTACATGAAAAAGGAAGAGGAGGAGGATCTCAGCAATATTTGGAAGTCTGATGTTTTGATGTCTCGTCTAAAGCAGCACCATGCTGAGAGGACTGCACAGGGGTCAGAAAAATGAGATGTAGCAAAAGCACTGATGAAAAACAAGAATCATTCCAGGAATTAGATCCTTTTCATCTTTCCAAGCTGAAGCATATCAATTTCTCTTTCTTAAGGCACTGTCCTTCCCCTCCTCTTCCTGCAGCAGTAGCTGCCTGTGGTACACTGCAATGTTGGCTCACTTCCACAAGTCAGCATGTCTGAGAGAGTCTGGGTTGAGGCAGGGGGAGGAGGGAGTGACAAAGCTGGGGCAACAGGAAAGGAGACTCAGGAACCACCTGCCTGCTTCCAGCTAACATTAATACCCTGGAAACAGCTGCCCCATGAAATGTTCCTGACTCCTGAGGTGATGCTTTCACAGAGGCAATGTGTGTTCATCCAGCCTCATTCTCGTGGGTGTGACCCACCAGGGGAACAGGAAAACATCCCTGCACTAAAGCCATGTTAACAAGGAAACAGATTGTCCAAGCGTGCAGCTGCTGCTCCCTCCACAGAGCTGCCCCAACACTTCAGAGCAGGGAGAAGGCACTCAGCCGTGATGCTCTTCCTTCTGGTTCGGAAAACAGATCCCCAGGTGGAGACTGCAAGGGTAAGGGGAATTTGCAGATTTTGACCATCATGCCACACCCCAGAAGATCCAGATGACACCTGCTTAATATGCAGGATTTTGCCCAAGACCTGTCCGGTGGTGGTAATTTCAGCTTCCATGGACTAATCCTTCTCCCATCACCAAAAAAGCTTTATGTTTATTTATATATGGCCATGTAACACTTTCCAAAGCAGAGGCTGCTTTGAAAACCTTTAGAAATCATCTCTTGATCCATTTTCACCATTTCATAACCAAGAGAGTGGGTCATTTGTTCGTAAATTTAGACACACATTTGACCCTCCTGCCCCCAATTAGTCTCTAACGGGAATTACAAGGACTGCTCACAACCAGCAGGAGCCCACCTCCGAAGAGCATCCCACTGTCCTTGCCACCACAGGCTTCTCCACTCCCAGGGCTCTACTGTGGGTGAGGGAGGAGAAACCCTGAAGGTCTAGGAAAAGAACATCAAGACAATGATACATTGTTCTCATCACACAGCTATGCAGGGCCAGCTCAACCAGGTCATCAAATGTGATCCCTTTCAAAACACTTCTTAATACTAAATGATGATATCAACTATTGCAGGATCTGGAGACATTTTTCAAACCTTACTGCATTAAAACTCCTGAAGTCTCAGTTTCTTCTTAGAAGTGACTATTCCAAACTAAGAGGCTGTGATATTTTCAACATGGGGGGTGCTCTGCCAGAATTCATAATTATTGCTATCTGTATTTCCAACTGCAAGATTAGAACTATTTTAGTCAAAACTAGAAGTTTCCACATGAAAATATACAGCAGATTGGTAGAAAAGCATTTATAGGTCCTGGACAGAACCACCATGGAAAACCACCAAGACACCCTGAATTTCCAGATCAGATAATGCACAGCCAAATTCCTGTTAAGTCTGGCTGCAGAAATCTACTTCCAGATCCTTGCTCTGCTTGAATTAGATGGCCTTCCACTTCACTACCTAAGTCCTTCCAGCTCTTACAGAGAACTCTTTGCATGCCGACAGTGTGCAGTGTCTCCCAGTTTTCACACCTGAAACACAAGCTCTGAATTCCTCAGAGCCCAGCTGAGGGGGAACCACTGCCTATTTTGGGAAGGGCATGGCTATTTTCACTTGTGAGGAGTTTCTGGGTGTTTCTTAGTGTGGGGGATACAAATTGTTGTATTTGATAAAGTTTTCATGCAATCACAGTACCATTTTCTGCTCAGTTTTAAGGGAGGTATTTCCAAAACCAATTGTCACACAACAAAAGAAAAGGTGAGCCTTAGCAAGAAAACCTCCTCAGGGATACATGGATTCATTACAGGGTGAGGGGAATTCAGAGGAGAGCTTGTAAAAGGAAGACACCCCTAAGGCAAGTTTCATGAGAGTGGCAGAAACAGAGAAATGCACCCAGGACTCTCAGGGGATGCCAGGCCAGAGCTGCATTTACTTTCTAGATTATATACTGCCATAGCAAGAACTACTGGAAAAACACTTCTGCTATTTCCCAAAGGACTGTTACAGAAACACCTGCTTCACTCATGTATCCCGGGGAACCTTCTGTGAAAAGACCACAAGAACTTGGGACCAGGAATGTGAAAGTGAAGCCTCTTCATAACTCTGTAACGTGCTTACCCAGGCAATTTGTAATAAAGGGTGATTCAGCCTCTGAATCAGAAAGAAAAATTATCTTGCCCGTTGAGAAAGATGGAATAAGGTTTGGCTGCAGGAATAGGACTGAAGTCTGGATGCTTAACTCAAATGACTAAGTGCCTATTTTTCATGACCCAAATTCTGGCTACCCCAGAATAGCACCAAACCCACAAACAAAAAAAAAAATAATGTTATAAAAAATAAAGTTTCATATTCAAATTAAGCAATTATTTAGAGGAACCAAAAATGAAACAGAAGCCAATCCAAGAATGTGAATCAAGGCAAGTGAGCCACAGAGCCTGCCATCCTCCTTTAGACATGTCTGGAAACTTGAAATTTTAACATTTACCACAACCCCACCTCTTGCTCTGCCTAAAAGAGGTCTGGCTGCAACATTTAAAGCTGCACAGTGCCCATGCCTTTGTAAGCTTGTAAATAAATTCTCCCCATCTTTGAGCTCTGTTAAGACTCTGCAGACCTTGGCCTTGAATTCCTGGTTGTTTTGCAATGTGTGCAATAACTTTGTTCTCCTGGATACAACCACACAGTTGTCTTACATACCTTGCAAAAGCTACAAAGCCAAACAGATATCTGGCAGAAGGAAAAGATAGAAATATATTTAAATCCCAGGGCTCTCTGGCACTTGAAAGGTGAAATTTAAAGGTTGCATTCTGCAAAGATACCATCAAATGTAAATATTACAGATTTATAAATAGCCTGTAGTGTCGTACATTCTTGCAATATTTCTCAGTCCAGATTTCATCTAGGCCATATATGATAACATTATCTCCTTTGACTATGCAAACCTTCTAAAACACATTTTTTCTTGCCTGTCCTAAAATCCAGGGCACACAGTCAACAGTCACATTCCTCACCCTATCTTTCCCATCTTCACGCTCTTTGCCTGTTAATACTGTTGCCATAGATTTTCTTATTATCAATAATCCCTTGTGTTCAGTGGGGATTTATTATTTATTGTACCTTTAGCTCAGACATCTTGTTTCCAAGTCTTTATTATTTGGGTGTAGTTAGTATAGAATTCACAGTGGTAGCTACCACCACTTCAACACATGGAAGAGAGCAGGCATCACATCCACAACCCCACATCTTCCCTCCCTCTATTCCAGCCCTGGAGCCTTCCCTCTCTCCTGCAATACCCCAAAAAGGATCCTTTTCATTGCTCAGAGTACACAGGGCTGCCAGTTCCAAAACTCCAGAAATGTTTAAATTTTTCAGATACATTGATATTCTTTTACACAGTTGAGCTGTTAAGGCCAGGCCAATAAAAATTGGAAAGGAAAACCCAGCCTATACAGCTTATTTTCCCACCAGGGCAATTTGCAGTGTGTTTGTGACCACTGCAAACCTAGAAACAACTGTAAAAGAACCTTTGGCAACTCCAAACCCTGAAGTTCTGATCCAGTTTAGGCAAATGAGGTAACTTTCGTAAAGAAAAATGAAGAAGTAAAAACCCAGTAATCTTCTTTGCATGTTCCTGACTAAAAAATAAATCAATTAGCAGCAAAGCAGACAAGGCCCAGGTTGCAGGTTTCACTGGAAAGGCTTCAGAAGAACAAAGGAAGAACAGTGAGGCTTTATTGGAAGAGACTGATGGCAGCATCAACAATAACCCGAGCACCACTGAACTCCTGAGCAGCGTTCCTTGAAGGCTGTTGTGTGATACTCTCTCCATGTGGCACTGACTCCAAGCTTCCTGCAGCTCATGGCCCTGGAATTACCTGGAAGATTTCACCATGGATTTTTTCTGACAAGATAATGTATTTACATACAGGCAACACATGGATTACTATGGCTTGGTCAAGAGCCTAAACTCTTGCCATTAAGAGACTGGAATCAAGAATCTCAGATCCTTTTCTGGGTCACAGACTTCTTTTGGGACAAACATGTCTTTGGATGTCACTTTCTCATGTTTTACTGCAGTGGGGTGCTTTGGCATAAATTATTTGCCAATCTTCAACAGAGATGACAGAAACTGTAATAAATCCTAATAATATAAATTCTGTGCACACAGCAGAACTGAGCAATTCCATCAATTCTGCTGTTTCTCTAAATTGTTTTCTCTGAACCATTTAATACCCTTTCAATAAATACATAATAAATAAAATGTCGCAGAAAAAAAGAGAACCATTTGCCTATCTTCTACTTGCTAAGAACAGGCCTTTGTGATAATTACTAGAAGCAAAACACATATTTTATAGTACAATTAAAATGGCCTTTCTAACATTAGTGAACTTCAGGATTAAGGTGCTTAAGTAACCTGAATATTGCTCCCTTTGTATGTATTAAACACAATATTATTACACACTATTTCTCCCCCTTTAACGTCATCCTTACACCAGAGCACAGCCTGCACCCAGTCAGGATTCAGAGTGTCAGGAACTGCCATCTGCAGCCCCTCCCATCTCCTCTGCATTCTACACAGACACTGGAAAGTGCAGTATAAGAAAAGTGCTTTGTGGTTTAACCACGGCTGAATGCTACCGTCAGAAATCCTCCTGTTCCTCCGGATGTCCCATGCAATGCTCAGGAAGTCAGCTGAGCCACACAGGTACTCTCTAATTGCCTATTCCTCATGTCCCAGGGCCTGGGCTGTGGCCAGATTTGCCACAGTCCTGGGCACTCCCAGCTGGGACACAGCTTGGATTTTAAAAGGCTCGACTGAGTTCAAGAGCAATCTGTAGCTGTGGGGGGAACCAAAACCAAACGACCCTCATCAGAGATATTTCATACACAGCTCACAAAATTCGGTGGAATTTTACAAGTTTAACCTATTCAGTTTAACCTGCTCCATATACACAAAGTAGACACAATGCAAACTCATCTTAAAGCTGCGTTGTGAAAATAACAGTGAATCCAGCCATTAGAGTGAAAACATCTCAAAGCATAACCAGGAGGAAATGGACAAAAGCCCAAACCCTGTTTTCATAGCAGGTCTAAGCTAACCTGAAATAAAGAAATCCATACACTGAACAAGGACAGTGAAACCAGCTATTGAAATCAATCATTTACCACTCCAATATTTTTGTCTGTGCACTGAAAAATCCTTAAGTGGGATAGAAAATACAGAGTGCAAGATATTCGGAAGTATAAACACAGCATAGATCCTGACATCTCCTACATCTGAATGCTCAGTTTACCAGCACAAAACTGCTATTTATGAAGGAGCTTTGTGTATGTGAGAGCAGACTGATCATTACAGATTTGGAACTTGACTGAACTTGGGATGATTTTAAGGGTGACAGGGCAAGACACGTCCGGAACAAAATTCACCCCTCAATAAACCTCAAATCCAAGGTAACTGGCAAAATCACTGGATACTCAATTTGTATTTTATATAGTCAAAAAAACTTTTTCCTCTAGTCTTAATACTGGAAAAGGTTGAAAAAATTCTGCCCAAACAACTCCTGCAAAACTATTTCAGTTCAGCACAGGAAAAACCATCCTTCAAATCTGTCAATACTAAGATATGTGAGGCCACGCGGACTGAGGCAATCCCACCAGGAAGCAAAGCTCTTGGTCCAGCCCAATTCTGCCTCTCTCCAGAGGCACAGTGGAGTTCCCTGGAAAGAGCACTCATAGCATTGACCTCACAATAGCATCATTTTTCCTGACAACTATTTTTTTTCTTTTTACATGAGATTTATCAAATTAGTCACAGATCTGATGTCTTTACCAAGATAAACCACTCTCTCAACTTACAGACATTTTGCCTGAGGAAGGACAATGACTTTGGTGGTTATTTTTGTTTCTTTCCACAATGAACTCTGATACTGCCCTAGAGGCTAATTACATCAGGAAAGCAATCAGCATTCTGAGATGCCATTTCCTGATGCTGTCTTCAAACTACATCTATTCAGCTTTCATCACTGCTCTCCCTTCAAACACCCCTTATCCAGAACGATCTGCTGTGGAACAATTCAGATGGTTGATGTTTCCTTGATAGGCAGTATCTGTCACTTGATGCTGAGATTTGCAGGCTGCAAAGGCAGTTCCATCCACACATTAAGTGGTTCCAGCACTATTACAGCAAATCAGATCAACCCTGGTGCACCAAATATAACTGAGGGTCTCCACAGAAAGTTCTTTAACTTCTTTAATGCTGCTGTGCTGTCATTAATTAATCCCCAGAAGGGATAAACTCAAGTATCTGCATGCATTAGGCTTAATATTTTACTTCTGTTTATTTCTCACATCTTCTGGAGAAGTACATGTCTGCCAGTTTGTTTTGATTTTGTAAAATCGTATTGATGACTTTACTGTTATTAATCTGTACCTCATACTTCTGCTTGAAAATCATTTACAAAAGCAGAGGAATCAATTACTTAACACAAGCCTCAGCATCTTTTACTGCAACTTCTTCATTTGCTTTGCTTAAATACAGCTGAATTTTTCTGGTGTAGTAAAGAATCAAAGACTGGAATAAAAGACTTGCTACCTTTATTAATGCCTGATTGATCCAATAATCAAAACTAGGAATTATCTTCATTTCAGCATTACATTACACAAAATGTGCCACTACACCGCCTTTAAAAAAATACGTCATTTTCTACCACTCTGATTTTGTTTTATTTTAAATGAAATAATAAAATCAATAATTCTTAAACTCATTTATCTGATTGTTCTCTCCTTTCAGTAAGGGTCATTACCTCCATGTCTTTCAGCCCCACTATACTTATTAGTTGGTTTTATTTTCCTCAGTTCTACTGGGCTATACCAGATCATTTGTGTACCTTACTTTTTTTATTTTACAAAGTCTATGGGTAAGTAATTTGCTGCCTCTTTTTCTCCCATTTCAAGCTATCAATAAAATAGGTGAAATTAGAAAACACTTATTTCACACTTCCTGACTTGTGGGGCAATGAATAATACATGATATTTTAAGAAGAGAATTTTAAATAAATGTAATCAAACTAAAGAAGTCCAAGACTGTTTGGCCAATTCTGTTTTATAATACTTACATCTCTTGCTCCAGCAGAGACCCCAATTCAACAACAGTGTCAGGGAAGGGGAAGCAGGCTGGTGCACAGTGCACAGCAGCAGCTCTGGGAGCAGCCAAGCCTTCTGTGAGCCATGCAGTGCTAACAGCTGGATCAGGATTTCAATCAGCCAGCTGCACACACAAATCCTTGCTGCCTTCCCCAAATGAAGGTTACAGACTGAAGTCTGACACCTGTATTCAATGTTGGGTTACAGCTCTTGTAGGATCAGAGTATCCTGAGTGGATCATCCAGTCCAACTCCTGGCCCTGCACAGATACCCAACAACCCACCCTGCCTCTGAGAGTATTATCCAAATGCTCCCGGAGCTCTGGCAGCCTTGGGCCAGCCCCACCATTCCTGGGGGATGAACATTTTTCTGATTTCCAACTTAAACCCCTCCTGACCTGATGTCATTCCTTTGAGTCCTCTCACCGGTCACAAGAGTGAAGAGATCAATACCTGCCCCTCCACTGGCCCTCATAAAGGATGTTGAAGATCCCAGTGAGGTCTCCCCTCAGTCTTCTCCAGGATGAACAAACCCTCAGCCCCTCCTCACAAGGAACACTCAGGCTGAGAGACTGAGTTGGGCCCATCCTCAGCATCTGTGGGGTCATCATCCAGATCACCTTGATCAACTCAACTGCTCTCAGCTGCTTGGACCTGGGTCACCTCAGCAGAGAAGCCATTTAGGAGGTGGTACTGGAGATGCCACCTGAGTGGAGAGCATGTGCATTGGGAGAACAGATACACGCATCCCAGAATACTACTTGTCCTCGTGCAATGAAAGCCTGTCCTTTGCATGGAATCCCTGTGGGGCAGTGATTGTGCCCTTCCCCCAGAACAGCTCTCCAGGCTGCAGTCACTGTGCAGAGCAGCACAAGTCACAGCCCAGCCTGGAGGGAAACAGCACAGAGAACACTCCTCACTGCTCCCCCAGCCTTCTAAAACGGCATGGAAAAGTAACAACTTCATGTAAAAAGTACTCTGGCCAAACAGCAGAAATACTAAACGTGCTCTTTAGCTCCTCCAAGTCTTCCATGGGAACACTTGAACAAAATAACAAGGTAAACTTTGTCATAATCTGCTGAATAAAAGCCTCATATATCCAAATTTTTCTACTCACGTTTTTGGCAAATTTTAAGATGTAAAAACATAATCCTGTGTGGATAGACAGGAAGATGTAAATGTTGAAGTCGAAACACAGACCTCATGGGGACAGTGTTAAATGAAAGAACCTTGGGTTACTGGAGGGTCAGAGGCACAAAAACTGCACAGTTACGTGGAATGGCAGCAGCACCATCTGCTTTGGGACTCCTCTTTCCTATATCCTTGATTTAGAGAATGTACAGAACCTGAGTATTCCCCAAAATGCTTACTGACTTCTGTTTTCACAGTCAGTGAGCAAACAAACAGAGCTTCAAAACTGAACTCCCAATTCAAGCCAAACTCCAATAGGCTTTTCAGGAAAAATGCAGTAAGGCATCTAACATTTTTGGTTTACTCATCCTACAAGTTTGGGTTTGTTGTATAGTTGCAGTTATTAACAAGCCTCTAGTGGGCTACAGTTCCCAGTAATTAGTGATTATTTGTTCCCTTTTCTCAAAATAATACAAATTTTGGCTCTCATGTTCTTACATAAAGATATATGTTCTTACACAAACATGAAAAAAGGGCAAACCAATGTATTTCATTTTGAGCTAACAAGGTTCATGATTTCAGAAAACAAGAAACATGCAAATAATATACCAGAGCTTTTATATTTCTATATAAATAGAAAAATAATAATAAAATTAGGGGGAAAAGCCTCATTGAATGGGGAGCGTATCAACTGTAAAGAAAAAGTAGAGATGATACAGTTCTATCTTACCTCAGAAAAAGTTCAAGTGCAAATTCTGGCTTTATTTTTAAAGCAATTTTACTTTTTCTCTTCTTCAGTGCCTTATTAAAAAGTTATGTATTGAAAACACCAAATTTAGTAGTTTGGAAAAAATCAGCAGGAAATTTAATCATACTTCAGAACTACAATTTCTATTTATTAACTGCTAAAAGAACTTAAGAAAAAGGGAAAAACATAAAGAGTGATGTCTCACAGATTACTTTTCCCTCATATAATTTTTAATAAAAATTTTGAAGTTTTGGGGTGGAAGCAAAAGTTGACATTTACTGACATTTAGTAGTTAAAATGTAATCCTTCCAGAGAATGAATAGCAGAAAAAGGTGGGGGTGGAAGAGAAGGGAATCAACTTCTGCTCTGATTACACAGAAGAAAAAAGCTAAAAAGCGTGGAATAAACTGAATGAAAGCATAAACCCACGAGTATTTGCAGATGAAGTTCTCCCAAACAAGGGGGAGGATGTCAGAGTTCCCAGGAATACTGATTTTGGGCTTCCTAGAAATACTCTCTACAAAACAAGCAGTCAGCTCTGGACCATTAGTGGCCACCAGTCCCACCAAAGTGGGAGAGGTCATTGCTCCTGATGTCTCAGCCCAGGAATCAGTGACACACACTGACAGCTCCCAACCTGCACAGGGTTCTATTTGTGTGGTTAGGAAGGTGCTTTATACATGTAATTAGCCCATTTTCTAAAAGTAAACAGAAAATTAGAAAACCTCCACAAGTTTTGAAGCAGGGACACTAACTGTGCAGATACAAAGTACCAGTCAGGAATTCTGTATTATCATGCAACAATATGTGCACAGGAATCTAGAGATTGCTACAGTCCACAGGTAGAAGGTATTTCAATGAGTAACTTGCAGATTTAGATTAAATGTGGCATGAAAGTGTAAATTATCTTATTAAAGTTAATTTATTTTTTAATTAATGTTTAAGTATCATTTGAAGGCTTGAACAGACACCTCAATGCAGCCTAATTTCTCACTAGGGTCAC
The DNA here is from genome assembly GCA_013397155.1 of Irena cyanogastra. Lineage (NCBI taxonomy): Eukaryota > Metazoa > Chordata > Aves > Passeriformes > Irenidae > Irena > Irena cyanogastra. The sequence goes on from VWZV01004333.1 coordinate 348,461, forward strand.
TGCACTAGAAAAGTTCCTCCTATTAAGGTTTTCAAGTTAAAAAGTTGAAACTGAGGGAGTTCTATCCTAGTGAGCTCTTTTGCAAAAAAACCCAAACCTGGTGGACTTGGGAGCTTTAAAGGATACTGGTCTTCAGAGAAGGTGAGGAGCCCTTGGTAATAAGAAGCAACATAAAGCAGAACCTTAATTTATATTAATAATATATTAACAGTGTTAATCTCAGCCAAAGAGCATTTAATGCTCTTGTGCACATAAAGGGGGAATGACAAGCAGTAGTCTCCTGGTAATCCCCTACACAGCAGAAAACCAAGGGAAGACAAGACACACAAATGTTATTAATTTTTAATATAAAACAGAGCAATGCTCCTCGGTGATGAAGGTGGTATGTTGTGCACATGAGAAGTTGCTGACCAGTGGTGATAATAACAACACCTCCCCTACCAAGCCATCCCCATTTTAACCTACTCAAATGCAGATGGAAGATCAAGTTTAAAAGACAGAAATTTCCCTTTTAATCTGCCCAGTAACAGCATCCTCAAGAAGAAGAAATAAATATCTGGAACTTGCACGACTGAGTTAGAAAGCAGTTGTTGAGCACACAATAGAGTCACAGCACCTTGAGTGGCCTCAGGTGTTCCAGTTTAGAGGGTTTACATAAACAAAACCAGAGAACACCAATCTCCTCATAAGCTTTGATGCTTGGGATAGATGGGAAAGAAGACACGGGAAAAGCTCCACACTGAGCAGGATCATGGATGTTTTCCCACCCTGCCTTCAGAGATGTCTGCCTCACAGCCCTTTCTCACACTGACTGCCCAGGCTCCAAGCTTGAGCCATTCTCCTCCTCCAGAACTGCCCTCCTGTGAAACCTGCTCCCTTCTTGCATGACAGAGGAAAAATCCTGCTTTGGTTTTAGACCCAAGCAGTCCTACACAGTTATTACCTTATATTGCCAAAAATGAAGACTGCCACAAACAGCAAGAATCATTTAACAATAAATTACTATTGATGTGTTGGATGCTTTATTGAACCAACACTTGTGAAGACTTTTTTCCTTATTTTCCCTGGGAAACTTGGCTTTTATGCACAACACAGCATTCACCCTCCCTCACACCTGCACAACGGATCCAGACAGCAGAGAGGTGGGAAAGACTCAGAACTAATTGCTCTTGTATGAAGTGTTTTATCAATAATGTATACTGCTGTTTTCTCCTCCTCACAAGTGCAGCAAGAGATCAGTTTCTGCAAGTCTTGAGCGTCTTATCCCATTTTTCAACAATAACAGACACAGAGACCCAGCCCAAGCCAAGGCAGTCACAGCTGTCACAGAGACACCCTGGCAAGCAGGGTTTCTGAAATCCAGCTGGAAGGGAAAGTCACTCTCACACTCCCTTTGCCTTCAAGAGGCCTTTAACAACAGCATCTCAGCACCAGGAAAAAGTTATTACAGGCCTAAGAGACTGCAGAAAAGTTCTACTTGATACCAATCCACAAGAACTGGGACTGTTTCTAAATTAATTGGCCTTTCCCCATGCACCACTCTCACTTTGGCAGTCTGTTTCCCTGCACTCTGGTGCCAGCAATCTTGGGAGATGCTACTTCATAGGTTTTCAAACATTAAAAAAAAATCAACTTTAAACCCTCCCAACTAAACATGACAAACCTAGAAAACCAGCTAATTCCAGTACACAAGACAGGTATGCAGATATTTTGCCCTTTGTAAGCATGACTTATTACCATAAAGTCTGATGCAAAGCCAGATATTTGTTAAGAAAGTGAAATAAAGAGTAAGTAATACAACTAGCTACTAAAGTAGTTTGCAATGCTATTCCAAGTTCCAGATACAAAGCTTAGCCTTTAAAAGTCAATAGCAAACATGCAAAAATTGAGTTAAAACCTGCATTGGGGTGCATGATTTCATCATACATTTAAGCCAGTTTAAAGTATTAACTACCCATGTCTGAAGTTTCAGCTTCTGGTTTTAACTGTGTTTAGCAGTTGGGTTTTACCCTAATTCATATTAAAGGTGAAAATAAGGAGGAGAATGTGCTTGAAAAGAACTTTCAATAACATTACACTGTATTTCCAGAGGCCAAGTCTCATAAAGTGCCTTCCTCCCCTGCCCTTCAGAAAAGAGGGAGGAAAAAAGGATCTAAATATGAATAGCTGTTGCAAAAAAACCCTATTTCACTTTATGTTTACACCCAAGATTGGATAAGCACAAGTTGCCCAGGAAGACACACCCTTAACATGAAACTATTGTGCAAGGGATGGACATTACCCAGAGGCACAGCCACCAGCAGAGCTGAGGCCACAGCTCCATTTCCCTCTCCTTAGACAGGAGAATATTGTACTCCCGAAGCAGCAGTACATTTAACACAAGAGAAACAATAATATGCCTTTTGAAGCTCAAGGTTTCATTATTTATCCTGACAGTTTTGTATTTATCAGTTGTAACAACAGGATCTGGAAGATCACAGCCAAATTTGTACAGTATATTAAAACTACAGGGGGTTTCTTCACATTTGAAATGCTCAGAGAAGCTCTGTTTTCTTTCAAGATCTCCACAGCATCACAACCTCTCAGCTCCTGGGGCAATGAATTTCACAGGTTAACGGTGTTTTAGAAAATGCATTTAAATAATGCAATATTCCAAGGTTAATAGCAGCGAGGCTCAGTTCCCACCCTAAGGAAATGGGTGCCTCGGAAAACCCAACCAAGCAGGTTTAATTGGAGCAGGTTTCACCTTACTGGGCAAGGTGAAAGGATTGACAATTTTTTGTGTTATCAGTCACAGGCAGACATTGAACATGGGTCAGAATGCTCTGCTCCCCTTTATCACAAACTTACTGCTACAGCGTTTGTATGTATGCAAAAAGCCCTATTTTGTCCACAAAAAAAAACTCTTTAAAAAGCAGAGGACACAGCAGCACCCTTACAACAGAGGCTTGAAAGAACAGGAAGCTTCAAAGCATCAAGGAACCATCAAGCCCCATCTACCTCCCAAGTGTCAAATTTTGACTGTAAATTGATTGGAAAGGGAAGAGTAGAACAAAATGAAAGGCTTTTACTCTTCACGAAGACAATGGGGACGTTGTGCTGTAGCGTGGCTGCAGCAAGGCCGGTACCGTGGCACAGCAGCTGAGCCAGAAAATGCAGCCCCCTCCCCTCCCTACCTTGGATCTCTGACATCTTTGGTGCTAACAACTCGTTGCTGTGGAAACCAGACTGCTTCTGACAAAGCCACATTGACTAAAAGCAACATGTGGGAAAATGGAATAAGGCCCCAAGAGAAATTAATCCTTTCCACGAAAAATAAATACAATTTTGGTTAAAAATTAAGCAAGTAAAGGGGAGTATTTCTCAGTGTTAGAACAACAGGCAAGGAGAACACTGGCAAATGCCAGGCCTTGTGGCACTGGAAAGGGATTTTAAGGACATGTCATCCCTGAAATATACAGTAGATTCAGGGCTAAGGAGTACATAGGAATCCAACTTGAACACAGGTGTGTGAGGCAGCTGCTCCCTATCCAGTTTTTAACTGGTCTCCTTTGAAAACAAAATTACACCCAACCCCACCCCACAGTACAACAGAAGCCAAGGCTGCTACAAACCAGCACCGAAGGGCTTTCGCAAGGCCCAGACTGACTCACACCTGGGCAGAACACCCAGCCAAAACCTCAGCACAACCACGGCCTGCCCATGGAGATCATGAGTCGCTCCACGCCCTGCCATTCCCAAACAGTTTATATGTCTCAGAAAGCCATTCAAAAAACCCACAAACAATCAATTTTTTTTCTGATTTCTCCCCTTACAACAGTCTTAATAAATCTATCCTCAGCCCTCGTTGACTCAGATCCCAGGAGCTGCTTTAGGGCCTGTTACTTGGAATGCCAGCATCCTTAAGAGAGTATTCAAGAAAAAAAAATCCTGGGAAAAAGGCCATGGACAAGAGCCAGAGTTTGAACTGGCAAGACTTAAGATCTGTGCACAGTGCAACTTTAATAAGACTGGCTCCTTATCCAGATCATCTGAAATTACTCATAAAGATGGCACACTCAGGGTGATTTGTTTGTTTTTTGGGGGGTTTTTAAAACAAATTCAGCAAGCAAACTTCTCTAGAGGAAAAGGTAACTTTTACATAAATCTAATATTTGTGGTTATTCTTAATACAAGCCATGAAAGCTCCAGTGCAAAATGCCAGGTACCACAAAGATTCAGGAATTCAGAGGCCACTCGTGATTTACATGCTGAGCAAGAATCCTCTCCCCTTTCACTCCCAAGGTATTAAAATGCTGCAGTGTTACAGCTTAATCTCATTTACGGAGCTTTGAATCATCTTAAGTACTTAGGAAGTCTGTGTAAAATACCACAATCCCTGCAGTTTATACACCCTAATCCAGACAGACCACACCACCAGCTTTCACTGCTGTTGATGGAAAGTTCTCACGGTTTTCCAATTAGTTAAGCAGGTCATCTACTCTCCACCTCCAGCACTGGCCACATCCCTGCCACTTCCCTTCCCATAAGTGTCACTGCGTCTTCAGAGAGTGCAAGAGCCACACGGACCTCACACAACTCTGCAGGACCATAAGACATAAAAGACATAAAGCTCTGCAGACAGCTGTACTGTTGCTAATAGAATATTACACACCATCCTAAAGTCTGCTGTTCTAAAGACACATTTATCATGGAAAACTTCCAAAATAGGGAAATATATTCAGGTCATATGAGAAATGGGAAATTCTTTGGGGTCAAGCAAAGACCAACTGCAAAAATATTTAGGGATGCAAAATGCTGCATGATGGCGTAAATAAATCAAAGATTGTATCATTTTTTTAAAGAAAAAGATAAATCACTGTATACAGTGAAGGGATTAAATTAAAACAGAACAGTCTTCATAGGCAAGATATTAATCCACTAACTTTCTCAAATTCACATTGACTCTCGTTCCCAATAACAGTGACACCTTTCTTCTTTGTGCTTCTCATGAATTTATCACAGCATGAATATAATCTCTGCTTTCTGCTGAAACTGAACTGGCACAGACAACAAAAAGAAGCCATTTATTCTCAGACCAGGCCACTCTTGCACAAGGTGTTACCACACAGAGGAAAATACACTAAGGAAAAAGGGATGTGTGTGAGCCTTGACATTCAGGTGTGGACCTGATTCTTCTCAAATGTTATCAGGTTTTTCCAATCTGGGAATCTCTCTACATGATATGGCCATAAGTAAATACACCTGGAGTACACTTGTGCTGTAAATTAAGTTTAAAATTCTTGCATCTCGCTCCTTTGCACTTAAGCTGATTTGCAAAATCCAGTTACCTGTAACGAGACTCTCACTAGCACAAATCAGCGAGGTTCTCCTTTGGTTAAATGGCACAGGAGGATTCATACTCTAAAGCGAGGAGGGGGAGACAGAGAAGAGCCTTCTAGTCCGAGGAGGGTGTCAGGCGATCAGTGGTGTCTGACCGAGGCACACGTGCTCTTTCAGCACCTTCCCCGCAGCTGCAGTAAGACATTTATCTGGAACATTATCAGGTCTTTGAACCTGGCAAGGCGGGGAACACGCCTTGATCTTCCCGAGCTTTGTTGCCACTCAAGTCAGGCTACAACGTGTGCCAGCTTGCTGAGAGACTGGAGGAGAACAGAGAAGGTGCAAAGTAGCATCAACACAGTTTTGCTTTTTCAAGATGACTTAATGGTTTATAGCACTTGGCTTTCTGTTTCTGCTTTTCAGGCTTAATTAATTGCCATTGAAAAAAATTACATATTATTTCATTATTTCAGACCGAGCTCATATTTTTATTCTTTAAATTATTTTCTATATTTCAAATAAAGAGCAGATCAGTCAAGAATGTCAGATCTTCAAAGTAAATTGGTAAGTCCTCGTTTTTTAAAAATTAACTAGTCCAACTGACACTTTCAAAGGTGCCAGTCTAGCCCCAATAAATACAAAGTGCTCAAAGACTCTGGTCTTGAATGACTCACTGGTTTAAAAACAATTCTTGTAGCAGTAGAAACGACCCACTTTTTAATCGACTGAAAGTTATTTTAGGTATTTTATGCATATTTACATAATAGTCACCAAGATTGTCACTGAAGGATAAATTTCAAGGACCAGTCTGATGCTATCCATATTTTAGGCACTCCTCTGTAGACAGGGCTGCCATTTAACTACAACTCTTCTGAACTCATATTCATTCTATGCTATTTCCAGCTTTGATCTACAACACAGCTGGACTTTGCTACTCAGACTAAACTCTGTTACTGACACTGAATTTACTGTAGCATGAGATAAACCAGCACAAACACTCTGTAGAAAACATGGTAGGTAAGAGGGAACTACAGAATACTTCACTAGAAAGTGCTAATTTCCTCCAGAAACACACAATCATTCCAGAAGATCTGCCTCACCCTGGATAAAACCTAACCAACCATCACACTTGGTTCCCCAAACTGTCATCACAGTTCTAAGCTTAGCACACCGTTATTCTTCCTTATGCCAAAAATGTTGAAATGTTTCATTCCTAATCTGGCATAATTCTGTTCTAAAAATGCAATCTGCAGCATCTAAGAAGACTGTTAACATTTCCTATTTTACAAGCAATCATCAGCCTAAAATAACCTTCACTTTCACTGTGTGCAGTGCTTTCTCCACTGCTGCATCATTTTCCTTGGTCATCATCTTACTTCAGGCAGCAAGCAGGATATTTTACGAGCACCAGCTATTTGGTTAGCTATTTAGATAACTTGCAAAACAAATACCTTGGACTGTACAGTCTCCTGTTTGTGAGCAATCATGACCTAACTTCAGGGTAAACTAACTGGAAACAGACTATCCCACTAATAGCTTTTGTCATGCAGAACTATTTAATGTAATCAGAAACATTAAAATTGAGTGCGAGACAGAAACATAGCTCAAGACTAAATGAAACTGAGACAGAATGCCTGTCTCTGTCCACAGCAACTCACCTATGGAAAGCAGAACAACATTGTCTAGATAGTCCTATGTGTGGGTCCCAAGAATCATTTTGGGAAGGACTTATTTTGCAAAAGTTCTTTCTCCACTATCTGTTTTCTTTCCTTCTGAGAAGAAAGTTATGCTAATACCCTTATGTGTAACAGCAGAGACTCCTACTCTACAATTATCATTTCTATTGTTCACTAAATATTCTTCAAACCTAAAAGGTAAGGAGGGTTTTCAATTTTGTGTTTGCTTTTTGCTTTATTTAACATTTGGGCTATGCCTGTTTGTCTTCAAATCAGCAAGTTCCAGTTACTTTTCTGCTGGCACTCAGCAGCACAACACATTTTCCATGAGGCAGGGGATGGCTTAACTCACTATTTATTCTAGAGGATAAGGTCTGTGTGTAGATGTGGCACTTTGGGACATGGTTCAGTGGTGGACTTGGAAGTGCTGGGTTAATGGTTGGACTTGATCTTTAAGGTCTTTTCCAACCTAAACAATTCCATGAAGTAGCAGGTCCATTCAAACACACAACACCAGTGTCAGTGGCTGGAGGCATCTGCAGTACACAGGGGATGTGCCCAGTGCTTAGGGGAGAAGCATTTTACCACTGCTACTCAGGAGTTCCTCATCCCAAAAGTGCCAATGCACCCATAACCAAGGTACTCAGCTTTCCTGAAGTTCGAAGGGTCTTTGTTTTGTGGCTATGCCTGAATTGTCCTCCCTTTTCTTCTGGAGAGAAGCACCATCTGTTTACTGAAGATGAATAGTACAGCAATGCTGTGTAACACTGTTTTTACATCCTGAAACATCCACCAAAATCCCGAAGCTGCAGATGCAAAGAAACCCCAATACCCTGCAGGAGGCTCTCTACTCCTCTGTCCTCTCTATTCTTATTATTTCTTAATTACAGCTCTGAGCCCTTCCTACCATCTTCCACAAAAATAAAGGAGATCATCAAATACACTGAAGTATTAGTTTGATGCCACTTAGCAGGAATTTGTGCTAAAAAAGAAATGAGGGAGAAGGAGAGAAAGAACCAGGAGCTGTAGGTTGGGTTTTTTTCCATGGAAGGCAAGTCCCAGGAGTTCACATTTATCCTCACAGGTAACCAGCTATTTTGGTTTCCTCCTCTCCCTAAAAACAGTGAGGAGTGCAAACACCAGCACAGAACACTCGGCTGATGTCAGTGTTAAAGAAGTGGAGGTTAAACTAGCCCTAAAGCCCCAAAAGGTAAAGTGAACAGAAGGGGGCAGGCTGACAGAGAGGAGATAAAAATAGAAGAGTGACTAGACTTCACTTGACAGCTATTTCTGGATCAACTATGGAAAGAGATCTGAGAAGGTTTTCTATTTGTAAGGGAGACAGAGACCAAAACATAGCTGCCTTCTAGAAGGCCACAGTCCTGCACAGCAGTTTTGTTTATGCTTCTACTTTTCTAAATCCTCGTGTTCTCACTATTTGGAAACAGTGCTGTTCAGCCAAAACGTCATTATGTGTCTAAGTGAGAAACCAGATGAGATTTTCTGGAGCAAGGACAGCAATGCCTGTGGCATTTCAATTGAACAGAAACAAAGCTGACAGCACATTGTAAACTGGGCAGCGAATCACAATGCCAAGCAGAGTAAACTAAACCCCACAATATTTTAGGAAAATAACCAAAATCCTGCAGTATCTCCAAAAGGATGTCTTGTGTTTTCCCACTCCAAAATGATTAGTGAAATTCTAACCAGTTCCAATTACAGATATGGACTAACAACAACAGGGACCTCCCAATTACAGCATGGAGTGCTTGACTGACATATGGCTCTGGGGATGAATATTTTTGCCTGTTCAAGCCCTTTCCTCTTGAGTACCTCTGCTAAAATTCCTTCCATTGAGTAATTTCTATCCAGACCCTGGCTGTGCTGGCTTTGTTCCCATTTAAAAGAAAACCTGCAGGCAGAAAGCAGTGCCATCTGCCCAGTCTGGAGCTGCTTTAATAGGCAAGTTTGATGTGAAGGGGAACAGCCTATTACACTTTATCTTCAGCAGCAGGAGTGATGTTCTCCCTTTCCCAGGAACAGGTTACAGCAAGCACTCTCATGCCTGAAGTATTTGTCCACAAATATACATAAATCTCAATGGATATGTGCAAGCAACCTCCAGAAAAAAAATCCATCCAGCATCCCCTTTTTCACGTTCAACTTGCAATTCAGTCTTTCCATTTCTCTTTACCTGTCATACCAGTTGGGTTTGCTCTGTAACAGCTTCATCAGCCTCCACTTTCTATTCCTGTAAGTGAATGGTAACTCTGCCGTCACACCTGAGAAGAACAAGCAGTGGCAAGGCCCTGTTGTCCCTACATGGGGAATTCTGCTCTGAAGCCATTTCTGAGTATTTTTTTCCCAGACTTCTTGTTCCTTTTACATAACTGCTTTGACTGGATGATTTGATCTGAACTGTCATCTGAAGCAAGTTTGAGACTTGTGTAGCCCAGTTCAGGCTCCACAAGAAACAAAGGAAAAACTTCCTCTGAATATCTTCATCCTTGAAAATATCTTCAGGGCTGGGAAAAGATCTTCCTATTCTTGCAAATTAACCAAGCAGAGTTTTTATCCCTCCTTGTTGGGTAATCTTCTCACTAGACCATCTTTGCAGAGAGCAGAGGATTCTCTCTGGGCTGCTGGCAGATTTACTTAATTGCATGTTTAACTTTTAATTCAGCACTTAAACCCATAATGATGAGAAATGCACACATGCAAGCAGCAAACTATTATTTGCCATTCAAACTCCCCAGAGAACTTATAAACATCTTAATATTGCTGCCATATTTCTGTCCCATTCAGAAGAAAAGTGCACACATTCCACAGCTGGATGGGAAACAGGATGATAAACAGATTTACAGGGTAAATTCAGTGATACATCAGCTATTGCTGACCTGTAATGACTGGGGAAGTGGAACTTTGGTCCTTAATATATATTAAAATTCTGAAAAAAAATCAGCCAACTCAATCAGTGCTAAGCACAAACAGATATTAGAGACTCCACCATAGGTTCCTCCAAGCCATCAAGCAGAAGACATCCTATCAGGGCCCAGCAATTTCCATTCTCTTCTCCCTCTCCCCAACTCTGAGGGCTAAAATAAAAAAAATAATTTCCAGATGCTAATATACATTGGAATATATTTCCTACTTCATTCCAGAGCTACAAAATTTGCTCTGGAACATACTTGTTGCTACTGGATTGCCCTCTGGAAAGGCAACTTCTGTTTTAAAATGGTTCCAGCCCTTATGACTGCAAACCCTTTGAAGTATGAATGATCTCTAACCAGCAACAAAGACACTGAACTCTTCAGAAACAGCAGATCAGCTTCAGCAGATCAACTATTATCCTTCATCACAGTATGCTAAGTTTAGAAATTAATGTTGCTAGTACTTCAGAAGGACCTGATTAATGGATCATCTCAGAGATGCAAAGATGTGACACTCCCCATGGCAGGTGCAAAACCCCAGTACCTTCAGTCCGTTGTCAAAACCTCCAGTTTCCCTGGAGAATAAACTTCTGTGAGTCAGCTAAGTGAAGCTAATAAAAAGGAGTGTGATAAACTACATGAGAGTGTTAGAAACACGTGAATTAATCAGCAAATTATTGTATTATAAGCTTTTCTAGTTCCTTTATTAAATTCTTTTTTTCAGTACCCAAAGCTTTCCAGACTTCTCTATCACAAGGCAAAGGCTTTTGGGGACAGCAGTTCTGTTTGCTAGAGACCATCTCCAGGCCTTGGCAGAGCCTCTACCTGACCACTGGCAGATCCACTCTGCTCCCAGCACACATGGAGTGTGTTTAGGGAAAGGAAGGACACCTGAGAGCCTCCTGGACCCATCAGATTAACACCAGCAAGGAATCTGTAACAGCCATAAGTAATTCTCATGACAATTACTTCAGCCGCTTTTAGTCTTCTGGTACTGAACCATCCTGGTTCTCATTTAGGCTGCTTTTTTTCCCTAATAATGTGGTTTAAGAGCATCAGGGAAATGTTCAAGTTTAAAAGCTGCAGAACAAAAACCAACTAAGCTTTATGCTCTCTAATGAATGGTTATTGCTCCATTTATTTAAGTGGTACTTATCACCATAAATATCTACTAAACTCACTTGCCATACTGGTGTAATCAGTGCTTTCCCAGGAAATATCCTTTGGTAAATTGATTGCAAAAATAAAGTAGGAAAATAAATGAACAACTAGAAATGCTCCTTAAGAAAAGTCTTCAAACAGAGGAAAGACTGAAGATCAATGAACATTTAAGTATTTCACAGCTTAGGCCTATTCACTGCACAAGATCCAAAATAGTTTCCTTTGTGAATATTGCATAATATGTTCATTCAAAATCTAGCAAGTTTTCTCCCAGAACACACCAGGACACGGTTCTCTCCTCCACTTTCTTGTCTTTTAAATATGAACATGAGAATTTCACAGCTGATAACATTATTCTGGAAACGACACAGAATATTCTGGAAAAGGCTCAAGCTGGGACTCCAGTGTTGCAATAGCAAATGTTTCCACATATTCAATTCTTCACACATCACTCTTTGTGAAAGGTAATCACAGAACAAGTAGCTTTTACAGGGTTCTGGGAATGAACTTTGGCCTCCAAACCATAAATAAGGAAAAAAGAAAAAACACACATACCTTCAAAGCACATTTCTGGCCTGTCTCCTTGTTGAAACACTCCAGTACTTTGCCATTGATTCCTAACCCTAGCACACGTTTGGAGAGTTTGTAGTCGTCTGTAACTGCATGTTTTTTTATCTCTAGTTTGACATGGGCTGTTCCCCCAGGCAAGGATTTCACGCTGCTCTTGCTCTCCACGTGACTCTCTGCCTGGGATTCCTGTTCACCTTCACTTTGTTCCATATCAGGGAAGAGTCTGGGATGACAGAGATACCCGACAGATTCCTGTGGAGTATCCTCAGCAGAGCCCCTTCTCTTCAGCAATCAAACTCAGTGCTTCAAACAGTCCATTTGCTCGCCATTTAGTCCTGAGTAAAAATGTAAACAAGTGTTAGTAATTGATGTCAACTAACTGTTGTCCCACCTCAACGCTTTTCTTTTAACAAGATGACCAGGTGGCAGAGAGAACAGAAGGGGAGGGTCAGCTCAGGAAAGCACGCTTTAGCTTTACAGACCAGTCACCACTTCACTTCCAATACACACAGCTCTCAGTCTCCAGGTATAAATCACTGCTGTTACTACAACAAAAAGTAACTGAGTAACTGCTGAGTCTTGGAGTAACATTACTGCTAAACTCTGTACAACAGAGCAGAGCTTCGAACTCATAAACCCCCATCGACCACTTGTTGCCTCAATGTTTTATGTAGGAATGCTAACAACGGTCCCCTGCCTCATCCCGACACTCCCAAATTACGCAAGAGAACCACGAATACCTGGACTGAACCCCAGAGTGGCAGTGCCTGGGCAGGCACCGAACCCTGGGACCGTTCTTTAATTGCCTGGATCCACATGCTAGGGGCAGGGACCACCAAACCTCTCAAAAACTGAAGTCCGTGGAGATGCCATGGCGTGGCTCCCAAAGCCGAGAGGGTCCCGCTGGGGACTTGAGGGGGATCCCTGGGGCGGGTCCCGGTGCCAGCAGCCCCGTTACCACGAGCAGAGGGGCCGCTCGGTCGGCCCCCCGCGCTGAGGCGGCGGCGGAGGGCGGGAAAGCCCTGAGGCGAAGCCGGCAGTGGGGGGCGGCGGCGGGAGCAGCTCCACGCCGGGGCTCGATTACCTGCCTGTGGCGGCGCGGCCCCAGCCGAGGCTTCCCGGAGCGGCTCGGGGAAGGCGGGCTCTGCCTGGGTCCGCCCCGCCGCCCCGGGCAGGTGTGCGCCGCCTTCCCGCCCCGAGCCGCGCCGGGCTGCCGGCGGCGCGACCGGCCCCAGCCCCGACGACCGGCCCCAGCCCCGACAACCGGCCGGGACTAGGCCGGCCCCGAGCGGGGAGCGGGAGCTGCCTCGTGTTCAGGGTCCACTGATCGGGCTCCTCTGAACAACCCTAGTGGGGAACAACCCCCGCGGTGATTTTAAGGTGATCCAGGGCGGTGATTTTAAGCACGATATTAATTTATTGGGGTAAACGGCCCTGGAAGAGGGGGGAAATGAGGCTGCAGCGGCGGCCGCTCCGGGCTGGTACCGCAGCGCGCCCGCGCGGTGGCACCGCCAGCCCTTCCCGCGATGGCTCCTCTGGGAAGGGGCAGAGTCGCCACGTTCGCTCCAAACCCTGTGTTAAACAGGCTGTTGCAAGGAGACGCGACAGCGGGCAGTGATCCCTCAGGCGCTTGGCTGCCGAAAGGGTGCTCTCACTTAATGCAGTCACTGAACGCGACCATAGACGCGGTCAGTGTTTCTCGGCACTTTCGGATGCACAGTCTGGATACTAGAAGAGATGGTTCCTACAGCAACTGTCGCTCATCACTGGTGCACAGAGTGTGGTTCCAGGGATGTGAAATGCTGAGCTTTTTTCCCTACATGTGAAGATGAGTCATACATCGAAATGGAGCTGTATTCGTATCACTGGAAGGAGCTTAAAGTTCACATGCTTTACAAGTTAAAAATACATTTGTCATTTTACGTAACATAATGGCATCTGGAGTTCTGGCAGATAGGAAAATAATTAAAAGGGCTAATGAGCCCTTTCTCCAAGGAATAAAAAGTAGTTCAACTTAGCAGGATGCAGATCTGCAGTACATCACCATGTGATGTGATGCTACAGCTATTCTGCCTCAGGTTTCCCTTCCAGGCTTTCAGCAGTTCAGCTGCTGGAGGGCCTGGTCCCCTGATTCAGTTCACTTATTCTGGGCTAATCAAATCCCTGAGGAAAACAGCTATTTCCAATCTTTTCAGGTTTAGCTGTCAGCCGTCTTAGTCTGCATCACCTCCCACTGCGGCAGTCTCAGAGAAATGTATATATAACTGTGAGCTCCCAAGTTGCAAACCTTCAATAACATGGTTCTGCGGTCACCAGCTTGCTCTGATTTTCCTTCCCATAGCTTCCACCTGTCTTTGCTTTTCTGTTTGTCCTGGACAGCAACTTCCTTCTCTTTGCAACAGGTCCTATTAGTCCGCCTCACTGCACTCAGTCACTGGGGGCCAGACCCTCCAGAAAACTTCTAAATCTCTCCACTCTCTTCTGCATTTTTTGTTTTGAAAACCATACTTGCTCAGACCCATCTGTAGCTCCCATTCCTGGCCCTGCTTTGGATCTTCCCATGTAACTCTCACCCAAAAGCCTATGGCTGCCCAAAGCAGGCAGGAGTTACACTGACTAGCACATTGAAGCTTGTAAAAGGCGATTTATGGCTCTATTCTAAGAATATTAAATGTTGCAAAAATTCCAAGCACATGTCTACTTAAAGGGTTGCTATTTTCTATAGTGTGTCAGAAGTAAGGAATTTCATTAAGAAACTATGATTCTAACTATTACAAGAATGAGTTTCTAAAAAAATAAACTGTGCATGGAAAGCAAGGAGGAAAGATGAGGGAATGAGACAGGATGTGTGAAATTAGTTGGTTCTACATGTCTCAGTTATGAGCTGCCTCTTGATGAGAAGAGTTAAACTGGGAGGATAAAAACCACATTTTTCAAGTCCGAGGGGTATCTCACTGGACAAAAAGCTTGTTTGGTTTCACCACCTGATGTTGCTTGGATATGCTTTTGGAAAAGTCCATCATTTTACCAGAAGCCAGTAATAAGTTTAAACAGGGCAAAAAACCCCCTCTGCTAGCTTCAACCACCATAAACCCCTAAAAAGCATTTCTAGCATCACCCCAAGTATCAGACAGCCTCACTATACACAGAGATGACCCCCCAAAAAAAGCAGTTCCTGAAGCCTCTCTTTGTGCTCATGGCAGGTGGAGCTCCATTAGCAACCTCTGGAGATGCCTCCGGCCAGCTACTGCCACCTCCTAAAATTCCAATCAAATCAAGATGCCTCCCAGACCCAACCTGCCACCACCTTCAACTTGGGATGCCCTGGCAGTGCCAAGCGCCTCCTGCAAACTGACATCAGGAACCTGGGGTGGCGAGTTGAATCTCACAGGGTAAAGGGATGGCGCTCCCATCCAGGGGCCTGTGGCCACGAGTGGGCTGCCACCGCCTCAATTTCTGAACGATGCAGGATGTCTCCCAGACCAAATCTCTTCGCATCTCACCCTCTCCACCACCACTTTGCTGGGTTTAGACCGCACAACCTTTGGACCGGGAATATCGGAAAGCCACCAAACTGCACCACCACTGGAGCATTTCCAAAGCATTCTGCTACAGTTTAAAATCTTTTTGTTTTCAGAGCACGTTGTTTCTGACCCTGATCCTAACGCTGACATTATGGTAAAGAAATCTAAAATAGCCACGAAAAAGCCCTAAAAATATCTTAAAAAGTCCCAGATAAATCCTTAAAAATCTTTCAATAATCCCTTAAATTTCCTTCATTGTCCTCCTAAAAAACTCAAAAAAAAACTGCTCAGCCTCCAAGCCACACTCATTGCTCTCTAACCCTCAGATGTCATCCCTACCTTTTTGCAGTGGGTCCTTTGTCCTCTGAGGGTTCTGTTGTTGTCCTGGTTTTAGGGTTGCTGCCTTGTCCCGCCGGGAGGGTTCCAGCATTGTCTCGCTGTTAGGGTTGCTGGTTAGGATGAGGTTAGGGCTGGAGTGAGGGCTGCTGCACCTCTACCCTAACTTGCCTCCTAAGCCATACCCTGTACCCCTGATCCCCACGGACTGTCCAGCCCTCAAGCCCTCTCCCTTTACCCCTCAACCTCTCCCTCTGCCCCTCAGTCTCTGTGTGCCACCCCTGAGCCCCTCCTTTGCCCCTCAAGCCCCCTCTCGGCTGCCCCTCGGCTCCTGTGTGTCACCCTTAATCCCTCTCCTTTGCCCCTGGGCCCTCAGCTTCTGTGTCACCCTCCCGCTGCCCCTGCTGCCCTCAGCATCTCTGTGTGTCACCCACAGTCCCCTCTCCCTGTTCCTCCCTCAGCTCCCAGCCTCTGTCACCCTCGAGCCCTCCACGTTGCCTCTCAGCCTCTATGTGTCATGCCCTGAAAAGAACCTAAAAAATCCTAATAATGTCCTAAAAAACCCCTAATCTTCAAAATGTCTTGAAACCCCCACAGAAATAGCCTAAAATAGCTAAACATAGCCTCAGAAAACCCTTAAAATACACTAAAAGTACCCTACTTTTAAAAAACCCCAAACACTCCTAAAAATCCCCAAAGATTCTTAGAAAAAAATTCCTAAATATACCCAAATAATCCAAAAAGAGCTCTAAAAGTGCCCCAAGAACACCCAAAAAAGCCCTAAAAATTCTAGTAATAGAATAAGTATTAGTACTATTTAGAATAAAATATTAGTAAAATAAAGTATTAGTACTAATTAGAATAAAAATTCTAAATAGTAATAAAAACCCCAACTCTAAAAAAGTCCTTAAAATACCCTAAAAAAAACTTTCAAAAGCCTTGAGAAAGCCCTAAAAGTACCCTAAACATTCCCAGAAAATTCCTAAAGAACTCCCGCAAAAAAAAAACCACCAAACCCTAAAATATCCTTGAAAACCTCTGAAAAGAAAACTTAAAAGCCCCTAAAAAACTGCTCAGCCCCTACCTGTCACTCTCTAGCACATAAACACCATCCCTACCTTTTATTAGGATCACTGCCTGCAGCTGCTGGGAGAGTTCTGGGGCTATCTCAGCGTTAGTGTTGCTGCCTTGTGCTGCTGTTGGGGAAGGCTGGTGTTCGAGGGATGCTCTTTAAGGTGAGCTTAGGGTTGAGGTGAGGGCTGGTGCACCTGTACCCTAACCCTAGCTGGTACACTGGGTCCTGTCCTTTGGTCCCATAACCCTCAGGGCGAGCTCTCCCCCTATCGAGCCCCCCCACAATGGCTGTGTGTCACCCCAAGCCCTCTGATGTCGCAGCATTACGTCTCAGCATACTCTACAGCATAGGCTGCACACTTGAGACAGCTACCACACACAATCTAAAGTAACATCATACCGCAAAGCAGGCTTCAGCTGTCTGCCCAGACAAAGTAACAGCACCAGCCTCCGAAAACTGCAGGCATCTGCCAGAGTCTGCTTCTCTAGCCCAGCCTTTTCTACTCTTCCTGCTCAATGCACTGCACCTGTGTGCTCTACACCCAGCGCTCCATGTCTCATTACGTTTCATGCTATTCACCTGCTGTCCACTTCTGGAGCCCATTGGGGCCAGGCTAGACCACAGCCCCACTCCCAAGTATCATAAACCAGATACCTACGGATAATAATAATAACGGTCAGCTCAAGTTAAAATACACATCCAGCCATCATCTAGAATCACAGAATGGTTTGGCTTGGCAATGGCC
>VWZV01004333.1:371779-429031 GCA_013397155.1 Irena cyanogastra
TTTTTTTTCCCCTCCCTCCACGGAGCTTCATTTCTCCGGAGCCAGCGCTGAGACAGGTCGCTGCTCCGGCTCTTCCCGCAGCACTCGGGGACATCTTATTTATTGGTACCTATTTATTATTATTTCAGAGTGCTCTGAAGGAAGATCAGTTCCTCTTTAAATATATGTAATTTCCTTTTTCTCTGGTTATTTTTTTAACTTTTTTTTTGCTGCTGTTTTCTGAAAAGCAGAACAAGAATAGATTATTTTTTCTAAAGCACTGAGAGTGCACGCATTTTCTTGGCCAAAGTTGCTGAAGTCTTTGTCGGACAGCTCGTCTTCTGCTTGGCTTTTCCTGTGTCTGAAACAACCTGCAGAAAGGGTTCGCTGGGACTCGCCAGCCTTCTCTCACCCTGAACCCCAACCAGAGGCTGAACTCGCTGCTTCGGGAAGCAGAGAAGGCAAGAAGAGAAGAAATAATTTCCCACCTTCTTGAAGACTTAATGCTTTTCCCTTGGTCCGGGAGTGACATGATCCTCTGTGTTCAGGGGTAAGATACTTTGCAGCCTTCTGTGAAAAGCTGTGCTTTGATAATTGTAATTAGGAAGGTTCTCTGTGACAGTTTTTCAGCTCCTGTGTGTTGCTATATGTAACTGTAATGGAATGGGAATGACTTTGGCCGGCCGAGTGCTGAGTTCTATGTGTCTGTCCTTTGTGCCTGTGTTTTAGATTCCAAGGCCAAAATCATGGAACCATAAGGTATTCCTGATTTCCGTGCTTTCTACTGCTGAAAAACGACACGGTATTCAAAGCATTTGGGAGAGTAAGAAAAACTCGGAGTGTGGTGTTCCGTGTGGTGGAGGCAGCACCAGTGCGGACACCAACCCAACACCATAGGTGCTCTCTAAAGTCCTCTTGGAGTCAAATTGTTTACAAAGAAAAACCTCTCTGCATTTTACGTGCTTTGGTCTATTTCTAGGAGGTATTTATGCTAAATTAATGTCAGTTTTGTGTAAGTTTAAGTGTATCTACATATACACAGCTTTCTGTAGAGTGAGAGCCACAGGGGGCACAGGAATAGTTCCACATCTGCCTTCAGGAGAACAGGTGACATCCAAGTGCCTTCTCTGGTATCAGTACTGATGTGTTGGCACTTCAGTGTCCCTGTGACCAGCTCAGTTCATCAGCTGAGGAATACCTGGTGTGCAGGAATCACCTGATATTTTTACACATGCTGCCTACTTGGAAATTGTGAGCATTTGTTTCAGTCTCAGCCATCATGTCAGATTTTCCTATCGCTCCAGTGTATGGTGGATTTTCCTCAGAGTAAAATCTTCCTTGTCTGCTTGCAATGACCAAAGCATGGGGATTTTTCTGGCATTTCCCCCCCCCTAAATCTGTTCCACAGACAAGGAGAGCTCATGCTTACCACTAATTTCCTACTACGTGCGGGGTTTGTTTTCACTCTTATTTTCAGTCTGCAGCTGCAGTTCCTATAGCCATGGTGAAGGGAATTCAGTTTTCCGCTTGGCCTTTGGGAAACCCTTATCTGAAGCTTTTCTTCAGAGTCAACATACCAGAGCTACTGCTTCCTTTACCCACCAAGAACTCATTATGGAGCCAAATGTGTAGACGTTTTCTTTTTAATGTCTATTTTGAAGACCATTTATTGCTCCATTTTCATTATCCTCTAGGATTTCATATATGCTGGACTCCATATTCTCATCCTATTCAGACCAAGCTCCCACTGGAGTATTGGGATGTGGCTGATGCAGAAGGGAGAGCAGCTCCACACTTTTTATTGTAGTGTTTATACTATGTTGTGAAGTTTAGCTTATCAGCACAGTAACTACAAAGCCAGCACTAAATGGTATCAGACATATATGATTCTCCTGAATTTTCTTGCCGTTCGAGGGCTGTCTGAAGCACTAATTGCCAAAGCACAGGGAAGTTCATTTGTTGTTTCTCTGGAGAGTGTACCCAGACTCCAAGCTAGACATGCCAAATTTCATATGGTTGTTTGCTTCCTCCTCACAGCTGTTGTATGAACACTTTGCTCCAATCAGTCCTGATTCCCCAAGTCTTTCCTCTGCTTTCCCTCTTACATGCACTATATGCAAATCCTTTCTTTGCCCCACCAAAGGGCTGACTTTTTCACGTCAGGAAACCTTTTTCAACTTGTCCTTATCCCAGCAAACTCTTCTTAACCCTCTTGCAAATGTTCTTGCATTAAAAGTTATAGTCTGCCATTACTTGCTGATCCCTCTGCTTTCCCATTCCTGTGCTTGGAGCTGCTCTGTTTGCTTCTGGCAGCAGCTCTTCTTTCTTCAACAAAGTTGTTTAGGACACCAGCACCTCCCAGTCTGTGGAAATTTCTAATCCTTCTCCTCTCTTCCACCATGTTCCTTTGAGCCTACAGCCACACTGGGAGGTTTTGTAGGGGCATAAGGCTGGCGTATAGAGGGAAAATAGGAAATGTGTGAGCCCGGCCCTTCTCTGGGTGCCGTGGAAGGATCCCTACATGCCTGCACGGGGTCTGGGCTCCTCCAGCCTCACGTGGCACAAAGTGTAAGGCAGCAGAGCATGAGTATGGTGGGAAAACTCATTTCAAGCACATGGGCTCTGTAAAAGAAATCGACTGACAAATTCACACAGTTGATGTGGTTTTTGGAGGACCAAACTGAACTGGTATGGCCCTTGAAAGTAAAAACTTTCCTCCCAATTCATGGCAGACCTTTCCTTGTGTAGCTTTGCTATCTCTCCCTTCCTTCCCCGCCTCTCAGCCAATTCCTGATTTCCTCTCTGACGTTGGTATAGAAAAAGAAAAAAGTTCCATGCTATGAAAAGTTTTCTTTATGTTTTAAACCTTTCTGGAAGGGTAGGCCAGAAAAATTTTCCAGGAGAGAATAAGTTCAGAGAGATTTGGCACTTGGACTGCATTATTCGAGTTCTGGCGAGTGAATGGTGCAGGACTGATTTTCCTTAGTATCAGTCACAGTCATTTTCAGCTCAGGGGACAGTTGGTATGAGAGATACTGCTCTGCCAGCAGGCCCAGGACACCCTCTTTGCACAGCAGCAATTGGTAATTAGGTTCAGCACAGGCAAGGATCAGAATCACAGAACATTCTGAATTGAAAGGGATCCACAAGGATGAGCAAGTCCAACTCTGAATGACCCATATGGAGATCAAATCCATGACCTTGGTGTTATTTGCACCATGCTCCAAGCAGCTGCACTGGCTTATGGTCCTCCTTGTGCAAAAAGGGGGGTAATGGAGAATTGGGAATCTCTTCTCCTCAAAGAGACAGGTAGCTAGGCATTTATGAAGACTGTGACATGAAGAGGGGGACATCCTAGTATCTTGAAAAATGGAGCCATCAACACCTATAAATGTATCTCCAGGAGGACTGAAAAGAGAACTCAGAGCTTTCCCAGCAATGATCTCCAGGTATAAAAATATACCCAGATGTAAAAAAGCCCCTGAAAATGCAGTGACCAAGGGTCCCTGGTGAGGACAAGGGCCAGCAATCACTTTTATTCAGCCTAGCTTCCTACCCATTAATAGAAATTAAGAAACATAGATTAGATACCATGAAAACCAAGCAGGTATCCTTCTTCTGAAATGTGATTTGACACATGGAAAAAGAATGTTCTTTCCTAAATACCAACAGAATAGCAGGGGGTTTGCTATGCATTGCAAGGGCAAGAGTATCTGTCTGTAGATTTAAATTTACCAATGGTTTTACAAAACCTTACTCCAAACCTCCATGGATTGTTTAGAAATGCAGAGATGTGGAACTGATCATGGTTCTCACTTATAAGGTGTGAAGGTGCTTTCAGGTTCTCTCTAATCTACTTCCCTCCCACATCTCTTCTTCTTGTTCTCTGTCCCATACTCGAGTCTCAGCAGTTTGACATGGTGGAGTGCAGCTATGATCAGGTGCAGATCAGTTTACAGCACATTTATTTATGTACCTGAAGTGTCCCTGCTCACATAGAGCACAGGGAAGGAGGAAGATCCAAAGGGAAGCACTTAGGACTTAAGAGTCTCCTTCTGCTTCTCTTCAGTGATGGAGGGAGGTGGCTGCACCATGTGCCATCACCATCAGCTCCAGTGGTGCTGTGGCAGTGTCACACTGAGGACTGAGTGTATTTCTCTCGGCCATCTTCTCTTTAAAGTGTCTGAAAGACAGGTGTATTGGGGATGGTGGGGGGAATGTAACACAGGACATGCAGCAGGACGTGAGACACAGAGGCAAAGAGCTTACACACACTGGGACAGAAACTAATTTTTGCTCAGGAGCTTGTTGGGGAGCGAAGACTTTCCTGGCCTCTGACATCCATCCTCCCCTGGAGCTCTGCTTTCCTTTAGGAATCCCTGTGCTGCTGAGGAGGAGCACACCCATGACCCATGAGAGCTCCAGGCTCTGTGAAAATGCATTTAGATGCTGAATAGCTACACCACTTTAGGCCACAGAGGAATACATGTTCTAGCAGCCTGGCCATGGCAGAGCCTCCTCCTGCAGTCCTGCAGGGATTACAGCCACACTGACTCCTCCATCAAGCTGCTCAATGGTGGGGTGGGTGTAGTGCACAGGCTTGGCTAAAACAAGAATTCCCGTTCTCCTACACGATCAGCTCACTCTGATTTCTGACCGATTCATTTAGGATCAGGTCATTCTTGAGCAGAAAGTGGGTAGGACAAAATCCAAGCTATTCCCAATTCTGCTTCTAATTATATTGCAGTAAGTGACAATCCCACTGGCAGAAACAGAAATGCTCCAACATCGTAATCACGTAACTGAAGCCGTAATGCTGTTATAAACCTTACTGCCCCTGAAACTACATATTGAAAGGCAACATCTAAAAATATCAGGTTCAAAATCATCCTAAATGGCAAGACTGATGACCTTCTATAAGGCCAAAGAGGCAAACTCACTGTCTCTGTTTCTAAGGGCTCATCTTTAGCTATGTTCCTTCCTCCTCCCTTGCCTCTCTCAGAAACAATGGTGCTGAGGATCTGCTTGTAAAACATAACATGCTGTGTACAATGTAGCATGCACTGAACAGACCCTGCAACCCATCTCAAGGCAAGGACAAATAGCAGAGCGTGCCTTTCATTTCAGACCTCATCCTTTGCTGGCAGAGGAAAAGAGCAGGAGACTGTCACTCCGGGGCATTGAGGAATTGTCAGAGCCCATCATGCAGCCTCTCCCAGTTACGGCCTTCCAGGAGGAGTCTGCACCTGCCCTTGCAGCTCCAGTTCCAGACAGCAACCCACCTCAGACACGGGACCCTGAAGAAGACCTTCTCTGCATTGCAAAAACCTTCTCCTACCTGCGAGAATCTGGTAAGACTCAAGTGCAAAGTCACAGGGTCAGAAGGGTGCAGGGACAAGAAGGGTGCTGAACAATCTGAGCACTAGGAAGAATCTCCTGATCCCACTTCAGACAGGAATCTGGTTTTGTCACAGCCATGGCTGGCTCTTGTACACACAGCAAGTGTATCTGCAGTCTCTACAAACTTACATCATGAACTAATTTATTGCTTTATCTTTTGTAACTGAATTGGGAGAAGGAATTGCAAAAAGCAAGTTGCTTTTTCTCTGTAAACTGCAGCTGCTGCAGCAGCCGCCAGCCTCATCCCAAGCCCCAGCACAGCAATGGCAAGCATAGGCAGGAAACGTTTAGAATTTGGTCTTAATTTATGAAGGTCTTGCCAACTCTGGCTCTGGTTGCTTCCCAGGCCCTTGATGTGGTTGTCTTCAAGGCTTCCCCAAATGTACTGCCAGTCCTATAATATGTTCTTTCCCTAACAAATTCTTTCTCGGATGTTTTTCCAGGTTGGTATTGGGGCTCCATCACTGCCAGTGAGGCCAAGCAGCATCTACAAAAGATGCCCGAGGGCACCTTCCTGGTGCGGGACAGCACCCACCCGAGCTACCTGTTCACACTGTCCGTCAAGACCAACCGCGGGCCCACCAACGTGCGCATCGAATACACTGACAGCAAGTTCCGCCTGGACTCCAACTACCTGTCCAAACCTCGCATCTTGGCCTTCCCAGATGTGGTCAGCCTTATCCAGCACTACGTCTTGTCCTGCACAACAGAAAGCAAGGCCGAGGCTCCTTACCCGCCTCCGTCTCCTCTACCTCCCCTGCAGAAAGAGATGGCAGCGGCCGCAGTACACTTGAAGCTCATCCGGCCGCTGGGCCGCAAGGACAGCATTCCCAGCCTGCAGCACCTGTGCCGGCTGCGCATCAACAAGTGCACGGCCGACGTGGAGCAGCTGCCCTTGCCCCGGCGGATGGGGGAATACCTGAAGCAATACCCTTTCCAGCTCTGAAGCGTGGCCCTTCTCTCTCAGGCACGAACAACAGCCACAACCGCGAGAACTTTGTGTCTCCGTCCCGCTAAAGGCGGCACGGCAAAGACCTGATTATCAGCAGAGACTGCGTCCATCTTTCCTCTCCCCTTCTCTTCACATCCATTCCAGCCCCAGGGAGGAGCGGGTTGTTTCAGTGAGCAACGGGGCACCAGCTGAGCTCTGATCCTCGGGCTGTGCCGACAGTGGCTGGGAGAAGCTCTGTGGGCACGGCCACACTACTTGAATGTCAGAGTTGCTGTGACACCGGACATGTTAACGTTGTTATTTTTGCTATTTATTTCCATGGCAGTTTCTCTCCTCATGGTATTTTTAAAGCACCTTTTACTTTATTGGTTTTTTTGTTTCTTTTGTGGAATTAGAGATAGTATAAAGGCTCCCAGCCAACTGGCAGCCAAAGCTCTATGGGAATTTGGATTTGGATTCACACCTAAACAGCTTCTGTTTGAGCCTGTCCCTGTGACAGGTTACAGGAGTCCACATCCAAGCTCTCCTAGGCTTCTGGGGTATGTGAGACTCAGATGACTCTATCCAGACCCACCTCAACAGAGGTAAAGACTATCTGTTTTTTCTTCCTTAGCTACAGAGGGTATCACAACCTCAGAGCACAGTGGGAGCTCGCAGAGATGTGTGCTGCATCACATGTGGACAGGAGACTTCTTTGAGGAAGCACTTCCTTGAGAGCTCTAAGCAAAGATCTGGATAGTGAGGTTGGGCCAGGGAGCACTCATCCCATTTTTTTCCATCTTCATCTCCAAAAGAAGTTTGTGACAAAACATTTCAAAACAAGTAATTTTCTCATATGCAGGCAGAAGGATTTCATTTCAGAGCACCCTGTGTTTGGCTTGTTTTTTTAAAGTGCTGTTCCCTGACTTTGCCCTTGCCTGAGACACCGGGCAAGACCAGGGTCTCCTTGAGCAGGGGCTCAGAGATAGCTCTGCTGGGCTGCACCAGTGACACGCACAGCTTCAGGATATTTATTTATTTATTTCTGGGGTAACACTTAGAGGCACCTCAGCCCACAGAGCTGTCCTTACTCCCTGCTCCCACGATGCCAGACTGCTGCATGCTCTGCTCCTGCCAGCATTAGTCACTGGTCACACGGCTTCTGCCAGCTCCAGGCTGGAGCACACACTGGAAACCATAATCCAACGTTTCTGTTTGCCAAGGTCCAGACCTCTCCTCCCCCCTACTCTGACTTGCATGTTTGTTATCCATAATTAGTCTTTTGGCTCTGGGTTTCCTTCTCGCACCCCATCCCTTTCACCCCCTGCAGATGAGGAACAATGGCTCTTCCCCTGCTGTTTTACACACAGGAGGGACAGATGGCAGATGGGATCTGCCCCAGACCAGCACAGACAAGTTGCCCCTTCCTGTTCATTTGCTGAATCCCATCATCTTCCGAGCCTTGCCATGGAGTGAGAGTAGAGGAGGGAACAGCCAGGTCAAGAGAAATTATCATGTGGCTTATATTGCCCCTAAGACCGCTGACTTGTTCTAGCATGAACGAACATGAAGGATTCCTTGTTCATCCCTCCCTGGGACTCTCTCTGAGGCTCTGTAAATCAGAATGGACAAACCCCCAGCTATAGCTGAGTGTTGGGGGAGAAGATGGAATAAGATGGGATGGTGACCCAGGACACAAGCTCAAAAAATGGGTGAGTTTCTTCCACCCTATCTTAAAGCTGCCAAAAGGGACAAGATGGCCTGGTGTGCTTAGTCAGTGTCCTTTTTTTTTTCCTCTCTCCACATTTATACAAGTTTGTGCTGTTGCAAGCTTTGTTTTTGATACTTTGATGATTGACAGTGTGCATGTGTGATGTCAGGTTTGCTTTTTGGTATATCCTTCCCCCTTCCCCTCTATAGCAGCAACTATGGAAAGGTACTGAATGAGAATGAAAATTCAGAAGGCAAAAAGGAAAACTTTTTAAAAAATAATATAAATTATAAACCACTGAAAAGGCTTCCTTTTATCCAAACACCTCTGCCTGAGGACCCTGGGAACAAGGAAACCATGGCTCTCCAAGGAGCAGCAGTGATCTCAGGAAGCCTACACAGCTCAGCCACAGGCCTGGTAACTATGGCTTGGGAGAAATCAGTTGGAGAAGTGTACCAGCAGGAAAGGGCAGGTTGTTCAGCTCTCTGAAACTTGCCTCCTACTTGATCTGTTCTCTGTTGGGGGTGATGGGGAGGTCAAGCTATGGGTTTGACCCACTGCCCCAAGAGAGCCCAGGAGCTCCTGGCTGACCCCAAACTGAAGGCTGTGAGCTCCCACGGGCAGGGACCAGCTCTGTTCTGTGTTTGTTCTGCATTTAGCACAGTAGGGATCTCTAGGTGCTACTGCAATACAACAAATAAACAATACAGTTACTCCAAAAAGTCAGTTTCTTCTATCTTGAGACAGTTTGTTAAAAATCATTTGACTCTGGATTTTAAATAAACATTTTAAATATACTTTAAAGCCACTCAATGTAAAATTCTTTGGTAAAATCCAAATGGATGAATTCATTTTCTGTTTAGAGAAATCTTCCCCAAGAACACAGGGCAAACTCTTGACCATTTTTCTTTTTTTCAAATGAGACTAAAAACTTTTTAACAAAAAAAGGGCCCTTCAGATGTCTGGGAGAATAAACATTAAAATCCTCAGCGTGGGCCTGGTTCCTACTGCACACAGATGAGCAGCAGCAGATCCCAGGTCCCAAGTTAATAAGGACTGAAGGCACATTTTTTTAATGATGTGGGAGAACACAGGAATGATTCTTGTATTGTTTCTGTGTGCCATAGAAAACCAATACAGTGCAGGGGAAAGAAGGCAGATCATAAGTGGGCAGATGATGCTTTAGGTGGGATATCCAGGGCAGATCCATTTTCCCCTTTTCTGGGGCTGTTGGGCTGCAGTGTCCCTGTACCTGTGGTCTGGCCCTTCAGCCTTTCCCCTCACATCACCTGAGACACCAGAAAGCAGGCAGGGAAACCACAGGGATGTGGATCTGCCCTATAATGTCAGAGGGAGGCAGAGGACACCCCGTCTGTCCAGCTTCTGAAACACAGGGAACACGCTGAGGCAGCTCCACTACTGAGAGGTGACTCCACTGCAGTCCCTTCGTGCTCCTCTTCCAGGAGAGATGCCCAGGAGATGTCCCCCCATCCTGCCCAAAGCAAGCATAATGTGCTCCCAACCACTGGAAAGTGGAAAACATGCCCAGAAAAAAAAACCAAAACAAAACACCAACAAACTGAACTAGTTCCTCTCCCATCTTTCCCCCTCTGTGAATCCACTGGCTTCAAAGTTCAAAATACTGCTTAAAGTATTCCTGAAGCACGTGCTGTGCTTCCTATGCCAGCCATGGAAATGGCATTCCCTAGCAAATATTGTTTCCACAATCTCATCAACGAGATCCATGGATAGATTTCTATTGCACACCAAACCAGGAAATGTTGGCAATGCCATAATGTGTTCCAGATCCAGTTGTTAAACAAAAACAATCACATTCCTCTTGGTGTAACAGGAAATATGTAAAGAGAACTATACAGGGTAGAAGCAAAACACAAAATAAGTGGAAACACGAAAACAAAAGAAGGAAAAAAGAAAACAAAAGACGGAAAAGCTGCATCCATCTTTAAAAAGAAACTTCGCAAACCCTGGAAAAACCTGGAAAGAAAAATGTAGCATTTCTGACACATTATTGAGTGATTCTTAATTTCTTAGCTGGGCTAAACTCTTCCTCTGAGTACACATAGGAAACCCTGCTGTTTCCTTTCCACAGGCTGAAGGTGGAGATGATTGGCATGAGCCAGGCTGGTCCAGAGCTGCAGTCACACACAGTTTAACCTCATCAGCTGTTACCTTAACAAGTGCCACTCCTGCACCTTCAGCACACTTTGTTAAAGAAAACGGGTTCATGTTCTGAAAACTCCTGTGCCAAACCTCTGTGCAGACTGAGCTGATTTTTACAGTTGAGTTCCAGATCTCTAGAACCAGGAGCGTTTGTGGCAGTGCATACTGGCCTTTATCAGCACTGAGGTACAGCTGCAGCTCCTCTCCCAGTGACACCTGTATAGATTGTTGAGCCAATGCACAACAATTTGGATTCTCTTAGTTTACAGTTTCTGTCTACAGATAGAAACAAGGGTGTGGAGCCCTCAGAGAGTCTGAAAAGCAGACTGATAGGATTGGGAATAGAAATCCCAGTCCATGAGTGAAACCACGCTCTCATGGCCCACTGCCACAGCAGAACTCCCCTGCAGTTTGTCAGGCACATTTGGTATCATTTTCTGTCTTAAATCATCAACCTTCTGGAAAAGCAACACATGCAAGGGTGAAATAACCAGTTCACATGCACATATCCCTATCTTCTCTAATTTGCTGATATCTTAGTTAGTCCTTTCCCCACATCCTCTCAGGTGCCCAACATCCCCCAGTCCAAGCCAAGGGAACCAGCATCAAATCAAGTGAGTCAGCAGAGTGAATTTACTTCTCTTAGGACAGACATGGTCAGGTGTTTCTAGTTACTGACCTATTGCATGTCATTTCTAGTCCAAATTCCATTGTCAGTTTTACCTGCAATCTATGAAATTAAGGGAATTAAAACAAAAATTAACTGGACACTGTGTAGCTGTTCTGCCAAACATGTTTTCTGTTCAAATCTGTCAGAAGCCCTCTCCTATCTGTCCTTAATGGCTGCTGAGACCCTTGCAATACTGATGGAATTACAGAATCTTCTTCCCCAGCCCAGAAATCATCAGCAGTCCAAAGGTCTGGAGCAGAGGGTAAAGCAATATCCAGTGAAGAAGTGCCAGAACAACTCTGGATGCCAAATAACATCCTCCAGCTGCCTCAGTTCCAGGCAGCATTGTCACAACATTCACATCATGCTGTCAGTGACTCCCCTCCATTGTTCACAGGGGAAACAGGAGAAAAACTCATCATTCTGGGCACCTCCTTACAAAAAACAAAAAAAAAACAACCACTCAGAGACGAAAATAAGGTATTACTTAGAGATCTGCCCTGTCCTTGGGCAGAAACGTTCATCCTCTGTTTGTTCACAGCAAGCTAGCTTTGAATTTGTAAGAGGCAGTCCAAGGGAAGGCAGCGCTGCCAGCATTGCCCGGCAGCGAGGAGGCCCTGGCGCTGCTCAGAGCGTCGATAACACGTTCAGACTCAGACCTGTCTGCTCCCTGCCCACACCCAGGCCTGCCTCTGTGGGCTTTTTATAACACGGGCTGCTGGAGCCCAGGGAGCAGAACACGTGGAGGCACGGCTGTATCTGCAGGCTAACGCTGCCTCGAATGAACCTCGTGTTGATCTCCCACTGCCGCACAACCCTCACGCGGCTCCGGCTGCTCTCCGCACAAACAAGTGCGGCAAGTGGCCCTCGGGAGCAGGCACGACCCTGAGCATCCATCAGACATCTGTCATCACCTCTGCTGCACGGCAAAAAACAACCTCAGGGAAAAATGACAAAGTGGCCCTAGCAATAAAATTAGAGTCTTTCAGTGTTCAATTATGTGGACTAAGGAGTCTACACAAACATACTCTTCCAAACTTTAGCAAGAGCTAGTAATTTTTTCTACTTGAAAATAACATATTGTTCAGAATAAAAAGGCTATTGGTAGGCAACATGTTGACCAGAGAGAAGAAAAGTAATTTGAAGGGCTTCACTGTTAGCCTGGCCACTAAATTTCAAAAGAAAACTATGGAAATTAAACTACAATTTGGGCTTTACATCATAACAATCTTAACATAATAATTCAGAGTGTTTTTTTGGATTTGGAAAGAGGAGGGAAAACAACAAAGTTTCAGAACTCCAGCTTACATTCACTACAGATGAGACAACAAAAAAGGAAGTTTTACTGCAAACCACTGCTGGCTTAGTCCTTCAATTCCCCTGTAACCAGCTGTGGCAGTGGTCATGGCTGCAGACAGGCTGTTGGCCCATCGATCCCCCCTGTTGCAAAATCCTCATTTGATTAATTTAAATATAGGAAAGAACAGACCCAGAGGAAGCAGCCTGGCCCAGCAAAGGAAAGGGTTCAGTCAGAGCTGCTCCAGCCTGACATACCAACCTAGATTTGCAGAGAAGGGTTTCCTTTCATGGACAAGAACTACCTTCCTCCTGTTGCTCCTCTTCCTCAGACCTCACTGGCAGGGTTTTCTCCTCAATGCCAGTACTTCCTAAATGCAGTGTAAATGCACTTTGCAGCAGCTCAGATTTGAGTTGCGAAAACCAAATACAATGTTAGTTTTTGTCAAAATAGCTATTTTAAGAGAACACTCTATGTAGCCAGGAAAAGCATTTGTTTTAATGTCCCCCCATGGTACTACAGTGACAATAAAAGCTTGAAATAACACTGGTTACTGCAGCATTAGATTGCCCAAACAGATCATCAGAGACTTGGTATTTCTCAAAAACCTGATATAAATATGCCAGATGGAAGGACAAAGGAAGAGCTGGTCAATCAAAACTCGGTGGCAGAGCTCAGCCAGGACTGGAGTTCCTTGGACTCTGGCCTGGCCAGTAACTCTATCATGTGACTGCCTTGGTCTGGAAGATACGCTGCAACTTTTCCAGCTGCGGCTCTTGGAGAAATGCTGCCCTTGCTGAAACAGCCCTGCCATGGAAACGTGTAAAACACAACAGGCTAAATCCAGGTTCCTTTCCCAAGAAGTGGGATGGGAATTCATTTCCTTCAGGGCTTAATTTGGTCTACTTCATATTCCTAGTTTTACAAGAATTTTATCCCTGGTGAAATTTTGACACGAATTTGTCTTCAAGGGAAATTATAACACTGAAGTGCTGCTGATTTAACACAAGAAAACCCTTCTTCCCTCACACACTGTCTCCAGCATGCACAAACCCAGCAGGGAGGTTTTTCTTTTAAAAGCAGAAGGAAAGTCCATGGTGCAGTTTACAATTAAGTTCTGGCCTTCTTGAATTCACCTACAAACATTCCAGTCAGAACATGTGCAATGCCACTTCGGGATGTAAACATCAGCCTGTGGAAAACTGAGCAGCCAAGCCTGAATTGATCTCAGCAAACTTGTTTCACCTTGGCTAGGAGAGAGCTTTCTGTGATGACAGCTCCTAAAAACAACAGATCTGGATTATATCTGGGACAAAGAGACATCAAGACCCATTGCTCATCTCCTGGAACGCCCTTCCCTGCCAGCTGTCCCTCACTGCCTGTTCCTTGTGGGCTCACTCAGTGCAAACGAGCAGAGATTTAATAGCTGATCATAGACTGCAGAGTCTTTAATTCAGGGCTGTTTCCTCCCTAGAACAGCAACATGGTTTGAAACCTAGCTTACAGAAGGCAGAGCTGTGTTTATACTTGTCACAAGTTGCCCAATTTGGCAAGGATTCTTCCCGTCATACAAGTGTCACCACAGCCATTGCCAAACACTGCAGAGGCAGAGTTCAAAACACTACCTCCAAGCCTGAAAATATGATGAAGAAATATGTTGCCCAGTGCACATGCTATACGTTTGTACTTGTCTGAAAGCGCTCAGCACTAATAAAGGTGGTGTTATAATTAAAACATAAATCTGAAATAGCCTAAAGCATGACCTAATACTATTTATTATTTCCAGGGAACATTTTGGAAAATTTCTCTAACTTTTTGAAAAAACCTCACTCTCTTCTAAGCCCTTGGTTTTGGAAAACTCCTTACATTCTTCTAAGATTCTTTGTAATTCACCTCTTTTAGTGCTGTTTCCTCCAATCCTGTGCCACGGAAATCACCTTGGCTGAGAGGCACTGGGCAGTGTTTTGGGAAGAGCAGTACAAAACAGCACTGAGAGGCTGGGGATGGATCAGCAGGGGCAGAACAATCTGGGTGTGGGCCAACATGGAGACTCCACACTACTCTTTTCTTTCCAAGAATACAGGAGATTGAAGGCTTCCCTGTGCATGCAGAACCTCTTGTTGCTGATGAAAGCGAGGTTAGCGTGACCTGCCAGGCAGCTGACTCAGGACCATCCTCCAAGCCCCAATGTGCAGATGTTGTAACGCCCTCTGTGCCCTGGGATACTGAAAACCAGCTGGGAGGAAAAGCTTGCCATGGAGCTTGCAGGGAAACACTTTGGTGCAGAAAGTGTGGATTGTGTTATGTGGGGAACAGCTGCACTCTCCACAAACCCGACTGGGCTCCCACTCCTGTGGTCCCCACTACTCCTTCAGTCACCTCTCTTCATCCACAGCAGCTTCCATCTGACCTGCTCATGCACCCAGGCTGCACACAACCTTCTAGCTTGGCTCTGGGGAAAGGGAGGAATTTCCCTGTGCCTTGTCAACCAGGCAGGCAGGGAAGAGGCCTGCTCTACACCGTGGGCCCCTCCTGGTCACAAGTGCCACGTGAAGAAGGCACCTGAATGCAGTTTTTGCATCCCTTAGCTCTCTCCTGCCTGGCTGAAGAGCACAGCCTGAAAGAGGAAACTTCACTACATAAGCCAGAACAAGTCAGGCACACAGATGAGAACAAAATAACTTGTGCCGGTGTCGAGTGACAGTGTGACACTGACTGGTGCAGTAAGTGAAGATATCACATGCTGGCTTCTGCTGTTTCCTAAGATAGAAGTGCACTGGCATTAACAGAAAATATGCATTGATCATCACGTTGGTATTAGTGCTTATACAAACCATCATTCCAAAGGGATGGTTCAGCACAGCTACTGGAAGTGGAAATATTCCATCCATCTTGGATGAGAAGAGAGGTGGGTTCAGAAAAGTCCACTCTATAACACAACCAGACTACCCCATCACATACTATCAATCCCAACCTACTTGACTAATAAACAATAAAAATAATATATTACCTTGCTTATGCATCTCTACCTAGTTTGCAGGAGGCGACAAGCAGGATTTTGCATGTTAATTTTGCTGTTTATTTTGTATTTGCCTTTTGGCCTAAAATTACTCCAATAATCACCTCCTTATTCTCAGCTCTTCTTAGAGGAATTAGCTGATGGAAGAAAACCACTTCTGTCAAAGGACTTTTTAAACCAAGGACAATCTTTATCCCGTGAGTCAAAAGAAACACTCTCTTCTTGTACTTAAGTGAAATAGGAAACTGTCAAAATAAGCTGGTTCTTCTCTCCTCTCATTCTCCACCAGCAGCATCGCTCTTCAGCCTATTACTTAGGTGAGTCAAAACCCAAAAGGCTTACAGGAAATACTGTATCTCCTGTAGTGATCCCTATAACTAACATCATTAATTCTTACTGTAGCAGAAACAGAAAACTCTTAAAATTCCCAGTTAGTGACAAAACAATTGACCTAATGCAAAGGGAACATGTTCCAGGCACTGTTGGTTCCAGGTAACCCTGGATCTCCTGGAACAGCCCAACAAACACCGTGTGACGCAGCCAGCTGAGGTCACACTCCTCACGGGGTTTACCTTACCCAGCTCCAGAGATATAAATATTCCCAGTGCCTGGCTCTTCCAAGGTGTTTGCTGTCTAAGACAGGCACTTCAAATGATGACATCATGGAAACCAAAGTATAAAGGAATTTTTTTTTTTTACCCTTTCCCTCAAGCCTTCCTATGGCTGATATAATCAGTGCAGCAGTACTTGTTTGGAGGCAGCTGACGATTAAAGCCTACAAAAGGAAGCACTTCAAGTTCTGTCAGGGAACAAAGACTTTTCATGTCTCTTTTGCCTTGTAGAGATTGCTTTTTGATGCAAAGGGAAGTAAGTCAAATGAGGTTTATATGTTATGCCACCAACCAAAGGAAAAGGGGAAAACCCAGGCCCTTCAGCCTCTCTGCCATTAGGTATTCATGCTACCTGGAATTACTGCCAAAGAAAGAGCCCAACTCATTACTGGGGAAGACACCCCCAAAACTCCACCTGTGTGAAGAATGCCAGTGGGCACAGATGGTTCCCACAGATTCTCTTCAGCTTCACCTCCCAGCCCCAGTTTTAAACCTTGGGACCAGTACATTTGCCGAGATGACTACGTTAAAAACCAACATGAAATGCATTCCGAAATCCTGCCCCATGGACACAAACCCCTTAACTTGACCCTTATCCTGAAAGAACCATGGCTGGGATACCTTCCAAAAGCAACAATGAAAAGGAAGGTGGTACAAGGATAGAAGAAAACCTGTAAATAGTTAAAGCAATGACTATCACTACAGCAAAATGTCAGACACTGACAATCTGCACTGAAAAGTCTCTGGATTTTTAAATTTTTTGATTGTTTAGTTCTATGAACCTCAACAACACTTCTTTTCTTCTTTTTCTCCTCCTTTTTCACTTGAACTATGTGTATGTTCAAAGAACATTAGCCCAAGGAAATTAGCAAATTAAGGAAAGATAAGCAAAATTAGCACATAGAGGAAGTTTCCTCTTTGGTTCCTCTTTCTGTTTTGCAGAGTTGTTGGGCCTTTGTGTGTCCTCCCCATGACCTCAGTGGGGAGGCAGGAACAAAAAGGCTGAAGACACCAGGACCCAGTGTACATCTCCTGCATGGTACTTGACAGAAGTGACTGAATGGGTGGAGTTTTCACGTTATTTCTTCCTTCTGCTCCCTGTGCTGGTGATCTTCTTCCACATCATCAGAAAATACCTGAGTGATACAAAATTATCAGTGGTGGCCAGCCTGACCTTGAGACACACAAAGGTAACCACCAGGTTCAGCAGCTGAGGATAAACTGGGACGCTAAAGGCACTTCAAATCCTACACAGTCACCAAGTAACAATTTAACTTCTGTTTTCAAAGGCCAGCTGTCCCTGCCGAAAGTGGGTCATTTCTTCTACATCAAAGTCAAAGCACCCCGACCAGAACTGTGTTCACCCAAACCAGTCATTCTGTGTGTACCAGGCAGCTCCTACTGCTATCTTACACTAAAAGCAATCCTGTGCACCTTGTCAAAAACCCTTTCAACCACTCAAGAACAGAGTCTGAATCATTCCTTTGTCCCCAGGGATGACACGAATGCTTCCCGTTGGGTCAGTGGATTTATAGACAGTGATGTGGAGACAGAGGCTGCCCATGGAGGCCTGGGGAGGACCCTGGGTAAGGGGCCCGGAGCCCAAAATGTGCTCAAGTCCCCCAGGCTGCCTCCTCTGACCCAGAACCTCACTGGCGCCTGGCTGGCGCCGCCGCAGCGGGAACGGCCTTTACGGACAGTGGGCAAAGTGCCCGGCGCCAGAACAGGCAGGGCTCGGCCCAGGCCGGAGGAGTCTCACCCCAGGCAGCTTCCAAACAAACCCGAGAGCAATCCCAGAGAATTGCTTATGGCAGCACGCAAAGGGGTTGGTTCTCCACGCCGCCGCCTCCGCTGAGCTCAGCCCCGCACCAGC
Source organism: Irena cyanogastra (assembly GCA_013397155.1). Lineage (NCBI taxonomy): Eukaryota > Metazoa > Chordata > Aves > Passeriformes > Irenidae > Irena > Irena cyanogastra. Next base: position 389,452 of record VWZV01004333.1, read on the forward strand.
AACCTCGACACAAAGCAAGTCAGGCCCAAAGTTACTCTGTGCAAAGGTGACTCTTTCTTGCCCTTGCAACGCTGCCTCAAATCTAAGCAAGAGCAATTTGTAAGTGACCCAAGCTCCCTTCTTCCCTGCACTGCCAGAAGAGACAAGTGCATTGGAGGGGTAGGACCATAGAGGAAAGCACCAGGAAAGCACCAGCACCCTTGTCCTCACAGCAATCAACGCCACATTTCTGATCTTGGCTTCATATGGTTGAGAGGCAAAGCTGTCCCTGGTTTCTCACCATAAAAAGTCTTCCCTTGGTCCTTTCCCTGTCCAACTCGGGCTTGACCTCTGATCCCAGAGCTCGCACCCTGTGCTCTGTTGCTCTTGCACAAACCCCAGGGCTGTGCTCCCCGCTGCCCAGCCCTTCCTCCCACCGTGCTGGAGGCAGCTCTGCTGACCCAGGAGTCGCTGCTGCTCCCTGGGAGCTCACCATGACAGAGCAGGAGCAAGGCAGCCCTGGAGTACCTGAACAGGCCTGACTCCTCACTAATGAGCTTTTCATGGAAAGTTGGATTCTGTTACTAATTACATCTAGTCACGCACTTCTCGTGACAAACACCTCATCCACCCTGTGTTTACTTGACAGAAGAGAGTTAAGAGGCTTTGCCTGGAAAGGCAACAACTACAAGCCAGCATTTCCTCACACTGTCTTCATACAATGTATCTGATTCGTTCCACTTCCCTGTGCTGTTAAATGACAAGTCCTTTTGTTATGAGTATTACGCTTATTTATCTATATATGAAAATATATACACACACACACATATATATAAGTACTATCCTTATTTTTTTGAGACTCCAACGCTGACCAAACAAGCTTGGACAAATACATTTTTAATTGTACTCCACCGCCCCTGCTTGGAAAAGTACTTTTTACCCTTTCTATATGGTGCACTAATACTTTGTAATGTATGAAGAATTCCTTCCATATTGTGGAATATGTGGTGCAGCTCCCAGCTAAGTCACCCAGGTGTGTGGGAAAGGGCAGGTCACAACCACTCTGTGCAGCAGTGGCTGCAGACAGCCTAACAAAAGGCTTTGATATGGGAATGGAGGAGCCAGTGGGGGAAACTCAAGTTCCTGGGGCAGGAAACAAAAGCAGAGTCCTTTCTGATTTTCTTTAGCCAAGAAGCAGAGTTGTATTTGCTGCTGGTTGAGCACGATCCATGGATCAAATGTGACATCAATAGCAGTATCTCTTTCTTCTGCTTAAACTTTGAAGGGCCACCTGTTCAGGCAAGAAAACTTTAAATCTCAGTGCCAGTGGCACCTGAAGTCTGAGGTGAGGCTCACCCTACACTACAGGAGTGGGAATCAATCCCCAGTGGGTAACTTGTCAGAGCAATAGTCTGTCCTGCTGAGAGCACAGCAGACCCTGCAGGAGGCTGGCAAATCCCTGCACCTCAGAGTAAGCCAGACCTTCCAGGCTCTGGTCTGAGTTTCCGACACAAGGTGATTAAGTCATTTCAGCGAGTTACATAAAATCCACCTCTCAGAAGACACTGAGTACACAGAGCACAAGCACTTTAAATCCAGGCACTGCCTTGGTTCACTCTGACTTCCTGACAAAGACAAGCTCCTGAGCTCAGGGCAGCTGAAGCTGTAGGCTCCAAAGGTTTGTAGCCTTCAGGAATGCTCTCGTGCAAAGCAGCATTTTCCTACATGGCAGGTTCAGTCTGACAGCACCAAGGCAGCAGCACCTTCCCATGCCTGCTCACACCTCAGGCTGCACCACAGACACTGCACTCAAAGCAAGCCAGGGTGGGAAGAAGCTTCCAGATCTTTCCACTGCTGTCTTATTTGTGGCACAGGCAGATTTTTCATTTAATGTGAACTCCCTCAGGCCCCTGCCATAAGGATTGAGATGGTATTTTTCCCTTCTTCCCTGGCTGCCCTCAAGCACGAGGCAACAGATAATTAGTCCAGATAAAAGAAGATACCAGTGATTCTGTAACTATCAAAACATCTGTGGGATGATTTATCCAAAAAGATCAGTTCAGGCCCTATGACCAGCCCAGCCCAGAAGTACAAGTGAGGAAAAAGGTTAAATCACAGCTACGAAATTTGCAATTCATATTTGTTCCTTTAAAAGCAGAGAGGCAGAAACAGTGCAAGTAAAATAGGGAAAGGTGAAGGAAAACATCATACAAATGGGAATACGATGTACAATTACAAATCTTTAGTGTAAGGAAGGAGTGGACAAATTTATGTGCTGAGCCTTTGGGTCTCTGGAGATGAGCAGGATGCTGACAGCACCTTCACGGTGCCTGGGGGCACAGAGCCACAAAAGGATAGCCCAATGTCCTTCCTGCACAGGATGCTGCATTAAGACCCTACTGATGTGATTGAAGCTGTGTGTAGCACTGTCACTCCCTCCCTTTCCCTGCCAGGCTGCAGAAAGGAAACTAAATGAGCTCTTAAAGCCATCCAGGCTCAGGCAGCCCTTCCTCCACCAGGTTTCTGTGGAAAGCCCATTGCTCCCTGGGGTCATTTCCATTGCGCTTCAGCTCTTCCAGGAACTGAACCAGGCTGACAGCAGGCCCTCCTCTGCCACACGCCCAATCAGCGCACCCAGGAGGGATTTCTAAGGAAAATAATTGAACAGCTTAATCGCAAAGAAAAAAAAGGAAAAAACTCCACCCAACCAAAATCTACAGCTTTGCTCTAAGAGCAAATTCTGTGAAACACAGAAAACACAGAAAGAAAAATGGATCAGCTAGAAATATTGCCTAGGGAAGCACACAAAGCCGAAAATGAACTTTCTCTGGCGTCTAGAAGGAACCACACCTGGCCTGCACCTTACACTGACAAGGGGGGGGTCTCAGTTTGGGAAGCAGTGCCCAGAAAGGAGGTAAGATGGAAGCCTCACACACTTTTAGTGAGAGCTGTGGGGCAAAAATCCACTCAGAATTCACCCCGTGACAGGAATTGCTGCTTGCTGTGCAAATCCATCTCTGGTGATCATGCAGCCAAGTGGGGGAAGTAAGGCCAAGGACACCGAGCACATGGCCTTTATTTGTGCAGCTCCAGTGGTGTGTGCTCTCCTGCTCCGGGCTGCTGGAGCAGATGGCTCTGAGCTGTGGCACTGCAGCACCTCCTGCCAAACTAGGGGAGTGAATCATGCAAACACCCCCTGTTTGCATCCTGGCAGCTTTAGGGGCTCAGTGTTTCCAGCTGTGGGGTCAGGGAGGGCTGGGCCAGTGCAGCATCGGCCCCTGCACTGCCCTTTACTGTTACCACAGATGGTTTGTACAGCCTTCGAGCTGCTTAAACATCCCCTCGGGACTGAGAAGAATCGATAAAGACAACTGCTAATGCCTTATTCCAGGAAACTGTGTTGTTTCTAAACATTTCACCTGCTTCTGCTCCCTTCAGCCTTCTCCCAGACAGTCTCATGCAACAGGAGAATAAAATAACAAACAAGAAGGCAAACAAGGAGGGAGAGATACACAGTCTCAGGAGGGAACACTGGCACTACATCATGTTGCAGCCATATGGTTCTGTGAATACCTTTGGAAGCTTCCTATCCACTGCTGAGCAAGCAATCTGCACAGGCCTTCCCCAAACCCCACCCAGGAGCCAGTTCACAGGGAAATCCCTCATCCAAGGCCAGCACTAATTTCAGGTTGGACAGATGTCTCCCCTGGCTATTGAGGCAGGGAGTGTCATGCCTTCTTCAGGACACCACAAAGAGACCGGGACAGTCTTTAAACATTACACTGTAACTATTCCCACTTCTCTCCAGCTGCTCCACACTCCTTGCTGTGCCAGCCCCGGCTGTCAGTGGCAGTTCCATGGAGCCCTGCAAGTGGGATTCTCCACTGAAATCAGTTCAGTTCCACTGAACACTCCAGAGGAGGAAGGGCAACAGCTGCCTTACTCTAGGAGCCAAAACAGCCCATGGCACAACCCAGTGAGCCAAAGGGCCGTGGGCAGCCAATCCAACCTGCAGGGGACACAGCCATGCTCATTGTCCCAATCCCAGGCATTGCTCACAACTCACAAGGAAACTTGCTCAGGCACGAACTACCTCTGCATTTAATACCTGAAAGAAAGGGGGTTCTCTTACAGGATGAAGGAAGTATTATAGCAAAAAATTTGTGTGTTTAGGGAGAGGGAGGATCTGTTTGCTTTAGGACTCCAGTTTCCCATAGGAAAAGTAAGCTGAACATCTTCCTTATTCTTCAGATTAGGTAACAAATTAATAAAAAATTAACTCCTTGACAGCTCCTCTGAGGAATTATTGCACAGCTTGTTTGAAAGCAAGCAGACAGAAAAGTTGAGACTTGTTTCACCCTTTGCAGAACACACGTAACAAACGAGTTACGTGCAAACTTCAAAGCAAACCTTTGCTAGAAGGAAAGTCAATAGAAAATGCAGCAATGCATGGATCAAAAATCCCTCAAGACTTCACAAACAAACAATATAATTACTTCTCTGCCACTGATCTACAACAACAGCAAGAAGTTTCTGTCATCAAACCACTCCTGTTTCTTGGCAGTCAGCAACAGCTGAAATGCTGTTGCTGTTGGTCTATCCACGTAAGCAGCAGCTGATAATTGAGAGAATAATGACACGGAGCACCTGCACCAGTTGCAGAAAGGGAAAAGGAGAGAAGAAAGAAAATATCTTTTTTCCCCCCATCTTTATATAGAATTTTCTGGTTTCCCCTCAGCTTCATCCTGTCTCTTTGCTGCAGCAAAGCAATAAATCACAAACCCAAGGAGTCCTGTGTATTTTAAACACATGCCTTCATCCAAAAGGAGAATATTTGGTGAACAAGGGAAAAACATAAACATGAAAGAAAAGCTACTTCTGCTGTTTTACCTACATTCAGGCTCAGTGGAGATGCCCTGAAAGAATTGGGAATAACTCCCTTAGAGCAGAGCATCTACAAACAAAGCAAATATAATCGATCTCCCAGTTCCTCAAGGACTTTGCACAGAAAAGTAGCAAAAAGGGAACTGAACCTATATGGGGAAAAACAAAGACTCCAGCTGAAGAGTTCACAGGCAATCTTTTCTTCAACAGCTTTATTCAACTTTATTCAGCATCTGCATCAACCACACACCAGCAAAAACTTGGGGAGGCCAGGAAGAAGCAGTGCCAAGGAATCACCCTCTACCCAGCACTCACCCTTGTGGTATAAAAGCACAGCAGGGAGAGGGGTTGAGGCAGGGTGGACTGGAGGGGCTGTGTTCAGGATTTCAGGTGTGTCCAGGTGAACAAGAAGTGAGAGAATCCCCTGCAGACCAGGGGCAGGGAGGATGCTCCAAGTGCAGCTGGCAGAGTTGCTCCTGCCTGTGGCACCTGCAGACCCCAAGATTTGGTGAACACCCTACTGTGCCCTCCCTTCCATATACCCCTGATGGCAGGGGGGCTCTGCCCACGTCCCTGCAGAGCACATGAAGTTCTTAGAGGGACATTATCCTAACACAGCACTGCAACTCTTTTGTTGTCTTTCTAGGAAAGAGCTAAGCCTTTTGATCTACCAAAAACTGAAAAGCAAATTAAATGTTAATAAAACCTTAATAAAGAGCTACTCTTCTGCATTTTAATTAGTTGTTCATAAAAACCAAACACATATAATAGACTAAGAAAATGAAAGGCAACAAGGAAGTCGCTATGGCTTTGATGGAACAGCTACTCCAGCATCATAATCATGTGAATGCATTAAGTTCTTTTACATGAAGAGCAGGAACAGCTGCCTCCTCCACAAACACGAGTATATGCTTCTTCCCAAACCCAGGGCATATGTGAGCTGGAAGACTTTGCTGGCTCTCATTTTGTGGAAGGTTCTCCACAGTGGAAAAATACAGAGAAAATAACAAAGAATGAAGAGGAGGAAAGACTCAAAAGCAGTATCAGAAAGTCTGATCAAACATTAGAAGCAGAATCCCAATAAATAAATGGGGAGAAAGAGGTTTGGGGGCTGACTGGTACCTGAGAAAGGCATTAAATGTGAAAGTAAAGAAACAATCTGCACTAAAGTCTACAGGAAAACTGATGGCATTAAACAAACAGCCCCAGAGGACAACACACTTGCTGGCTGGAGCACAATGTGACAGAGCTGTGGTTGTCAGCCTAAGTCAAAAAAGAGCAGCAAAATTCAGTGTCAGAGTTGGTACAGAGTTCACAGGTCTTCAAAGAGTAGGACTAGGCTGGAAATAGTGTGCAAAATGATAACATCCCAATGAAATTCACAGCACTGATGAAGTCAAGGCCTAGGGGACTCATATGGTCTGGCCAGAAGGCTACAAAATATGAGTCCTTCCCTCCTGTCCTGGGGCAAGTCGTGGTAGGTTAGCTCACCTCTCCAGCAGCACGCCCTACCCAAAAACTGAGAAGGCAGGCAATGTCTGCAGCACTGCCACAATGACTGAGAAAAGTGCCTTGGAAGCCAATATCCAACTTAGCAACTTCCTCAATTCTTTGCTAATTTGAAGTCAACCCAAAGCAACTCAGTAACTGCATGTAAAAGATGCATTTAAAGCCAAGTGCTGTGAGAAATTCACTTCTCCCAGGCTGCCAGCAGCATGCAAAATAATTTTAACTTCGAAGCAGGCAGTAAGAAAAACATTAATTTGTCAGTGTCATGCTGAGTATTTTCCTTAGAAGCTCTGCAGGCCTTGAGAGAAAAGCTCCCGTCGTCTCCTGCTTTGGAAGGAGGGAACACAGTAGAGGCCTGAACCCGGGATAGGCCAAGGACTGGCACTGGGAAGCACAAAGTGTGGGACAGCAGCACCAGGCAGTGGTACTCAATCTGGCATGCTTCACTTATTCAAGGTCACGTGGCTGTGGGATGTTGCAGGGTCCCAAAATCCCTGTCTGAGCTCCTGGCACCCTCTCTGACTCCTACCATGGAGATGATGACTGATGGCAGGAAATTTTGACCTTTTAACTCCATATCCCTTTTCTAAATTCCTGTGGTCACTACTGCTGTCTCTTATGTAGCAAATTCCTTCTCTCGATCCCGCAAGAAGCCAAACAACATTCTGTAGTAAGGAGCTGAGCGGGGCATAAATCTCCAGCCCCTCCGGTCTCTGGTAATCTTCCCACTGCCGTGGCCCGATTCCAAACTTTTGCCCCCGGCCACGGGGGAGTCTCAGGTCACTGGACGAGCTCTTTTGCCATGCTTGGAATGGCAGCGAGAATTCCCTGAAGCGTCCCGCAGGGCCCGGGGCCGCGGTTCCCGGAACTGGCGGCTGCTGACTCGGGCCGAGCTGTTCCTAGAACCGCCGGGGCTGCGCTCCCCCCGGGAACGGGGACACGGGGGGCAGGGCACGGCAGCGGGGGAAGGACGGCAGCAAAGAGGCCACACCGCACAGACCCTTCAGCTCTCCGGACATCCCCGTCTCCTTCTTCATGTCAGTCCCAGAAGGATTGTTCTGACCCGCTTTTCTCAGTGCTGGCAGCGTGGATGAGCCCAGCTGCAGCCTGTCCGCACTGGCAGCAGCGGCCCCCATCTCTCTCCCAGCTCCCCTGCCCGGCGCTGCCTTCCCTGCTCCTGCCATAGCCCAGCTTTGCTTTCAGTAATTTCAGCTCCTGCAACTGAACATGACTCTGCCAAAGGCAGCAGCCACGCCTGGGTATCACCCTGAAAATCCTTTCTAGCATCGGCACACGTTATACCGGGAAACATCAGCGGTAATAAATATCGCCAAGATGGAAATCTGCCATCCAACAGCAAGGTCTGAACGAGGGTGAGCCTAACACAGGCAATCCAGGCTGGGCATAAGCTCCAGTACCATTATGGCAGTTGTGCACAAGGACCATAGGGCAGTCCTGGGGCCTCATTTTATAGAGCACCTTTTCTACCTCAGACTTTTTCAGGAGCCACCTTGGCTCCTAACTCTGCTCCAATCAGCTGTGTGCACAGCCAAGCACACACCTAGCTATAAAATTTATTTCTAGATAAATAGATGGCTATAGCATGAGCCAAGACATGGCTGGGACCAAGATCTTAGCTAATCCCATGCAATTTCTCTGCTCAAGAAAACTCTGCCAAGCCAATGGGGAAGGAACCTGGCAACAGTCTGGGATCCCCCAGCAGAGCATTTAGCTGCAGACATTTTGAGTTTACAAAAGGAAGCTCGCTGAGCACCTGACAAGTAACAGCCAGAAAAACCCAGAACATGGTGGATGAAAATCAGGAGCTGAAGGAAAGTAAATAAACTAAATGGATTTCCCTGCTGTTGACAGCACATACTTTTCCTTCAATCATCTGCACTGCCATGAAAGGTGATGATATTGCTCCATTTACTGCGTTTTTCCTGGCCTGTCCCCAAGGCCACAATACTGTGTATTTATTTAGTTTTTCATAAGGTCAAAGAAGCATATTGGGGTAAAACAGAAAGTTTACTATGGACTTTCATCTTTGGGATCTTAAACCAAGTGTGACAACTGCAATGAAAAATATTTACAGCTGTCTACACATATTGGGGGGGGAACTTTTGGAAGAAAGAGAGCTTTCAATCCCACATCCTTCTCAACAGCTTCCTTAAATACTATTTTTTACACACAAGAGGAAAAAGAAGAGAATGTAAAGATTTAGACTGTACAATGATCTCAGAGCATACTACTGATGCTTTTAAGCCATGAATCACAGACAAGTGAGGCACTGGTCTGTGTGGAAGAATGCAAACAATAAGCACTGTTATTAGAGAGCAGGTACCTGGGGCCTCTGTGCTCACACAACAGTTTAAATGGGTGGGAAGAAACTGGAATAAGCAAGTGATGTGCAGTACTGCCTTTTCCATGGCATCCAAAGAAACATTGGCTTGGCTAATCAGCTTACTTTCCTTGGAAACCTCAACAGGCTGGAACTACACATACTTGCGCACCTTGAGATGTGGTTTGTAAAATCAGGCCATTGAGCACACACAGTGCCCAAAAGGCACTCTGGCCTGCTCTTCAGAGCCCCATGGTCTCCATGGTCTGTCTGGTGGACAGTCCTTTTCCTGGTTGTAGTGGCCAAGGAAACAGCCAGAAATCAAGAGGATTGTGAGCCTGACACTGGTCCACAACTTGGTCTCTCTTTTCCAGAAGGAACAACTGCAAAGGAAACCATCCCTTGCTACATAAATGGAGAACAAACAGCAAAAATCCACATTCCTTGACACCTCGAGAGGTCAAAGCATGCCAAATGGGGAAGGCCAGGAGCTCTTGCTGAAAACCGACTCACACTGACTCTGGACAAACCTGCACTGGCTTTGACCCAGCAGCACAATGTCTACAGTGACCCCATGAGAATGCACAGCCTGACTTCCCTCAGATCCAAGCCTCTTTCTGACACAGAAAGAAAAGACATTATAAAATACACACCAACATCACCAGAAGCAGCTGTCTTAACCAGTGGCTTTTTGCTGCCATACACAAAAGATGACTAACTAGAGGATGCCTACTGTCAGGAGGACTTTCTGGTGGCAAGTCTTGAGTTACTCACGTTCAATGTGTTGACAACCAGTCCCCTAATGATGAGTGGCAAACAGTTTCCTCAAGTCTTTGAATGCCTTGGGTGGGAGCTGACAGGTGATGCTCCTCTTCCTCCACCCATACACTGAGTTATATTCACTCTTTCTTAATTTAGCTCCTCATCTTAAATTCCAAGTAGCTTCCTTGAGCAGCCATCTCTAAAACTGAAACTAAAATACAGTAAGTTGAGGAATGTGAAATAGGTTACAGATTCACCTCAGATATGTGAAAAGGTTAACCATGTTCATAACCCCCTCAGCACTAACATCAGGTAAAGCAGAAGCCCCTTTTTGAGTGGCAGAATGGCAGCATCAGATGAGCTGGACAACAGCTTTAAGGAAAATTCTTTGGAGGTGGGAGCTGGGCCTCATCAGCTCTACTATGAGGATCCTAGGAGAAACCTACCCATTAGGTATTAACGTCTGGTATGTGTGGGATAAATATGTAATAGACAGTTACATAGAAAATGTCTTCAATCTACTTAAGTTACAGCTGCTGTAACTCAAACTGCTATTAAGTTACAGACAATACAGCAAATTTAACTCTCACTCAGGCAGAACACGTGAGGTGATTTTACTGATATGGGAGAAGAAAGATGCAGGAAGCACTCCAAAAAATAAAACCACCATCCTTTTTTCTTTCTTTCTATTTACAAACCCAGCCATTATTTTTCCTTACTCTGCACTCCAATTCTGCTAGCCAAAACAGTGAAATTTTGAATCCCAGAAAAACAATCCCTTATGCAATTCCACCCTTTAAGCAACGTAAAACTGCACAAATTGAATACATAACTCTGCCTTTACATATTACCTTCTCAATACAGTGTGTACCACCACTGCTGCCAATCTGCACACACAGAGTACTCAAGCCTGATAAATCATTGTCCTGAGTTCCTTCTCCATAACTTCATGTTGCTGCTTTCTCTTGCTTTTGACAGGACCTCAGAGCTTCCACCTTTTCTCAGAAAACAACTGAATCAGCTGAACAAGATACCCCTTCTTTACTTCTTCATTCTGGATGTACTCTTTCTGAAGCCATCAAGGCACAACTATAAGTAATATTTACCCCTCAATATGGTGATTAAAATGGCTCATCACTGCTACAGCATCAGACACCTGCCTTGTACCCTAGGTCCCATGAGATGACAATATAAGAAAAGAAGCATCTAGGAGAAAAGAGTTGCTCTCCACATCCCTCTTTAGTCCTTTTGAGTTCTCAGACTTTAAGCACAGCACGAACTCTAAGTCTGTTCAAACAGCCATAGCCCATTTCTTAGAGAACTCCTTCAGCCAGCACCCAGGTAACTGCTGAATTTTTCCAGCAAACCACTGGTGTCTCAGGCTCACCTCACAGGACTTTAATTCTATACACATCCCCAGCTGGTCCTTCCTTCTGCCCAGACAGCACAAATTGTAGTCATTCCTCACAGAGCTGGTTTCCAAACAGCATTTGGATTGCCAGGATTTGACTTTACCGATACTCAGAAATTCTCCACTTCTGATCCCCCAGCTACACCTATCACAGCTGGGCAGCCATGAGATTTATCACACCAGTTTATCATCCCTCTCCTGTGATGAACTGCAGTTCCCTGCTGGGGTTGCTGAAACCAAGACCTGGGCAAAAAACCTTGAAAGCCCGATCCAAGCAAATTGCATCAATGCTCAGCGATGGCAGTGTGCCAGTGCTAATTACTTCACTGCCAATCAGTTTATCAGGAGCATCCAGCCGGTGTGCTCATCTTTCCAGTCCTCTCCTGTCTCCAAGTGCTTCACCTTTCCCTCCTGCCCTGCTGAAACTTCTGGGTGGCACCCAGAGAAACACTTTCTCTTCTCACAGGGCAGTTTATAGAGACAACAAGGCCTCCAAGGAACAGGCTGTAATTAAATGCAGTGGAGAACAGAGTTAGAAACCATGGCATAAGTGTTAAGATGCTTTAGGTCTGGACTGGAGCATCTCTATTGCTCAACATAGAAACATGGAGCGACATGGAAGGGTAGGAGGCAGCTGGAACAGTGCAGCGTGGGAGAGATGCATTCGTTATCCTCCCTTTCCTAGGAAGGCTGGGGAAATTGAATCAGATCTAAGAACTCTTTCTTCTTCATTAACACTCATCCATCACCACCTTTTTTGCAAGACAGCCCCTCCCATCCTCCTTGCTGCAGTCACTTCAGCCAGCAGCCAGGCTCTTCCAGGAAATCAGGGAAGAGCAGAATCCCTCATCTGCCAACCACCCAATCAGACAGTGGGGCAAGAGATTGTAAGAGGAAACACTGTTTAAAAAAGAAACTTCTTACTGTTTCTTGGGATCTGTCTTCTGTGTAGAATGACACACAAAGAAACTCTGACAACACGCACAGGGAGGAATTCAGATTAGGGAAGTACAGAGACAAGCGGAGACAGCTCTGACCCAAGCATGAAAACTTGCAGATCCTCAACAGGCTTGTGCTAGGAACTAGAAGGAAAAAACAACCTCTGTTAAATGTTTCTACTTGAGGAGCTGCTGAAAACTTGGTTTAAACTGTTGGGGTTTTTTTGACACAGACAATCTCCATGCCTGAATTTGAGGTGGGAGGAGGAACTAAATGGCGGCCAACATAGCAAAGCAAGTCAGATCTCACCAGGGACAATCCTGAGTAACTGATCCTGAATGGAAAAACTTAACTCATGTCTTCTAAAGGGGTGACTTTAATTTTAAAAAATCTCAAAACCAGACAGAGCTCTGAACTCTTATGCCATTAATACCTCGTATTTTCAATGCTTCTTGTCCATATGATATGTGTACATAAAAAGAGGGGCAATGCACTTTTGTGAGGTTAAATCTTGGAAGGGTTCAACAAGAGCTGGTGAAAAAGTCTCTGGTTCTATAGTCTGGGTAGCAGTACTGCCTTGTGCAGCAGAGGGAATGCTTATTTACAGGTTGCTTCCTGCAGCCAACCTAAAGAACAAGTGATCAGGGATTACAACTCAAAGGACTCTGGAAAACTTGATTAGATTTACTGAGTGACGCTTTCTAAAGCTGGTCATAAAATTCCCTTTCATCTCCCCCTGGATCACATGCAGCCAAATACAGCTACACTGGAGGGTGCTTTTGCCATCCTGTCCAGAGGCTGGGATTCAGCTCCTAAACTTTCAAAAGCACAGAGTCCCCAGGGGCATGGGGGCAAACACACACTGACCTGAGCTGCAGGGAAAGATGAATAAAACAGAAAATATGGAACAGTTTACTGTAGGTTTGATCTATGACTCAACAATTTGTACAGCCTGCCCAGGAAAGGCTGGCAACCTGAAACTGATGTAAAAATAGAGCCTTTTAAAATAATTCCAGAACCAATCAAACCCCTGTAACAAACTCACTGAACATCAGGTTGTCACCGCACTGTGTTGCAACATTTTAGAACTTCCCAGAAAAAAAGTTCTGTCCCCAGGACAGAGCCACTTGCGCAAAGCAGAAACACCCACTGCTGTCACACGGTGAATTCTGCACACACACACACACACAGCCACTGCTGTCACACGGTGAATTCTGCACACACACACACACAGCCACTGCTGTCACACGGTGAATTCTGCACACACACAGCCACTGCTGTCACACGGTGAATTCTGCACACACACACAGAGCCACTGCTGTCACACAGTGAATCCTGCACACACACACACACACACACACAGCCACTGCTGTCACACAGTGAATCCTGCACATAAACACACACAGCCACTGCTGTCACACAGTGAATTCTGCACACACAGAGCCACTGCTGTCACACAGTGAATCCTGCAGACACACACACAGCCACCACTGCCCCTCAGCAGGCAGCAATGGTACTTGCTTGAGCATCTGCACATGGGTGCAGCCACACACAAACAGAGCGAACTGCATGTGCAGATGTTTATTGAATTGTACCAGCAAAAGCTTAGGTAAGAGATATTTGCAGTCATGAACTCAGCAAAGCAAAGAAATAAGACAAACATGCAGTATTGACATATCCCTCTTCAGGAAGGGGGTTTTGAGAACAGAGAGTCTGCAGATTCAATTTTTCCTGGACTCTGATGACTTCATGGTAGAGACAGGTGAAGTGAAACCTGAGTAAGGTAACTCTAGCCAGAGAGTGAGATAGAAATAAACAATATTATTCCTGGAAAGAAGGGATAGTAGCTGTCTCTCTGCCAAAATGCACTCTAGTCCAGAGCCTATTAGCTGCAGATTCTTTTCTGGGCTCCACCTCCCAGTGTCAGGGCAACAGTCCCAGGTCTTGACGTCAAAGCTGCCTTTTGTTTGCTGCACAGACTTTCCCCTCATGCAGGTTTAGCAGACTGAGGCTCTGCAGCAGATGGGCAGAGAGCTCTGCTCTGGCCAGATCTCCAAACTCAACACAAGCCTCCAAGGAAAGTCCCCTCCCCACATAACTAATGTCAACCATTCCAGAGAAAAAAAAAATAAAAAGTTCAGTATGTCTGATTTGTTTTATGACTGAGCCACTCTTTTGCTAACCTTTCATTCGATTTGTGCCTGGGTTTTATCAGTTGTGGTTTTATCTTGCATTATTTAGGCTGCAAGTGCTGCCAGGCAAGGACTCTTACATCATAAGACAAGGCTGTAAAACTACTTCCTTAGCTATCAGATATATTAGGAGAAAATCCTTACAGACATGGGGGATGAACTCCCAGTGTTCCAGAGAGTGCTCAGGGGGAAAATGTCAGAGGGGGAATAAAGAATGAGACCAGGTTCTACCACAAAATCCTTCCATCTCTCCAAACCTAGGACAGCTAGAGCCAAACTGGTTGTTTTGCAAAGTTAGAAGAGCAGCCTCTCCTCCACTCTCCTGCAGGGTGACCTGGACACACACAAACCATTCCTGGTCCTTTCCATCCACCTGACTCCCTCCCCCCAAACACCAGCTACCCAGTGGGAGCATAGGAGAAGAGGGACCTGCAGTAGAACTTGCTGTGTTAGGTCAGGCTTTCTCTGCTAGAAGCCCTTTAAGATACACCTATAGCAGTCACTGTAGGATTACACCACTCCTAGTATAAATTTGACACTCCATTAGAACCTATAGCTTTTTAAAAAAAAAGGTCAAAAAGAGACAAAAAAAAAGCAGTCACATAATGCACACAGAAGTGGGCACAATAACCACCTGCTACAGATTTCCAAGAGGAGATGCCAGCCACCTCACATGCTCACAGTTAAGATCTGACCATGTCTGCAATCCTTCCTTTCGACAGTAACGAGCCTGACATTGGCTAGGACATTCCACTGAGCATTTCCAGACCATCTCCCTCCACCTAAAGCAGAGGCCAAAGCTCTTACTCCTGTTCTCCAAAGAGGTGCTCAGAGGCTCTCCTTTTTCCCCCTTCTGAAAGCTAGGAAACCTTTGGTATGTCTCAGTCTTGTAAAGGACTCCAGCTGGTACTTTGTGATTCTTGCAGGAGTGCTGTTACTGGCTTGTACACCTGTAATTGAGTAAAAAACATGACTGTTTTCTCTGGCTCAGGCATGGGGCTAGCACTGCTGGGATGCAGCATTCCTGGGCTATTAAGTAGCTAACAAGATGAGCAGCATTTGCTCCTGCTAATGAACACAAAAACAAACCAAAACCAAACCAACAAAAAAACCCCAAAACCAACTTTCTATCTTCTCTGCTGTCAGAACAACAGAAAATTTTATGCTCAACCCAGGCCTAAGTGTTTCATCCCTTGCAGAGTGTTGTTTTGGGAGGCAGAATGCAAGTTCCTGGTGTTTCAATAGAGTCTGGTTGTCCATGTTCTCCTTCTGACCTGCACAGAAAGCCAAAGTTCCCAAAGAACTAACCCACATCTAGCTCCCTGAGACAAGCTATTCACTGACTGTGAGTAAATCTTCATTCAAAAAGACATCCTGGGTAGGAGGAGGGAGCCCTCACACAGTCACACCTCCCTCCCCTGTCTCTCCCCTCCCTTGCCAAGCTACAAGCACACAAATAAACACAGGAATGGGGTGTCACATTTATTCTCTTTTAAGCTCCTTCTAGTGTTTTCAGAGCAACCATCTGACGCAGAATGGAAAGGCCATTTCTACTTGCCCTCTACCAGCAGGGAGACACAAGCTGGAGGTCAGGAGGGTGATTTCCTACTACTGACACAACAGGTGATATTGGGGGCAGATGTCAGAAGTCCAGCAGCAGCTACAGCCTGATCCAGAGCTCTGCAGGGCAGTGCTACACCAAACCAGGCTCTGACTTTCTATCAGCATGTCCTGGAAACCCACACTGCCAGGCAGGTCACAGTGAAGATAAGCAGGACTTCTTAGACCTCATATGGATCCTTTCCCTTATCATAAAGGCTTGACAAAATTGAGCCCTGGGGATGACTGGCAACCTGAATTTATTTATGTCACAAAGTGCACTCTAGAACTAGGCTGTGATGCAGAGAGAGAACATTTCCAGGTACTGAAGAGGCAGCTATTTCAGTAGCTCAGCAATCCCCTCCCACTCCACTGAAGTGGGTGAGCAAGTGCACAAGGCTTATTCCAAGTGCTCTCAATGCAGGAGTCAGCTCTCAAGAAAACAATAGAACAAATGCTCATAGTTGGGGTGTCAGGGTGGAACAGCTGCATGGGACTGGTTATTGGCCTTCAGGCTGCTGATCCCTCACAGAGTTGTATTTTTCAGGCTCTCCCTGTCACTACAAGGGCTAAGAATATGCTCAAAAAATAAAAGAAAAAAAGAAATCATATCCTAGACTATCTCAAGACAAGAGAGACTTATAAATCCAGAGGCTTGAAGGAAAACAGCAACTATGCAGAGAGAATGCTGAGAGCTGGCACCAGCCTAAACTAAGAGCCAGCAGCAAGGCAAGCCCAACATCATTGCTTGAGTATCTGGTTTTAGTAATCAGCAGGCTCCTGGGCAGGACTGTACCACAGCAGCTCTGCTCACTCCCAGCTCCTAGCCCTTCTCTCCGTTCCAGACTCAGATGATGCAAGAACAAACTGCCAGCCACAGGAGGATGATCACTGGTGCATTTAATTTGTAGATATATGATGGGGTGTTTCCAAATTAAATAATAGAAACCAGCCATGTAACTGAAAGCACTCAGCTACATCCCAGCTGTCTCTGGGAGCCAAACAAAATCCTTACCACCCCCTGAGCAGCGAGTGGCTCTCCATACACTGCCTGCTGAGCAGAACTGCCTTCCCACCCCAACTCAGAACAGACAAGAAGCACGGGGCAGGCACTTTCACGGCTGCCTTGACTTCCCTTTCTCTGTCACTTTTCTTTTTTTCTTGCGATGTTGGTGAAAAGACCTAAGGAAACAGAAGTCCTGGGAGGAAGTGAGTCAGGAAACCTGTACCAGGTTTCAGGGGAAGTGTGACTCAGAGTGCTCGGAGCAGAGCTCGCCTCTCCCTGGTGCCCTGGAGGAGGTGATAAGATTGTGTAATCCCCAAGATAACTTGCTGCACATCCTAATTCTGCTGATCCTCCCAGGGGAGGGGTGCTTCTGCCGAGTACTGTACATTAGCTGATTTCTTAGAATAAACTGTGACAGCTCCCTGTGAGCTCATTGCGTGGGAGGGGGTGCTGGGCTCCCTGCCTGTGCTCTCAGAAGAACCAGGAGCAACAGAAACACAAATTTATCAAGAGCACAGCAAAGACCTGGCAAACCTTGTTCGGTCTATTTGCTCTTCTTCAACACATGGTGTGGGGACAAGAGTACTTGACAGCCACAGAGGAGCCAGCTATATGAGTGGAGGGAAGAATAAGAAAGAGAATTTAAGAAAGAAGAGGACAAATGTGCTGGACACAAGAAGAGAAGAGGCAGTCTGTGCTGCTCAGGACTGGGGAGGGAACAGTCAGGAGCACAAGGTACTGGAGGAAAGAAGCCAAGAGTGCAGGCCAAGCAAAGGAAAAGAGAAGGGCAGGGAGGATGGAGATAAGATCTCAGTGAGAGTCCCTTAGGGGTGATGAGGAAAGTGCAGCAATATCAAAATACCCCTGGGATGGAGACAGCAAAGAAACCTCACCCTGAGGGAAAGAGGCCTCTGTCCCTTCTGAGTTCTCAGTACACATCAGAGCCAGAGCTGGCACGTGTGGGTCTCTGCTCAGTTCTAAGTGCCATTCCTGAAAAACAACTAAAGCCTTGTAGCCAGGGGATCCAACAAGATACAAGCCATTGCCCTTTCCCAGCCATACAGGATTCTCTCTTTCCTCCTGGCACAAGCAGGGCCAGCCCTCCCAAGCTGTGCCACTACAGCACCTGGTGCAAAGGGCCTAGGACCCCAGTAGGCTTCTGGAAATTTCTGCTGTACAAGTAAAGCTCCCAGGCACCCTTGGGAGTTAATGACAGCTGAACTCTCAAACTCCAACCCTCTGCTTTCTGGAGACCCTACAAAATTGTTTGGCAAACAAGCTACTAAACATGAATAAAGAGAGAAGGAAGCAGGAGCCAACAGTGATCAAACCATCCATTTCAGAGACTTTTACCCCCAGGTGAGGGGCAGCAAAGCTGCTGGCTGAGACTCAGAAGACCTAGAGCTTTTTTCCCAGACCTGTCAGCTATCCTGAGACAAACCACTTGTGCACCCTGGGCTTCCAGGCCCTTTTCCCCTCCTTTATTTGCCTTACTGGTATCAAATACAAGCTGTCTGTAACATTAGATGCATCCCATACTGCAAACTGCTGAATGGGTCTGTACTGGAAATGATAATGAGCACTTTAGGTTTCAAGCCTCCTATTTCTAGGATGACAATTGTCACAGCTCACATGACCAAACATCCCAGGGCTAGCAAGCCTGGGAAGAGCTGTGGATAGGACCTGTGTGCAGGGGAGCAACTGACCCTGCAACTTCTGGTTACAAAAGAGGAACATTTTTATCATAAAATGGAAGTCAAAGAAAATTGCCATCCTTCACCCATGAAAATTCCAGGCTGCTGGAAAACAAATTTGTTGGAAATTTGGGAGTGCTATCACGAGTTTAATATTATTCCTTATTTCACTGTGATCAGCCTGTTACTCAGAAATAGGATGACTGTGTTTTATTCTTGTGTGTGGAATCTGCAAGGCCACAGTGCAAGGACCAAACCCATCAGTATCATGCCTGGTAAGTGTGTGTTAGTTCTGCACCCTGCAAACACTCACCCACCTTGTGAGCACAGCATGGGGATGGAGCTGTGTCCAGACAAGCAGATACACACATATTTCTGTTTAAATGATGTTTTGTGGGCCTGACTCAGCTGCTGACACCTCCTCACCACACAGGATGCTTTCAGTCTTTTGCAGAAGCTCTGTTTTTCCCTTTGAATATGTGCTAAAAGGAAATATCAGGTGGAAGCTATTTTTCTAGTTAGTGTTTTTCAAGATGCTGCCTGGCCTAGATCAATTCCAAGAACTGAGGCAGTCAAACAAAGAAACCCTTACAGGCTGATCAGCAGCATGAACATTGCTGCTCTGGCAACTTCCCACGCTGTAAGAAGAATGAGCACAAACCAAAATAAGACCACACGCAAGAGAAGGGCTGAGCTCTGCACCCAGGGAACTGCCAGTGGCAGCACCTCCAGCCCCTCTGCACACCCACAGCTCCAGCACTGTGCCCCTGCTCCCCTGGAACACACACTCCAGAAGAAAGCTGCTGCTCCAGGCACAGCAGTGATGGGAGCAGGCTGCAGATGGGCTTGGTCACTCAGCTCCTTCCCCAGGGGCCAGACCCTCACCAGGGATCACCCCACAGCCTCTTCCCTGCCTCACAGGACTATGGGATGCTGGCTCTGAAGCCTGAAATTCAACTGAATAGCAGTGAAATCCCTTTAGGGGACAAGATGGGGCAAAGCAGATTCTTGTAGGATTCAAGTGCTTCAGCCTTTCTTCCCATGGAAAAAAAAAAAAAAAAATCAATCACTTCCATGAACTCTGCACAGGCACAAAAATCATCTCAAGAAGTTGTCTCATTACCTGCAGCTACCAGTGCCAGCTACCAGAAATGGTGGTTTTGACACCCCAGGTTACCCCAACACCTTCTGCAGCCCTGTGCCAGATGCCCATGCTCATGACAAGTTTGTTTTCTTTCCTAGGTTACTGCAAAGAGGAGCTGACATCAGAGGCCAGCTCTCATCAGAGCTCCACTGAGAAAGTAAAGTATCAATGATGACCTGTGTCAGTTGAGAAGGCTAAGCCAATTTTAAGCACAGGGAAAGAAACAGGGGTTTTTTTAATCACTTGAATAAAGAAAGCCAAAACATTGAAGGAGAAAAACCTCTGGACTACTTCTATTAATTGCATCCATGGAAATAACACCAGACACGCCTACATCTGCCTGTTCTGGTCACTTTAAGCTGTTTCCTGATCTCATCAAACTCAGCTAAATTTGGCACTGGGACTATGGCTATGACATTCACAGCTGGGGAATAACAAGCTCTGAATCAGTCTAAGTAAAGAAGCAAATGAACCAGTGCATTTCCAGTGGTCTGGCAATAGATTGTGTTTCTGGAGATCTCTCTGCCTGAGGACCCCACAGGCACTAATAAACTCTAAGGATGCCCAGATGAACCACAGTATCAGTATATCCCACAGGGAAACTGAGGCACTGGAGAACCCATCAAGCAACAAGAAACAGAATCCAAGTTACAGGATCGTAAACTATAATCTCCTCCTCCCTATCTGTAACCCTCATAAAAGCAATTTCATTTAACTGACTGGAATTTACCCGATGGCATGGTTGTTATATGGCTCTAAAAGCACAAAATCAAACATTCTGTGCATCCAAGCTGGAACTGCCCTCTCAAGGTTTTTCTTAGCTAGGGCAGTTCTGGGGAAGTCTGTGGCTGAGTTCTCTGCTCTGCAAAAGGCACTTCCCTCACTGAGCACAGACGAGGACATGGCCACTGGTACAGCCTGGCTGAACAATTGCTCTGCTTCAACTCTAATGGGCAAAAAAAACCCCCAAAACACCAATAAAAGGGGTGCCAGCATAAACCTGGACAGCCTGAGTTACATCAGGGATACATTTGCTGATGGTGTGACCCTGCATTTCAGAGTGGCTTCCAGACACAAAGCCCCTTTCTGAAAGGGCAGATTTTGTAGCTGTCTTGGTGAAGTGAGGGTTAATCCTGGCTAGTGAACAAGCAGGATCAAGATCAGCTCATCTTTTCCAGTGAAGCAGAGAGTGCTACAGAAAATGCTGGTTTCTTGATGCTTGTTGTCTCAGTGACTTCCAGGAACAGTGAGCTAAACTCAGCTGCTCTTCCCAGCACCAGCTGAGGGGGCGGCAGGGGATGGAACACAGCCTGTTCTTGGAAGGCAGGAAAAAATAAGGCTCTGGCAGAGCTGTGCAAACTCTCCTTTCTCCCCCCTCCTCTCCCCAAAAGATTCTTTTCAGCATCTCTTAATGGCTCCCAGTACAGCTGGGTTGGTTTTCCTTTTATCATCAAGCAAACATAAGAGCAATGCAAGAAGACAATTCTCAAGCAGAGAGAGGTTAAGTTAATCAAATAAATAACCAAGAAGCCCATCTCCATGAGCCCCCACATGCCCCATGATCTTGCTCATTTTAGTCCATGACCTACTGTACTTCCTAATATTTTCTTGTTAGATAAACAAAGAAAGTTATAGAGCCATCCAGCTCATAGAACCTATTTTTGGCTGCTTTATCTTCAAGCATTATGAATTCCAAGGGATGATTGGATATTTGGACTCCTCCCAGCCTGACTGACTGTGAAGGGAGCAGACAGGAACCTCATTGCTGTTCTTCTGTGGAAACAAACATCTTTTAGAGATGACAAGTATCTGGCTTGTAGGTACAGCACTCTGAATGAGACTCAGGGAAATGGAGCAGTCACCAGCTGTGAGGAATGTGAGAACAGCCTTGAGGCAGAGAAAAAAGGAAAACAGGAACCAGAATGAGTTTGTTTCAGGGTTCCCCACAAGCTGCCCTAGAAAGACAAGGCAGCAGCTCAGAGTTATGAACAGAGGCAGAAATCCTGCTGCAAATTTGGCAGTCAGGGGCGCAGCGGGGTGAGAACTCACACAGCTTTTATAAAAGTCAAGCCTGACCTTGCTGGAAAATACAAAAAACCCTGTGCCAGCTGTGCTGGGAGCTGTGTGTGTGTCTCAGCTGGGCACTCAGCAGCCCAGTGCCCTGAGCCAGCTCCCCAGGGGTGGCAATGAATGTCCCTGGCAGTGGCTCCGAGTGGCGCTGCCATCCTGAGCCAGGACCTGGCCCGATGCCACCAGGGGCTGCCCAGGAGCTGCTCCCTGAGATACAGGAGCTGCTCAGCTCACAGATAAGGCTCTGTCTCCACTGCAATCAGTCTCTCAGCTACTGCAAGAGCTCCATGCTCTGGTTTTGTGTCTGTTGGGTGTTTCTTTCAGCTGCTGGATCGAAGAGAAGTTCCAGTCTGCCTGGTTACATGGGATATTGGAGGTCCCTGCCATGCCAAGGCCACACACTCAGGTCGGGGAGACAAGCAGGCTTCATTGCTGTCTTACATGGATTTTAGGGACATTAAAACGCACCCAAGGAACAGCACAGAAAGCAATGTAGAGTGAGCAGCAAATCACAAAACTAGGTTACAAGCTGTTGAACATTTTGCCCTCTCTGATTTTCAGGTTCCCAAGCACCAGCTTAGAGATTGAAGCACCCTGCTGTCCCTCCAGGACTTTTGAACTCCACAGCATGACACACCATTTATCTCTGGTCCTTTCAATTAGGAGCAGGAAGCAGAGAATTGGGTACTGGGCTCATTTTTAGCTGTGCCAAACTGATGACCCAGCTCCTTGCCTATAAATCAATGTAGATGTGCTCATTTATGCTCTGTGAGAAATTGGTTCATTAGCTAGAATTAAACAGAGGCCCAAACCATGCCATTTAAACTTGAACAGTGCTCTTGAACACCCTGTTCTGCCCCGAATCTGGGATTTGCTTGATGCCTTCCTATATTTAGCATACAGTAATGTAATTGAAGCAATAAAATTAGACCCACAAATAGACTGGTTTCTCAGTACTTAATCAAGGACCTTTTCCTAGAACTGCAGAGGGCTGAAATTAAAAGAAAGGAATGTGTGGTAATCAGCCCCATAGAGGCAGGAGGAAACCACCATGAGTTTAAACTCCAAACATACACTCTGGCCAGCTGAACGTACCCTTGTTTAAATTAAATGTGGCTTTACAGTGACCCAGGCCAGGGTCACACTGCATGAACCACTTGAGAATGCAGAGCCCACATACAGGGAATTAGTGAGCAGATACAAATCATGTTCTGCGAGTCACTGAACAATAAGAATGTCCTTGGAGCCCCCATCTATAACAGATGAAGGGAACAACAGCTCCAATAGCAGCTACCTCTGCAGCAATGCTAATCTGTCGGTCCTGTCAGTTTGTAAACAGCAACAGGCAAAGAAAGAAGTGACTGAAAGACAAACCCAGTGTGCAAACTGCAAAATGCATGAACTAGGCAGCAGTCACACTGCAGCTGTAAAAATGGCAGAAGCCTGCAGCACAGCACTCGTTCAGATTCACTAGTAACAGGTCTTAGAAGTAAAACTGCAAGACTTCATTTTCTGGCCTTTTCTTCTGAATAATATAATTTTTACTGGGGGAGTGCTAAATAGGAGAATTGCATTTAAAAATAATTATTTTCTATTACCAGTTTTCGTGTGATTATTAAGAAAAATATCCTCTTCACATTCTAACCTAACAACTAAAAAAAATAAGACGAAGAAAGTATTCTGTAAGCAGAAACACAGACATTTAAGAAGTGCTGAAATGCTTCAGAAACTGCAAAGCTTGTGGCTGACATCTGGAGCTTCATGTTCATGGATTTCTGCAATATCAGCACCCCAAGCTTCACAGTGCTAGTTAGGTCATGCAAAGACTGGTGCAGAGCTAACACCTAAGGGGCTATTTCAAAATGTATTTCCAAGCTGTATTTTCCAGCTTTGGTGATACACTTGAAGAGGGTCCCACCTCCCCATCTCTTCTGCTGTCAGCCTGCAACTATTCTGCAAACAGATGGAGCAGCCTGTCATGTATGCCCCTAAAAACATCCTCCAAGCAGCTTCTGCCAAAGATGTTTTAGGACTGAAGTTACCTCCCAGATGTAGAAGCTACTGATTCCTGGAATTTTTTTTCTGCATAACATGGGATCTCTGCTAGATCAGATAATGTAGAGAGATTAAGAGTTCCCCTGAATTGGTTTCATTTACTGCATTCCCATCCCCAGAAGAGAAGGACAAGCAGGGCCCCCAAGCTCACTCCCTTCTCTCACCCTGCACAGAAAAAGCAGCACTGGGCTCTAAAACTGCACCTAAAGATCACCTACTGAGAGCTCCAGATAGTGAGAAATGATTATGTAAAGCTGCACCAGGAAAAGCATTCCTTGTGTGGTGCAGACCTTTTCCAATGCAGGTCTACAAAGCATTACAGCATAATTAAGCTTCCATAAATACTAATAATTCCATTTGTAATTCAATTTCTAGTTTCTGCCATTCATCCAATGATTAATATTGCTTTTACATCAGCATTACAGATAGCAGCCTGATAATAGGAACAAAAGATTAGGCTGAGAAGCTCATTTGTAATGAATGGAGATGAATAATACCAGGTGCAAAGTGCAAGAGTACAGAAACTGAATGCCCCAATCTCAGAGCTAACTGAACACACAAAGGCCTCTCTTTATGACATTCACAGGTACTGGCATTTCCTAGAAGACTGAGAAGAAATAATTTACCCTTAAATTATGAAACACTCACTGGAGATGTCAGTGGACCTGAAAAATACATGGTAAATAACAATTCAGGGAAAAGCACTTCAGTGTTTTAAGAAAAACTAAATTACCTTCCTAGCAAGGCAGCTTTAAGAACATAAAGTGGAATTACCACCTCTGCCATGGTGGTGAACCCATCCAAGCAGAGGCACAGGAGAAGCTGCAAGACAAAGCTGATGGGAAGGTGAGTGACTGCATATATTTATACATTAAAAATACAATAAATATCTTTTATCACGCAACTGAAAGCAGAATGAGCACGTAAACAGTGCAATGTTTACCCTCAGCCTTGCCTTCTTGGCAAGGGAGACAAGCAGGCAAAGGCTGCTCCTTTGATGAGGTTTCCCTCTACAGCTCCACCCTTTTGCAGTGAGGAGCTCAAAGGCCTTGGCTTGGAAGCAGCACCCAGGCATGTCTGTCTTTTATCTTTGAAGCTTCCTTGGGCAGCATTTCACTCTTTTATGCTGCAGTTTGTTATGCAGGAGCAGTCTGGGCAGTCAGATCTCATCCAGGCCTCCAGCCCCTACAGGGAAGCCCCTGGTAGTGCCCACTGGAGACACAGCCAGCACACAGAACCTTCCTGGAGTTCATCTTGGATATCCTGTCCTGAAGCAGGAACAAAGGTGGGAAAACTCCCTCAGTTCACAGGCTGCTCCACAGAGCATGCAGCTGGACAGGCCATGGCAACCCTAAAAGCTCACCTGCAAGCAGACCTTCCCTTCAGAGGGAGGCTGCAAGCTCTACAGGCTCCATGCCCCCTTCCTCACCCATCAGAGAGGGAATTCCTGTTTTCAGCAGCTGCAGCATCATTCAGAACATTTCTGCAGGAAATTAATTCCTATGTAAGCAGGAGCTTAACTCACTGCTGGACAGAATATCCAGGAATAAACAACATGGGACCACCCCCACTACCAGTGAATCCAAAATCCACGTTACTTTGGAGAACGGTGGCCTGGAACCTCAGCCAGCCCACTTCCCTCTCAAGTCAGCAGCACTTAGGGGCTTTTCTTGATCCAGAGCCTTAAAAAAATTTATTTGATTCCATGACTCCAAACAACCTGCTCCTAAAGAAGCTGACTTGTCATTCTGTCCTGTAAGAGGCAGGAGAGGCTGTAAATGTAGCAACTACACAAAAGGATCATCTCCCTCAGGGCTTCTCCCTAAGCCCACAGAGAAAGAGGGAGACAGGGAAGGAGCCCTGCTGCTGTTGACCTTGCTTTAGAGAGATGAGACATATTCTTTTCATGGAGTGAAAAAGGTTTCTGGTTTATTCACTCATCCCTTTATTATATAGAGTTTTACAAACATCTCCTGTCTAACCCCAGCTGGTCAGTAACAAGCTGTTACCCCGTAACAATTGGTCAGTTCACCCGAGGTGTTTTGAGATATTGTTTGCATTCTTCTTGATGGTTTGGAATAGTTGATGCAGGTGGCAAGTAACAGTCATGAGCTAAGAATTCTTTCTCAGGGAAACAAGCTGTTTTTCACCATTACAGGATTCTATTATCAGAAAAGGCTGGCAGCTTTCTTACAGCTATGTCAGATCAAGTCAGAATTCAGTCTGGGAGGCTTCTACAGGCCTGCTGTTCAGCCACCACAGAGCCCTTCACTCTGAACTCCCCACATGATGGTTTTGCTTGCCTAATGCAGTTTTTCTTTTGGCACATGAAAACTCCAGTGTCCTGGATTTCCCCACCATTAAGACCTGCCACATGCACACCACCTATCCTCTCAACATCTCTGCTGGGGCTCTTGCCTGCACCTTATCTGAACATGTACTTTCTAAAATGATTATCACTAGTTAGTATTTTATAATCATATTCTTTTCCCAGTGCCTAATAATTGAGAAATTAATTCATTGTCCTCCTGTGAGTCTAGTGTATTATTCTGCTGTCATCCAAACACAGATCAGAAATATTTACTGAATGCTTCTACTTATTTTCATCATCATTAACAATTGCAGCATTTCTATTTCAAAAAGACCTTATAGAATTCCTTTTTCTGTCTCAAGCAGAATGTTTATATTCTTGAGCACCCTTGAAGATAGCAGCCAAGGATAATTTTACATTTTCATTTCTAGTTTTCTGCACTTAATTTCTAATTCATATTACCTGTGCTCAGCTCACCCTCCCCTTCCACATTGCTTTCACTTTTTTGTTCCTAATGCTGTCTTCACCACTGAACAATGATCAGCCTTTATGAAGATAACTCTTTCCTGAGGGCAAATCACACTTTTTTGCACTGTTTTTAAAGAATTCCTAATTCTAGTATTCTTTTCTTACACAACACTTGCCAAGTTTAACTCAAGAAGTCTTTTAACTTTGCTTAAGTTATATGCTACAGTATTAGCTAGGAGAGTCTTATTTTTATTTAGGTTTACCTTTAACAAGGCCACAGTCA
The DNA here is from genome assembly GCA_013397155.1 of Irena cyanogastra. NCBI lineage: Eukaryota > Metazoa > Chordata > Aves > Passeriformes > Irenidae > Irena > Irena cyanogastra. Next base: position 416,099 of record VWZV01004333.1, read on the forward strand.
TGCTGCTACTACCAGCTCCCAATCCAGCTCTGAAAATCCTTTGCTCCCAGATGTGCTGGGTCTGTTAAAACACTATTTAATGGTTTCTTGGAAGCCCACACAGCACATCAATCCTCCCACTCGGAGAAGCTGCACCTGCTGATTTTGTAACCAAGCTGCACAATCTTCTCAGGATGCACATTCCTGCACTCCTGCTGTACCTGACTCAATGTGGCACAAGGGACTAACATGTACCTTCAGCCCCAGCACCAGGCCAGGACATTGCTGCTCTCCTTGGCATGCAGAGCATCCGCCCACTGCTCTCACTGATGCTGGACTTCGAGTTAGAAGTCTGCTCCAAAAATGGGTGTGAAGGATGGGAATTAAAATACTATGATTGGAAAATTGCAGAGAGGGACAAAGAGCCTGAATTCTGCACAGTGCTGATCCTGACACAGGCTGGCAGCTGGGGATTGAGACCCCACTGCCTCAGGGGGACTGAGGCAAGGACAAAAAGAAAGGCAAGGGAAGAGATCATCAGTGAAAGCAGTAGAAATCTTCTTGGGTTTCTTTTGGCACAAAACCCTTCTAGGTAGAAACAAGAGGAAAAAATAAGAAAGGAAAAGGACCACATGAACAACAGCATTTCCTGAAAAGCTTTGAACTCCTAAGACCATGGGTATCTCATGCCACCCAACAAGAAATTATTGTTCTGTTTGGTCAAACTGTTCCCTCCTGGCACCTTCACTGAATCATCCTGTGCAAAGACAAAGACAAACCTCCTCGGGGTGGCCAAAACCAACTGCACAAGACAGCTCCAGCAGGCTGCTGTTAGGCCCACCAGGATTAGAAAAGCACACAATGGGAGGAAGCATATGACACTAAAGGCATAGCTTCCTAGAAGTATGAAACAGCCCCTTTGCAGCTCTGCCCTTGACTCCAGGACTGATGACAGCTGTCACTAATACCTGTGGTGACTGTTCCTGTTGCCTGTGCACTAGAGCAGCACAAATGTAGGAACTCCTGGCACAGCTACAACCACAGGCAGAATTCCTCTTTGCTACCACTTAAGCCAGGAGGAGTTCTGAGAAACTGCTGCCACATGTTCCCTCCATGACTCAGTGCTTAACCAGCAGCTCTTACTCACTGCTGGCTTCATTTTCAGAGTGATTGCAGTGTAGGGTCCCACAATCAAAGCCTTGCAGAGGAAAGACCAGAGATGGGCAACTGTGGCAATACTCATGTTTATGAAAACATCTAAATGTTCTTCTGGCTACAAACGAACAGGAACAGTGGTACTCAAGGATGAGTACCAGGAAGGCTTCTGACCTTTGGGTCTCATTTAGCCCCTTTTATTGGAGAAAGGTCTGTCCCAAAGCCTTCAAAAGCAGCCCCCTCATCTCTGAAACTGGTGGCAGCCTGGCTTTAGCAAGCAGCCACCACTGAGGTCAGTTCAGCTGCCTGACACCTCAGCCATGTCATGTCCTTACTCGCAGTGCTGTCACTCTCTAGGGGCTGAAGGGCTCCTTTCACCACAAACCCACAAGGCACCTTCCCTTCCCCTCACTGGCCATGCCTGGTGGTGGAGGTCACAGAGGTCTCCAGCAATGACTCACTGCTGCCAGTGATCAAGGAATTCTGTGCTGATGCCCAGAGTAAAAAGGTGTCTTTGTGGGTTTTTCCAGGTCAGCACCCTGACCCTCCATCCAGGAGAAAGGCACTGAAATTCTGTGTCCTGTAAGGCTCCCTTCCATGCAGAGGGAACTTGGAGGAGGAGTGAGAGTGCTTGGCACAATGGGAAACAGCTTTGAGGAAACCAAGGAGCTCCTGTCCCATCTCCTTGCTCTTTTCTGATCAACCCTTATGTTTTAGACACACAGGTAAGGCTGGATTTGTTTCCTTTCACTACACATGGAACTGAGAGACAGAACAGTAACAACCCTGTGCTGATACAGACATCCTGGGAAGTCAAAGCTTTCATCTATGCTTAGGGTAACAGGGGAAGGAGAACTAGGAAAGGGAATACATTCACTTTTCAGAGAACTCTACAATTAACTGCACCACTGAAAATTAATATTAAGCACAATTCTCCACTTCTTCTTTCCCTGCTCACACAGAAACAAACAGTGCTATTGAGGAATAAATATTTGGAATGAATCAACACAAAGCCAATACAGCACCATTTTGCAAACTGCTGCAGCCTCATCCCCACTCTGTGTGGAGCAGCATTGATCCTGCCACAGTGTCTCTCTACCACTCTGTCAGGGAGGAAAATCAAACAGATGAAAAATTAATCAGTAACTGCTTTGACACACCTTTACTCTGCCAGAGAGATGTGAAGAAGCACATCTGCAAACCAGACCTGTGCCCAAGCTGCTCCAAATCCCTCTGCAGGAGACTAACTCCTGATTTACACCCAGCACCTGAGTAACACCTGCACCACAGCAAGCACTTAACAGCCCTCACCAGCCAGGGAAAGGCCACTGGTCACACGTGTTCCCACTTATCACATCAGTCATTAAATACTTCACACAAAGGTCAACCATCCCCACCACGGGCCAAGCTCAGCACAGAACACTGTGCAGGGCAGAACCCAAAAACAAATAAATCAAAACCCAAACAATCTGATCATAGTTTCTGTTGTCAGTTAAAAGAGAATGAAAAAACCACCAAACTCTTTGATGCTTCACAACCTATGACCATGTGTGTTACATCAGAAATGCAGCTCTTGGATCTCTCTCATTCAGGTCACTGAAAAGCCCAGCAGCTTCATGTGAGATGCCTGCCAGCAGAGCCAGGGGTGTGGAGACAACACCCACATGAGCTGGTATGATCAGAGCAAGGGTTCCTCTAAACAGTTTGGCAGAGATTTTATCAGAGCTGGGCAGGCACCAGGCATGGCCTGAGTCACTTGGCAGGAGCCACCTACCATTAACCCCTGCCTCAGGGACTGAAGGTGGAAGATCACAGGTGTGCTGCAGATCAAGGCTGTGTGACAGGTCACTCTGAGGGGTTGTGCTGCAGATGCTTCACCAGGTGTCAAAGTGAACTGTGAAGGTGTAAACCCCTCAGAAAACGGGTAAAACAAGAAGCACTACACCTTCATAGTAGCAGGCTAGAACCATCTCACACAACTATCACTGTGATCTTCCATGACATTTGCAGCTGAACTTAACTTTCACCAGATGATGGCCTGTCTCTGTGTGATATTCCTTACTCTGAGCCACTGAAATAAAAGGCAAATGCCTGCAGGGACTGCACTGCTTCTCCTGGCCAGCAGCAGCACAGTCATGAGAACAAAAGGCACAACACTGAGGCTGGAAGAGTTCCTGATTTGTACAGGTCTTTTCAGGGTGTTACATCATGTTAGTGAACTTCCTCGAGTGGATTTCCTCTCCGATGTCTGGCACCACTGCCTTGAACACAGACTGCAGCATCACACAAAGATCCCTTCCTTCTTCCCCTCCCAATTGTTCAGATACATTTAAATCCCACCTCTGCACCCTGCTGACTGCTGCCAGGACTCCCTTGCAGTCAGATGCACAAAAGAAGTATCAGTATCCATAACTCTAGACAGAGACATGGACATTAAAATCTACCTCCTCCTTAGGAGCTGGGCCATACTGCCCAGCTGGGCACTGAGCTCTGTATTACCAAGACTGTAGAAGCCCAGACATAGCCAGAAAAGGAAAGATAGGGCTAATCCCCACTGCCTGCTGCCTTCTTCCTCATTTCATGAATCCATCTTCTAATGCCCATCTGCTCCTTCTTTTAATCTGCTGCATCCTCACAGAGACTGCAAGCAGTGATTGAACTGAGCATGGGAGACCCTCCACATCCAAAATGACCAAGATTCACCCCCTCATATTTTTACAACCCAGTGGTATAAAATCTGATGACATGGCACTGGTTGTAACTGACATATTTCAACAACAGGCTCACTTCACTTGAATCTGAACCAAGCCACAGGGCTGTGCCCAGTTCCCTCCTGCCACATGGAAGGGTGTTTATAAATCCCCACAGCTGGCTTGTCTTTCAGAGAAAGTGGCAAGGTCCAGTCCATTGGGGGTTGGAATTCTGCACTGCACAAGAAGCACCAGGCTCCTAATGCCTTATGGATAACGGCAGAGCTCGTTTTAGTTCTTCACCTTTCCTTGAGGGCAGGAAGAAAACACCTCAGCACAAATGACCAACTGCACAGGCACAAAGAACAACTCCAGCTGCCAAGCTGAGTGTGGAGACAGGAACAGCTGGTGGGAGCACAGGATGGGAGATGGGGTATCCTTTGGACCAGAGCTGCACTAATATCCTAGCTGAGACACAAATGGGGGACATAACTTCTAGGATAAAGGCCTTTCATTATTCAGTGCAGGGATTTTAGCCCTTTAATGGAAACATCTGGACAATCATGAGTAGGAGCATTCAGATTACAGGGCAACAGTAGTGGTGTTTTTCAATTTATCTTGTGCAACACACTCCAAATTCAGTTTGTTCTGATTGAAGAAACTGTTCTGAGTCCCTTCAATGGGGTTTATGAACACACTTTTAGGCAATCATGTACTCCACCCTGCATTATTTACTGTCCAACTGAGGCTGATGCAAACAGAGCTTGGCAAGAGGAGAACCTCATTGCAACGACCCTCACTCCCCTCACAAGAGGAAAGAATGAAACTCAGCTCGAGGGAGGAGCTGAGCAGGTCATTCTGACAGGATAAGCAGGAACTGTGGTAAAATGATCCCTTAATTGGGAAAAAACACCTTGAAATTTCTTTCAACCCAGTTATGGGTACAAACCAACAAACACCACTCACCTTCCTTCTCTTACTGGAGAAGTCAGCCTTGCTCCATGGCTGCCTCTCCATCCAGCTGAGGGTGGGGTCTGACACCCACTGCTGGCTTTCACAAGCTCCCAGATCTGTAGACCAGCCCCGTGGTTGTGTAAACCAGGCTAAACAGGATTTTATGGCTCAGTCCTACAGGTAGCAGAGAGATGTGGCAGTGACACAACATAAAGAGACACAGAAAACATTTTCCAAACATCTTCCACTATTCCGAGGGTGCTGCCACTCTGGAATGTCCATAGGTGAGGGATTCTCAATATGATTTACACAAATACACAAACTCTTGAGGATCCACTGTTCTCAGCTCAAACATCTGCAAACCCCCGATAGTTTCAAAACTGAGTGTGTACTCAGGGCAAAACTCCGAGTTTACAACTAATAATTTTGCATAATTCTTTCAGTCCTCTCTTACATCCACTGCTCCAGTTTGGAGTGAACAGTAACAAAAAGGGAAAGCAAATGAGATTTGAGCCCTTTGTTTCTGTTACTGGTGTTTGTTGAAACTAATATAATAAAAAGAGCCTCTCAATGGGCAAAAGTTTCTTCCATTAACTAAGAGAATTACAAAGAAAAGGCATGAAACCAGTACAACAAAAGCACCTTCCTTGGTTTCATTTAAGATGTGAGGGAAAGAAGAGAAAGAATGGAGTGGCAGAGGAAGAAAAAAAAAACAGAAAAAAAATACAGAAATTTGTGTTGACTATCCCCTATACAGATTATTCTCTATGTTAAATTGACAGAAAGTACAAAAGAATTTGGGGTAAGTCTCAGAAGGAGATAGATCCATCCTAATTATGATTTCTTGATGCTTTTAACTTCTTAGGGAGGAGCATTTGTTGTATTCCCCTCTTCCATTTGCCAAGAGAGAAGACTGTATGTAGGCAGCTTCCCCAAATGCCTCTGTGTTGCTAAGGCAGACATCCTACGACAGCTTAGAACAAAGATATACTTGTCATAGCTGAACAGGCATTGTTTGGACAACTGAGGAGAAAACTTTTGTCTCTACAGAATAATAAGTCTCTAACTTCATTTTTCAATTACTGCAGAAAAAGAAAAGTGAAAGAAAATCCCTTCTCCCTGCAGACTACAGAGGTAGGACTCACAGAATCCAACCACTAGATACAGTCAAAACTGGATGTCTGCAGAGCTCAGCTACTCTGAAACCCTCCTCTCCTGCAGCTGTTTTGTACCTTGGCTATTGATTCCTGATTACAGCTGCTTCATCTGCTCCTGCAAGTCACCCTCGTGTCTGGACTGCTGGGCCAGGCTGTTTAAGGCATCTGCATGCATGAAATGAAATGAGACTGTGTCAGAGAGAAAACTTGCTACTGCAGGCTCCTCAGGCTCCTTTACAAAGCTCCCCTGTTTTCTCTTTCTCCCTTTGAGACACTGCTCCAGAATCTCACTCCAGTGGTTGAAAATCTAATTTCCAGGCTAAGTTTATTAATAGCAAATTTGTACCACTTTGTCCTTGTGCCAGCATTGATCTTTATTACAAAGGACTTTTCATCCCCTCTAGTATGTACTTGGCAATGAAGTGTTTACAGAGAAACATACCATTCTTTCCCAGGCTTTGTTTCATAGGCAAAATGAATTCCTCTCTTTTGGTTTTCCCTCATTTGCCAGGCTTTCTGTCCCTCATTGCTCCTCCCAGCCCTGTTCTGCACCTGCCCATTTTTCAGACCAAACCCCATGCAGAGCTCTTGGCACACCCCTGCAGCTCTATTTAAACTCCCTGTTTGCAGCAAGGCTATATCCCTAAAACCACACTACAGCCACGTGAGCCCTGACTCTTCACCACCACACATTCCTTCTAAATTTGGAGCTTTTCTGGCTCAGGCAGTGGTGACAGAAGGATGGAGTCACCATTAGACCCTCAAATCTCAGACCTGTCCTACTCAGAAGTTCACAGCCTTTACCTGGACTCTGCAAGTTCTAAAACGCAGTTGAACACATACATCCACTAAACCCTCTCTGCTGCCATGAACAATGGGAACATCCTTCTCCTAACAAGGCTCAGTTTTCCTCAGGCTTCCCTGCTAATAAAACATCTGTTCCCTACTCGTGGGCAAACTCCCTGCTGCCTGCATTTCACTGGGGTTTCCCTGCAGTTTTTAATGTCATGTAAATAGCTGTGCTGTCTCCCAGATCCCAGTCTTTGCCCTGCCTTTCAAAGATCCACTTTCAGCGTAAACCCAGGCTGGCAACAGTGGCACATGAAACACCAGTTAAGAATATGCAAAGGCATTTTCATACATGCTTAAAGAATCAAATTTGACATAGCTAGACCCAGATGTCAGCCTAGGAAACAAATTCTTCCATAGCCCAGATCTGCTCCTCCACTGTGGCTGCTACTCCCAAACAGAACATATTTGTTGATAACAAACAAGCTGTTTCTGCAGTAGCAGTTCATTTTCTTTTAACTACACAGTGTAATAGCTGCATGAATTTAAGACTGATACACCCTTCATTTATGCTGGGATCCATGCTGGAATTTGGTTCCCCAAACCATGGGTTCCCAGCAGTGTCTGCAGTAACAAAGGCTGCAAGGCAACCACAGAAACGCCTACCTCCACAAGAGCAGCCAAGGCCCACCCACCACACATCCAATTTCAATGTAAAGCAGGAGTGGAAAGGAAACTCTGGTTCCATTAATTTTGTGGCCTCCAAGTAATGCAAGCCATTTTCCTGCTGCAGTTGAGACAGCCATGATACACAGAGTATCACCATACAATTTCAGAAAGCTTCAGCCCATACAGAGTAACAGCTTACCACTTGAGAAGGCTTCAGGTGTCTGCCCATACAGAGCAACACCACCTCAGAAGGTTGTAAGGGTCAGCCCTTCTAGCTCCCTAGCCCAACCTTTTATACCCCTCATGTTCATGCACTGCCCCTGTGTGCCCTCTGCTCCCTTTGGTGGTTGCTCAGCACACCTGGGCACTCCATGGCTCATTGCTGTCAGTGCTGCTCACCTGCTGCTCACAGCTGTGCCCATTGGGGATGAGGCTGGGCCCACACAAACTGTGTGCCTACATCTTCCCTGCTCAGGACATCCTGGAACTTATTTGTGCTGAATGTTTGCGGAGCACTTTGGAGAAGAGAAACAGGCATGGTGACATTTGGCATTTCCTGCAGCTGGAGGAGGCTCCATGAAGAAGTCCAGCAGGGAGAGCAGGCTGTCCTGTCCCCTGCAAGGGACAGGAGGAACAGCAGCCAAGCAGCACACTCCTGCCTCGGGAGAAGGAGGATTCCTTAATCCCTCACACCTGACACGATGTGCCACAAGGAGTGCAGAGCCAGGGAAGGGCAGCTGGTGTAGTGAGGGGATTTTCGGGACTGTCACTATGGAGTCTTGGGTTTAAATGAGAACATCCAAGACTTCTCTACTGACAGCACTCAGCAGAGCAATGAAGAGACCTTTGCTGGCAGCAGAAAAACCCCAGCAAAACAACTTCTTGGGAAGAACTTCTCATAAGAACAGACATTTTCTTTAATTTGTTTTTTGAAAGAACATTGATAAAAGTTCCTGCCAAAGCTCCTTGGAACAGCCTTGCTTCTGCCAGCTCTGAAGCTCCGTTCCATAACTTCCAAATTTTATCTTAAGAGGTCTTTATCCCACATGCATCATTATTACCTTGTCCTAACATGATAAAAACAGTGAAGTATTTTATTACTTTTCAGATCATTAAGATGAATTGCTCTTTACTCCATAATAAAATGTGTGTTCTAGATTAAGCCATTGCTGGGTGTTGTAATGGCAGTGCCAGATTCTCATTACATTGCAAACAAGGCAGATCTTGTTCTAGAGAATAAGATGTTTCAATCACATTAAGCAGCTGCTGTTGTTATTGATTTAAAAAAAAGTAACTACCATTTTTTATATAATACATGTACTGTGACCTGCTACTAGGCTTTACCTAGCAAATCAACAGGAAGCATAAGCAGTACAACAACTTAAAATGGATATAAATCAAAACAAGAATTCAGAAATCCCAGAGCAAAACACTTCTAAAACTCAAAATCTGGGACACAGTGTTCTCATAGGAAATTTTAAACATGATTTCATTCAGATTACAGGGAAAAGAGAAAAAAAAAAAGCCAAACAATCTTTACAGCGTCAGAACTTCCCAGGAAACAGCAATTCTGAGTTAGACTAATGTGCCTTAATTCCAAGAAGCCCAAGCAGGATTTTCTGCTGGGAGCAAAGTCCAAGAGGATCTGGATGGAGGGAATTCTTCAGGGATCCACAGCACAAACAGAGAGGTTATGGCAGGGCAGGCCCCAGGCTGAGCAGAGCCTTGCTGGAGCAGTGAGGCACTGCCAGACTGGAGCAGGAAGAATGGGGGGTCCCTTCAGCCCTCTGCCCACGGGCTGCAGAGAGCAGCAGGCCAGACCTGGCCATGGAGAAGTGTCATGCTCTGTGTGGGATGTACAACCCCATCCACATGGGAATGCTCACGGCTCTACTGGCAAGTGCCCACAACTTCCAGAGGGCTGAGGAAAAGGTCCAGCATGAGTGAGGGATGGGGCCTCCCCTCCTGCCTTTCCAGACTCTGCAGAGGAAGGTGCCAGCAACCAGCAACCCCTGCAAAGAGGGATTCCAAGAAATTCTTTTGTGATCAGGACTCCAACAGGCTACAGGACATTCATTTAGACACCTTCATCTTTTAATTTTTGTGCTCATGACTACCCTGACTGTAACCCTGTCCCTCCTTAGCAACAAAATTACATAATTACTAAATTAAATATTTAATTTAATACTTGACTAATGCTATTTAGCTATCCAGCTTTCACAAGTTACCAAGACCACCTCTCTAAAGACAAAATTTTCCCTATCATAGTATTTATTGGGTTTTTTCCCCCACATAGGCAACAGCCATGGATGGAAAAGCCAAAGTAAATGAATAAGTAACTAGATCTATACTGTTGGCTTTATTGCTGGTCAATAGAGCACACAATCAAACCCTGAAGTGGAACAGACAATATATTTGCTGGAGTTTATTGCATAACTCAGTGCATCATTACTGCACCACGTGCATGTGTGCGTTGCTGAGGTGGAAAAAGTTGTGCTGCTGAACAAAAGGCTACTGTCTCCTGACACAAATGACAAAAAACCCACTGACCTGAAAGTTAAAGTACAAAATCTACTTTCAGCCTGAGTGAGTGCCTGCTGCTCATCCACATTAAATGAAGAAGCCTTGTTTGAATGAAGTATGAGCTTAATCTGCTCTTCTCAAGCAGAGAGAGCACATGCCTGCACCAGGACTCCACCCAGCAAACCCCACCAGCTGCCAAATCACTGAAGGACAATACAAGACTCAACTGCATTTTAGAGGGGGATTTTTCTGTCACAAGGTTACTCCAAATTATCCAGCATCAAGAAATTTATCTATGCAAGCCAACAACATTGGCTGGGGGAGAGTTACACAACAAGATACTGGCAGGGGAATAGAGAAGGGAAAACTTAGAGAGAAATGGAGCAACCTGTGAGGAGTTTCTAAGCACTGTAGCAATACAAACAGCACAAACTGCAAAGGCTCAGAGAAGGATTCCAGAGAGGCAGCAAGCTCAAAGCTGAAAGGTATGGTGAGAAGGTCACTCCTGGTAAGTGGCACAGCAATCAATACAGGAGAGGAAAAAAGATTAACAGCTTAAGAGTCTCCAGTCCCTGGAAAGACTTAAATCAATGACTGGATGCTGGTTTCACAGAATACAAATACCACACAGCACCAGGTGTGCCAACTGGAATGACTTTGATGACTCCACTAAGGTCAACACAGTTGTCAGAGCTTGCTCTGGGTTTACATCTGGAACATCAAACTACTATGCAAACCTAAGAAATTAATCATCAGCCAAATGCCAGGCCAGGAATTTTATAATAATTCAAGCCTTTTTCAACAACTCAAGCAACTGTGTTCACATTCCAGACAGTCTCACATGAGTATTCCAGGAAGAACAGAGAGGATGGCAGAACCACCCTCCCACCAGCACTGGTGGGTACTGCAGCTCCTGAAGCAGCTCATGCTGCCAAGGTAAGGACACCATGGCCACAGGCACTGTGCTACCAAGCTGATGGACATGTCCCACTGTGAGCATGCTGCTGTGTATACACAAAACACGGGAGACAAGCTGACCGCTAAGGAAGGAAGAAGCAGCAAGTGGGGAGCTAAAACTGTAGGCAGAAGCTGATGTAAAGTAGGAATCAAAAACTTCCCACTGCTGATGACATGCCTTGAAAAGCAGAGTTCTGCCTCCCCTATACTCACACCCAGCCTGGCAACTTTCAGAGAAATTGTGTTTATAGAAACTCAGGCCAGTGGCATCTTTGTGACACACTGAGAGTGCTCTGCTCTTGATGAACAAGAGTGCTGTGCTCTGTCCACTGTTGCTTGCCATCACCTGTGGTCCACCAGGAATCCATCCACACTGCAGAAGGGGCTGCACTCATCGGCTGAAGTGCAGGCATTAAGCAGAAATGCTGAGTTTGCCTCCTATGCACAACTTGCAACTTACAGAGACTCAGTCCCACACTTCTACTTAGGATTTCAGAGCAGCAAAGTGGGAATGTGGCAGCACAGGCCCTCCCTTCTAAAACCTCAGCTTTATTTTAACACACCCTTCCCCAAGAATCTTGTCTTCCCTAGAGGAGCTTCATGTAATGGTTTCTTCACCTCTCCCTTCCTCCAAACAATCTGCTATTTGTGTGCCTTCAGGTCCTGCAGCATTTAGCAATGGCTGTGCCAGTAACACGCTGTGAAAATTACAGTCACATCCCAACGCCACAGCTCTCAAAATCAAACATTTCTTGGTACCACTCTCCATTAAGGAACAACAATCACTGCTTTCTGCTCTTGAGGCACCATCATCCTTCCAAGGAACAGCTGGGATGGACACCATTTAAAATACCAGTAAAGGGAGGAACAAATACAGCTACAGCTGGGTTTGCCAGAACTGCCACTAAGAGCATTTGAGCTCTTGCTGTGACACTGCCATGGCTCTTCTTTTGCTGTGCTTCAGTTTCTCACCACACCTGTTGCCACTGGATATTTGGATGGCAAACTCTTCTTTGCCACATTGCAAATTTCAGCCCAGGACCTGAGAACCCCTGCCACGGGACAGGATGATTTCAGAACATCCCAGCTGTCACAAAAGAAAGGATGAAGTGTGAAACTACTTATGTAGACCTTTGAAGCAAGCTGAACCCAGAGCAAACATTGAATGGGGCCAAGGCCCCTTCGTCCTGAGGCAGCAGTTTGTTCACGTGCAGTGGTTCTAAGGCCTTCCACCCTGGAGTAACCTTGCTCATGATTATCTCTGTAATGCTGACAGGGCAGCTGCCACTGAAATCACATCAATGCCCACTCTGCCCAAAATGCTGAGATGAACACACAAAACACTGAAGGGCGACCATTCAGGTGTGCTGGTGAAGGGAAGAGATGAAGCAGACCTCTAGAGCTACAAGCTGCCACTTGAACAAAGCTACGGTTCTGACATCAACCACACCAGGGAGACAAACCACAGAGACCACAGTATGTGGCAGCACTTCTCTGCACCAGTCTGCAGCACAGCACATTTGACACTCGTGCACTGTCAGAGCAGCAGTGGCTGCTGTGCACAGGATGCACCTTCCCACCTCTGCAGCAGCCCTCTCATCATGCTCAGAGAGGCACTCGCGGCAGAGAAGCGACTGCTGGTGCTCTGCTCGCTCCCACATTCCCTGGCTTTGCACTGGAAAGCAGCAAAGCCAGTCTGGTTTATCACACTGCAGCAGGGTGCTGAGTCCTGTCACCAAGCAGCAGATCAGATGAATTTCATATAAGTGCCCCTGTGCTCACCAGAGACTGGATGGACCACACTGAGATGTGCCAGCAGCTGCCATGGAAAAGAAACAGAGAAGGACTGTGACATGATCCTCCACAGAACATCTGAAACTTCTGACACTGAACTCGAAGCATCTCAAAACATCTATGGAAGAGGAAATAGCCTGGAAACTGGATTAAATCTCTCTTGTTACCTCATTATCTTCGTGAGTGTGAGAAAGAAACCTTCTTATTTGTTCATCAGGATACTTAAATACAGTTTTTGGTAGCTTTCCCAGACCAAAAAAAAAAAA
>VWZV01004333.1:429060-457982 GCA_013397155.1 Irena cyanogastra
AAAAATTGACTCTGGAAATGACTGCTCTATAACAGGGTGCGCTCTAGCAGGATAATAAAGCCTCACCAGAGGCACAAGTATCACCTCTAACAAGTCTGAAGCACACATGGTTCCCCTTACATTTCACAAGCAGGCAGGGAAGGATGTGCAAGTCACCTACAGAAAGAAGTGCTGGAGTTCTTTGTCCCAGAAATGAAGACTGTGAGGAAATATGGGAAGAGACTACCACATGGAAGGTGCTCTAAGGAGAGAGACAGCTGTTCTCCACCTCAGAACACCTCAGAAGTGCTCAGCTTTAGTCTCAGCAGAGCTGCCATGACAAATGAAAACTTTCTAGCAGATAGAACCATAAAGCACCAGGACAGATTGCATGCTAAAGTCCCTACAAGCAATGGAAGCCTCTGGGTCAGGCCTGTGCAAACATTTGTCAGGAATGATGTAAGGCAAGTTGATGCTTACTTGGATGGGGAAATTGGGCTAGAATGCAGTCAAGCTCCCTTCCAAGCCATTTTGATCTATGGCCCTACACTGAGGAACTGAGTGCTGGCCAGTAATCCACACACACGCAGTCATATGGGACCCCAGAGATACCTGTATCACCCTAATGCAGTCCCTCTAGTCTGTCAGTTCCTCCCATGGAAAGCAGTCTCAGCCCTACAAGAGCACAGGCTCAGCAGAGAACACTGTGAGGATAAATGTTTGTTTCTAAGGTGTCTGCAAAGTCCCCTTCACCCAGTATCTCAGGTGGAGACTGAAAGCACAGTCAGTGCTTGCACTTTGGGGTGCTCACATGAACATTATACCAGAACAAGAATGGGATCTATCTCTGACCTCCAGCCCTAGGGGGGGCTTTGGGCCTCTCATTCACAGCAGGAGGTACAACCCCACTCCCATGTCACAGCTGAATCCCCTTCCAGCCTCCCGACACAAGCCCATGGCGGAAGTTCTGTTTCCCCAGCACAGGAACTGAGGTTAAGCCCCATTTTCAGCTGCACCTACACTCCAGCCCTCTGCCGACCCCAGTTCTCGCTCTCCCTGGGCCTGCACCTTGCCCAAAGTGGGAAGGCTGAGGCAGGACTGTCTCCAGCATGGACACTGCTAAACTGGGACCGCAGCTCCATCTGCAGGGCTCTAGCAAAGCAGCTCTTCCGCAGGGAAGGGACCTCGGGGAAGTCACCACAGCAGATACTGCACACCCAGCAACCCCCAAAACACAGATGTGAGCACAAACACAACCACGTTCCTCAGGGTCCTGAAAGCAAACAAAGTCCCCCTCTGACAGCATCACCTCAGGAGTCAAATCACCATTTTGATACAGTTCCCAAGACCCAGTAAATTCCCAGAAAATTCAATGTATGTCAGACAGTGGATTATACAGAATGCCGAGTGAAGCCTCAGCCTTTGTGGCTCCAGGGAGCAGCTCTGCCTCTGCAGAGCTCACGTGCCTGGGGCTCTGCCAGTGTCAGCTCAGCCTCCTGCCCTCAGGCAACACAGACACAGCCCAGGGCTCCACAGCCAGGCTCCTTAAAACCTCCAAAGGGCTTTGTAGTGTTTCTTTCTGTACCAAAAGGAGCCCAGGCCAATCTGTGTAAAGCACTGAGGAACACACTGTACTACACCAGCACATTCCCTCGGATGCGAGTCCAACAGGAACATCCAGCCTCCTGGGAGGAACAGTAATTTTTCCTTTTATGAAAAGGTCAGCAGCACCATGTGATTTTCCAAGATATATAACCACAATGCAATGCAAATACATAGAAATGCAAGTGTTTTAGTGGTAAATATAGGAATTTAACACTTGTCCTACTGGATTAGATCAATAGTCTGCATCGCAGGGAATTTGTCCTGCTCAGGGCTCGGACAAGGGATTGACTGATGCTTCCAAGAAAAAGCACATTGCCTTCTGCAGTCCAGCCACTGGCACTCCTAGAGGGCCGCCTAACACCATCCTGCTGCAGGGATCCAGCCCACTCTTAAAGAATGCAGCTTGATGCTGTTTAACATTCCCATCAGCCCATGGACTATCCAGCTTATAAGGCCTCCCGCAGAAGCACGCTGTGCATGATGTTTTGTTTCATACACAAACACTGCTAACACCCAGAAGAAATCTAAAAAGTCATTTCTTTAAATTCAATTTTTAAACAGAGTCTGACTTAAAAAATATCCCTAAATTACTATTTAAAAAAAATCCACGACCACACAAAATACCACCTCTTTGACTGTACTTTGTACTCATGGCTCTAGGAAGCCAGAAATCAGCTGTACTGAAATGGTATTTCCAAACCTATGCTCAATTGCATTTTAACTGACCTATTTTTGTTCTCTCCTTCCCTAGATTTCCTCTACTGTGTTTAACTAGGGCAGGTATTGGAGGCCAGAGAAGACTCACAAATTCAAGTAAAGAGTGTACAGGACATGGTAAACTACTGGGGTGGATAAATGTAATGTGAGAGGTACAACGGGTGAAAGGCAAGTCTGTGAACAGAGCTGTGAGTAGCGAGAGGTTCCAGCTGGAACCCAAGTGCTGGTTCATCAGAGACAGCTCAGGTGCCTGTGGGAAAGCAGGGCTGATGTTCAGGAATTAAGGGAATGGAGGAAACTCATTTGAGGAGTGAGTGTGGGAGAGGCAGAGGGGAAAGGGAGCAGATGTATCAGTGCTCATGTAACACCCTTTGAACCTGCTGCAGCCTTCCAACAGACTCAGTTTGCTGCTGCATGTCCTGCCTGATGCTTCTGGCTGTGCAGCCCCAGGTCAGCCTGGACAGAGCCTGAGAGCTCCTCCCAGGCACATACACACACACAGCAGGGCCCTGTCTGGATGCTCCCACCCCTCCTGAGTGCTCACCTCCACTGGCCCAGGAACTGCTTCCATCTGGACTGGCAGACCAGACCCTTTCCTTGGCTTGCTTTCCTTCCTTCTCTGGCTAGCTATGGTCTGGAAAGTAACCTGCACCACTGGAAACAGCAGCAATAGCAAGCAGCAGCTTGAATTTAATCCTGCCATTATTTACACTGACAAGATGTTGACTGTCCACTTCGGGGACTTCTCTCAGTGCTGTTTCAGACAGCCTTAGTCTGAGTCACCCTTCCCAAAGGGACAGACCTCAGCTATTCCCATGCCTGTCAAGAGACTGGGTTCTACTCCAAACTCAGCTTGTCAAACTTTTGTGCAGGTCATTTCACCTCCTGTTTTTCAACTTCTCCATCTGCAAAACCAGAGTAGTGACCCCGGCCTCTGTAAAGTGCTGCAATTAAATGCCTCATGTGGAATTTAGGCATTTCTATGACTATCAGAGCAGTGTGTGAGTGCTAGATGTTTATTCAAGCCTTCCAGCATCTCTGAATAGTTGCAGTGAAATTCTTTTAAGGACCCTGGTCTGAAGCACTGTCGTTATTACAATGCGTTGACTGTTTCTGGCAGCATCCACCAAGTGTCAAGGGCTGTACATTCAGGTGCTGTAATATGTGCACTGATCCTTCAGGGACAATCACTCAGCAGGAGTAGGAAACAAAAGCTGCTTTGCAATTGGAGCATCAGGATCCCGGAACAGAACTGCATTTGAAATGTACACAACAGTTATGTCCTGTTACACCTGCAAATCCATGTGCCAGTATAAGCCAGGGTTTGGGCTTATCATCCCATCTGGTCACATTTTATATATATGTATCTCAGGGCCAATTAAAAAAATATCATTAAATTCTTTCTAGGCCAAATGGGTGATTTGGCACATTGAGAAGTTGTATTTTTAATCTGAAACTGTGAACTCTTCTGTCTTGGGTCCTGAGATGATTGAGTCACTTTAGCAGAGCAGACTAAAATGTTTCATGCATTTCCCTGAGGAAGGTGAAACACTTCCACATGCTCAGCTGAAATTCTGCATCCCTGGATGAGGTCTGTGTCAGGATATGAGGGGTCTGTCACTGCAAGAAAAGTCCAACACTCTGGGGAATGGAGATTCCTTTCACAAGGCAGGAGGAGTTTTCAACAAGCGTTCTGCAAGGAGAGTTATGTCTGACACAGGTGTCAGCTGCTTTGTTTCTGGATGTGCAGAAACCTAGGCCTGAGGAAAAAAGAAAGACCAGAGCTTTAAATCTCACTAGGGACAACGTGCCTCTACCTCCATCCTATAAAAGCAGTAATTTTCCAATGGCAATAACCCCACCAGAACCAGTCACCCCATCAGAAATGCTCACCTGTGTCAGGATTTCTGACTCAAACACTTGCTAGGCTGTCTCAGGATATCAGAAGGCTGAGATACTACCAGGGAGCCCCTGTTTTGTCAAAGACACGCTTCAGCTGTGAAGCTGCTCTGGGTTCGCTCAATACATAAAGGTACAGGGACATATTGTACAAAGAACACAAAACCTCCAAAAACGCTAAGGGAAAGAAGACTTACTTGCCACAAAAGTCCTTGTGAATGGCACGGAGGGTGAGCAGTAATTCTGGGTGTGCCTGTAGCCAGTGCTCCACCATATTCGGATGCCTGGGATCGACTTCCAGAAAAACACTCCTGAAAAGACACATTTGGGAGTAGAACTGGAGAGATGCACATTTAGGTTGCTGATAAAAAACAAGATATTTCTTTCTGTATGACTCTGACCAGTGCAGGAAATGAAAAGGTCAGTAAACACAGTGCAGTCCAACAACCCTGAACCAGATCATAGCTGTCCATGTAAGATGCAGATTCCAGCTGCCTCCTTCAGGGGAGAAAGTGTTGATCCTGGGGGGAATTCTCATGGTACTCTGTGTGAGCAGTTAAAGCCTTGTATTAAGATGTAATGAGCCCTACTGAAGCCCACCCAGAGATGCCACCAGCAATGTGTTCCTGAAACCCCCAAAGATTTAAAGGCAGAAGGCAGTTTTTATGCTGCAGGAACACTGAGCACTGGCCTGGCAGCCTGAAGACCCTCCGTGTATAAGCAGTGAGAGACACAAAGTAAAGTCAGAACACATTCTTCCACAGTAAATGTCTCCATAAATCAGTTATGAAAACAACCCCAGCATTCAGGCCTACACAGAACTGATCAAATAACCTCAGCTACAGCACCAGGACCAGGCCTGGACACTGCAGGGCTATTTCCATCTCTGCCAGGCTTTATGACACTGGTTCATTCCCCATGTTCCCTCCTGTGACAAAGCAGAACCACCCCAGCTCACAGGCACAGGGAGTGATGGAGCTGGTTATGGCTGGGACACAGCAAGAGACACATTTAGCAGGCAAAGGACACAGGCCAAACCCCATCAAATGCTCTCCTGAGAGCTCTTAAAACATCCCACACTGAATACTCCCTACAAATTCACCAGGCTAACTACAAGCTGGGTGTGGATCTCATTTCTGACCTTAAAAAACTTCCATTCCTCAACAGGGGCTCAACCTTATTAAACAAGCAAAAAGAGAAGGAAAATAAATAATACCCCACAGGACCAGCCTCTAATGCTGGGAAATTCTGAAGAGCATCTTCTGCTCTTGTGGTCATACAAAGCACGAGAAATGAATTCTGCATGCACTGTGCCTCTCAATATTCCCATTCTTCTTCTCAAAACAGCAGATTTTCAACAACCTCTCTTATGGTGGCCAAATGTCAGGAATATTCAACAGGATGTGTGAATGCCCTGGCACATGAACAGTACGCTCCAACTTTTGGGTATCAGCATGCTGATCTTCAAAATGGATCCCACGTGACAGAGAATAGGAACAATCAGTCTTGAATATTAATCATGGAGAAATTTAACATTTAAGAAACTATCCCTGACTGATCTTCTTTCTCCTGGGATATTCAGCATTGTATATTGGTACAACAACTTTTATTAGTTTCCCCTAATAAAAGGGTGGGAGGGAAATGGAGATTTAAACCCACCCTCAAAGAGCTCTCCATTGCTTTTCCTTCCATCAGTTACTCACCTTAGAAACCTCCCCTGCTTTCTGCACTCTCTTGGCTACTCTCTTCCATGTTCTTTTTGTTGCTGCTTTCACCTTCAAAGACTCTTACTTCACTAATGACCAGGAAACACCACCAATAACTAAAGAAAGGGCTCATACCAATTTATTAACCAATTTCAAGCTATTTTTGCTTACACATGACATTTTAAAAACTGCTATTATTAACTGGGGCAATGAGGGGACAATATGGCAACTATTTTCCCTCTGCTTTGTTTTCATATAGGGAAGTACAGAATTTACAGAAGTGGATGGCTAAAAGACATGAAATCCAAAAGACTGTAGTGCTTACCCAGAAACCTTCAGAAGAGAAGGAGCCAAAGCCAGAATTGTTTTGATGACTCTCATGCCATCGTCTCCCCCATCCAGGGCATCAGGGTCCTCATAGCTGGAGTGGAGGAAGAAAAAGACATTTGACAGCAATTCCTGTGGCCCTTGAGAATGCATCACCCCACAAAGAAAGGTGCACCTGACACACCTGAAATCCAGTGCTCTCAGAGCAGGTGATGGCATTCACCCCTTTAATGGGAAATACAGGGAAGGAGAAGGCAGCTACCACTGGGCTGAGAAACCCCACATTTAGCACAAGGAGAAAACATCCCCTGAAGTATTTCTGAAAATTAGGAGCCAACTGTAGCTGGGATCTCACAGTTCCAACACATAGGTGTGCTCTCTCTAAGCTGGCCAGAGAGCAAGGGTGTTGTACAGCAAGGGCTTAATTGATCAATATCAAACACCAGCTCAGGCTGTGGCTAACCCAGCAGAGCCAGCTGGGATGCAGAAAGCTCAGCTGCCAGAACCTGCTCTGGTACACATCTTGGACAGAGGTGGGGGCAGGACTTTCTCCTCACATGCATGACAATCAGTTTTGGATTGGGAACTCACTGATTTCAAACTGTGCTTTTCCCATTTTAATAAATCTTTAAAACACTTCCATGATGCTTCAGGCCTGTAAGCAGTATCAAAGCAAGCCTGTATTATTATATCCCAAATAAACACACCTATATTTTGCATGTGTATATTACATTAGCATGTTTTGTGTGCAACTCTGTGTAGTACAAGGAAGCAGACAGAAAACCTTGCTTCAAGGAACAGGAGAGGAAAAATCTCTTTGATTACCGGAGGATTTCTGCATCCAAAGAAGCCATGTCTTCATGGAAAACATATGGGGGGTTACTGACTATGACATCTATGGGGCCCCAGAGCAGCAGCTGTTTGGCAGAACCTAGAAAAGAAAAAGAATCACAAGCAGCTCTCAACCACAGCATCTTTCCTATAAGCTCAGTGTCAAGGCCCTCTCCAGGAAACTGTCTCCAGGCACATGTAAATGCATTTGGCTCTGCTTTGTGAAAATAAAATTTTATCCTATTTCTTTCTGCAATAGCATGCCTTCTTCCCTGTCTCAGAAGTGCAAGAGTGATACAAAGGAAAGCACAGGCAAAGTATCATTTTTTCATATCAAGAGCCTGCTTAACAAAACATGTTAAACAGCACAGGAGCTTGATGCCCTGGAGCTCTGTGCCCACCTGGATGTAAAGTAACAACTAGAACTCAGAGAGCCCACAAAGGCCTAAGTGGGAGCTCAGACTGGCTTGTCCAGATGAACATCCTTCCTCTTACAGAGCTGCAGAACGACCTCCAACGAGCTGCAGAACCAGGGCTCCTCAGCAAAAACAACAATGGGCTGATCTTCTGCAGACCAGGAGCAGCTCCCTACACTCCTGCTGCTGTCTGACACAGGCCAGCCCTGAATCAGACCTCATGGAACCACAGGAGTGTGGCACTGGGCTTTCAGCTCTAAGAGGTAACAGGGTGTCACACACAAGTGTCAGAGAGGTGTGCTAATGAACACACAGTGCTACAGCTCCTGGCTCCACAGCTGCTAACCAACAGCCAAGCGCTATCGACCTAACTGGACAGGCCCCACCAAGTGTTAGTTTTAACTGGTTTCAGCTGGCTCTGGGGAAGAAAAGCATCCTTTCCTGGTTCAACTGACCTAATTTCAGGTGAATATGGTCGGGCTTTTAATATAAGCTAAACGTATGGGCTCCCTCTAACATCAATGGACAGACGGGCATGTACATGTTTATCTAAAGCCTCCATGTCAGCACAGAATGAATAACACTCTTTATGTATTTGCCTCTCCCCAGCAACAGTAGAGCACCTGGACTCCAAGCTCAGACACAACCTTGGGACACTTAAACCCAGGAAAAATTCACTTTCTGATACAATCAGGGACTTCCGTCAGCTGATCATCTGCCCTGGAAATCTCTGCAGGGAAAAGCTTTACTGGCTCACTTCTTACTGACCTTTTTCTATATTAACTTCAACACTCTTCTGATGCCTGCATCCCAGAGTGATCCCTTGGCTGTCTCTCATGCCTCCCTCCACCCATCAAAGACAAAAAGGGAAAAAGACAAAGGGGATTATAACAGTGAAAAGAGTTACTGTTTGAAACATCTTGGTGGATGATGTGAATCCTTTCTTGGAGTTGCAGCCTGTAAAATTCCAGATGCAACAACAGAAAGAAGATTAGGAGGTGTATTTATGTGCATGAACATTACATTCTACAAACAGATCATTAAATATTGCACCTCTTATCTGATACACATACATTCACAAGTGCCAAGATCTTCCCAGCATATTTTCTCGTCCCACCACAGTGGCCTTACACCAAGTTCTGCTCTCTTTGCTGAGGTCCTGCGGTCCTGCCCTATCAGGATACACAGGCATCAGGAAAGGGAGGGATTCCTGCACTGTGTGCCATGTGCCCAGATGGATCTGGCACTGGGATTGATCCAGTAAGATTCATCTGAGCAGCTAGAGAACACAGGGAGTTGTGAAGAGCAGGCAGGATCTAAGCTGGGTTCAGTCAAGCAGTAACACAGCTTATCCTGTTGTCTTCTCTCCCAAGAGCTACAGGGCACCATGCCAGGGACAGGATCACCAAGATGCAATGAAAATACCCATGGAGAAATATGAAGCTCTCTGACATGGCATTTATACTCCCTCATCCACTCTTGAGCCAACAAGCAATGTTCATAAGCAAGACAATTTTTCCCAGAGGCCAGAGTTACAGTTTATCAAGGAGACAAAGATCTGGACAGCTTTTATTATATCTATGAAAAATTTCAACAGAATTTGGTTTGACACTGACACATTAGGAGGAAAACTCTGCTCCACATTCCCTGTAACTGGGTTAAGAGGCAAAGGGTAACAGTGAGGTGACCAGTTTGGGAAGGGCTTGCTCCTACTCAGCTCTTCAGATTCACACACAAGCCAGGACTTGCAAGAAGTGAAGAAATGCAGCCCAGTGCAGGCTGCACCAGAGGTAGCCTCCCCAGTGCTGGCAGCAGCTTGGGAAAAGAGTGGTATGTGGGCCTGTGGACAGAAATCCCAGTTAATGAGCACCTCTTGAGACTCACAGCTGTACTGGACTCCATGAGAAACAGCAACAGGAATTCTTTCTGAAATGGCTGTAATTAATGCCTAGGGCCCAGCAGTTACTGAGGACATGAGGCAGTCTGGAGCTCATTTGACAAAGCCTACAGAGGCTCAGAAGCATACTGGGATTCCAGCTCTGGGGTTCCCTGTGGTAGTGACAGTCCAGAACAACCTGACAGAAGAACCAGCTGAGGAAGTGGAGCCTCCAGGAAGGACAAGGACAGCCTGACAGACATCTCTCTGACTTCAGCATAAGGTGTTTGAGCCAGCAGCTCTGAACATCCATCCTGCCACAGCACAGGTATCTGAACTGCACAGGATCCAGCAGCACCATTCCCATCAAACCAAAACTGCAGGGAGGATGCTGAGGGATACCACACAGCACATCAGAGGAGAAGTGCTACTTGAATGTGAAACCATTTCTGGAGGAGCAAGGACAGAAACAAGCATAACAAAAATGATCGAGGGAGCCAGAGAGAGAAAGACTCAGGATACACTTGTCCTTAACCTCCTAAGTGATATAAACATTCCTACTTCAGTTCTGAGCTTCCTGTGTTCACAGACAGGGGTAAGAGTAGTTACCAAAAACACTCTGAAAACCCTTAACAAACAGCATGTGAGTACCACTACCTTATTTAGGTTGCTGTCTTTGCAAAGCATGTTCACAAACCAAAGAAATACACTCTGGTAAACATAAGATTTTTTTTTTTTTCTTAATTGTTACACACTTTAGGAGCTCAACAACTAAACATTCTCTGGCTTCCAGTGGTGATAAACATGAAGCACATGTACAGGTATTGACAACTCTTGGTCTTTCTCAAGCAACAATTTACAAAAAAATGAGTAATATATGGTCTTGTACCTATGTGCATTCTCCCTGGTGAGATCCACAGCAGCCTCCTCTTTGTCCATGGCTATGACTCTGCTCTGGAACAGAAAAAAAACAACAAACCAGCCAAGCAGGTGTTATAACATCAAGATTCCTGAGCAGACATGCTATGCCAAATGTGCAAGATCAAAACCGACAAGAGACTGCTCACTCTTGGCTCCTGAAAGGAACAGCTCCTGAGGAATGCATGCAGGGCATAGCTGGGATCACAAGTGATGTGTGTAAAGCACTAAGGTGACTGAAGGCTCTCTGCAGCACAGCCAGCAGCCCACTAGAACAGACAACAACAGAGCCACAGTGACTCACCTTACTGATCCCTCACTGCTCCTGGCAGGGTGAGACTCAATACCCTGGCTAATCTGGGCTAGGCACAGACTGCAGGAAGGTCACGTTGTTGGATTTATCCTTCCTAGCACAGACAGGATCCCTCCTGACACTAACACAACCACTTGGACACAGATTCTGGCATTTTCCATCTGTTATGCAGACACCTTTTACCCACTTACTCCACTGCAGTCCTTACACCAGATTCACTGCCTGTATTGACTGCATGTACTTGACTGTGTGTCAAGTATTTAAAAGTTCTCCAGCATAATGGTAAGCGACAGGGCTCCACAAAGAGAGATTTGTTTGACCTTCAATTCCACTTTGGAAAACCACAGACAAAGGCCTAACTTGCTTTTGCTATGCTCAATGTTTTTTTTAAGCACAGATATTGGTAAGGATTTACACAGAGGACATATGCTTGAAGAAAGTGCTTTGCATTTGGAGATGACCGTGTGATTTGCCATCACTCCTAAGGGGATTAATTTCATGGTCCCAGGCCAGCACCCACACACATGAAGCTCACCCTTAAGGTGAAGGACACAGCTGAGACCATAAATGAAAAATTGCTGCTGTTTTCTCAATACCTTAGTGGCAAACTCTGCCTCAAACGCTAAGGAGATTACCCAGAGTGTAACTCCACTTAGCTGTCAGTGTGGCTACCACTAATTCTAATCAGTCAAGGCTTCTTATTCCCCTGGGTACAGCAGTTTGGGCTGGGAAAAGACTGTCATGAGTTACAGAGACAGACTGACACAGCTCTTTAAGTTAACAAGCAAGGAAAAGAGCATGAAGCTCTCCTCCTAGTTCAGGAAATCAGAGCAATTATACTCTGAAGTCATGAAGCTCAAATATTAACCTTCTGAGGTCACTGGGAGGAGGAACACCGCTTCCATTAGAGGTATCAACCTCTAATTCTTACAGAGCAGGGCTTCTACTTCTACAAGAGGAGGGGCTGGCCACAGCAATTCTCATTCCCGAGAAGGAACTGGCTGGTCCACAGGTCTGAGGAGAGAGGAATATTTTTCCCTTGACCACACGCAATGAGATCTTGGATTAATTTCTCATTTTCTTGACCAAGAGTATCTCCATAAACATGTTACACACTACAAGAATCAGAGGCAAGAAGGGCTTTGGTCACCCAGATCTCAGTCCCCTCCTGCTCTTTTGACTCTGTTCAGAAGCTGTGGGTTGTTACTAGGAAACAGAAGTCCATAAAGACATGGTTTGGCAGTTGTGGCAGTGAGATTTGCTTGTCTTATTGATCCCAAGTACTGACAAGGCTATGGCAATCCCTTTCCTGTATCATTTAGTCTTCAGTTTCCTAGAGACAAGATCTTTTGATTCACAGCAAGGTAGTTTTTAGAGATGACTGCCCCATAAATCCAACAAATAGAGTGTGTGCCCATGCCTCAGTCCCTGCTGTCCTCAGTCCAGGTCAGTTCGGGGTGTCTCAAACTCACACTCACCAGTGCTTCAAGGTAAGGTGATTGATTATTAGTGAGCTGCAGCAGCTCAAGAATGAGCACATCCACTTCTTTCATTCTGATTATGCCTCTGCTATTCCTGCACACAGATGGAGAGAGGGAGCAATTCCCAAATATCCTCTACCTACTAGGAACTTACAGAGGCTGTCAGCGACCCGAGCTGCCAAAGTTCCTTCAGAGAAGTTTGTGACATCTCAAAGAAGATGAGCAGAGTGGAATTGTCCTCTAACACAGGCATCTATTGCACCAGGAACACTGAAGGGAGCTCACCTGTGGCAGTTTACAGAGCAGACTCAGAGCAATTGCTCCAGAGCCACAGCCAATTTCCAGGATCACAAGATGAGGAACAGGAACTGGGAAACAGAGGGCTGAATTCTCACATTTCTGAAATTCTTCCTCCACAACTAAAGAGACAAGGTCCTACGAAAACAAACAAACAATTACTAAGGGAGCTGTTTTGACTCACACCTTTGTGATCTGAAGACTGAAGTTTAACTTTCTTGACTCTGTACCCAATGCAATGTATTTTTGTTGCTAATTTTAAAAACACAGATGGTAGTAATGGAACATGCCAGAAGTCACTTCAGCTCCATCTGCCCCACAGGGTGCTTTGATTAGTGACCAAATCCTCCGGATACAATTTCCCACAGATCCTCTGAAATCTTCTAGCACTTTTGGGAAAAACAATAACCAAACAGCTGGAGCATATTATCTTCTGCAACACCATTTACTCCAAAATTTTTGCTTTCAGAATTTGTAAGCTTCAAAACTTGAGATTTCTACACAGTCTCAGTATGGTAGGCGACCAGGAGGCAGTTGCACAGCTCCTAATAGCATCTAAACCAGTCATCCAACTTGCAGATGAAAAGTCAAGGCAATGAGTTAATAAATGATCCAAATGAGCAGCTCCCTGCATGGATTTCAGATTGTGGACTCCTACCACATTTTGTTGCTATAAAGTCACATGGAAAAGATTTTCACCCATGCTCTTGGATCTGTATGCAGTTCTGCCATTTCTACCCCCTCCTTCGCATCAATCTTTTCTTTTTTAAATCCCTTTGCCATGTTACATAAAATCCAATACAGCAGGAGAGGTCTCAAAGATTTCTAAGGTTTGTGAAAATGAGATAAAAGAGAAAGCACACATCTGCCTCCCTCTGACTGCAGCAGAGTCAGAGTCTTCCTTTGTTATTCACTGGAGAAAACTGTAAGATGGAAACCTTATGAACACCTTGAGTGCATCAGCAGCTCAGCAGGTGCTCTCAGATCCCTCCCATCCTTGTGCTTTCAGGGCACAACAGCATACACAAGCCTTCCTGCCCTAGGTGTTCCAAACATGGCTAGGATTCTCTACTTGAGAGGGCTGCTTTTGGATCTCTCCTGTAAATCCAGAAAGTTTAACAAAATTTACAAAAAGTAACTGGAAAAGTCTGCAATATTTAAAAGGAACAAGTCCTGGCAGGCAGGTCAGCTTCTCTTTCACTTTACAATGACTTTTGTAAGGAGCCTGAACTTGACGGGCTTGTGCATAAGGGCAGAAGCCTTTCCTTGGATCTCTCACCCTTACTGGGGCGCACCATAAGAGATGCCTTGTGCAAAGCTCCAGTATTTCTGAAGAGATTCATAGCTGTTGGTCATCCTTTGTGACACACCACTCCACATGTGCAGTAAGTGGGAAGGGAGATGCAAACAGGTACAAAAACAAAGTGTTCAGGTAGATGAGCTTCAATGAACCATCCCTGGAGCACGCAAGTCTGGGGACTGATATCTAAATATACTCAGCCAGGGATGAGAAGCCACATCACAATGCCCTGCCCTGGTAACCGTGTCATTACTGGCATTGCCCTCAAATAGGAGTTTTGCTAACAGCCTCCAAACTCACAAATTCCTCACTGCTGCTCTAGGATTCCTTTCCTAGACAATTATGGATGAAAACAGTCTCACAGGCCCCCAACCTGGAAGAAACTACCACAGGACTCAGACAGCAAAAGGGAAAAATAAACACCTTATCTACCCACTTCTGTGAGAAGTGGCTTTGGCCATTCAAACAGCTCCAGATGAATCAGCCTGAAAACACTCAGGCACTGCAGTTGCAGCTGCTTTGGCAAAGCAGGTGAGGTGCTGAGGATTCCAAGACCACAGAAGAAAAGGCACATAAAAAATTCTGCTTGGCTATTAAGTCACTTCTTCAAATACCAGCCATTTCTGGACACTTACAAACATTTCCTGGAAATCTCCACAGTAACTCAGAACCATCTGTTCCCAGAGTAGCACAAGTTACTGATTACAAATGTCCAAATATGACTTCCATACACTAGAACTATTCTAACCATTTATTAACTTCCTTAAGGTTTCTCATTAGTAATTTCAAGCTTGAAGGGTTTGAGTGGAATGCCTACTTTACACATTCCACAGTGAAAGCATTTTAGTGTGCTTGCCAAAGCTCCCATTTAAACATGACTGATTTCAGGTTTTACCACATAAAATATAAATAAAATGGGACGTTGATATTACTTAGGCTTTGTGTCCTGCTTTCTGACTGCCTTACCTCATTGTCTTGGTTATTTCATTTCAATGCTTACTGAGGCAAAGGCTGGTTTTCTCATAACACACATTTACCATAATAGTACAAAAGTAAAAGACATAAAAAATAACAGGACAACCTTAAGGAATAGCATCGTTTTCCAGACATTAGTAACTCACTACCATAAAAGGTTGAATAATTATTTTCAACCCGATTGACCAGCAAAGAAGATGATGTCTTCTAACTGGCAAACAATCAGGAAAATCCAGCAACCATGACACAGAGTATGTCCAGTCATCCCACTACCATTGCCACCAGGTTTCAGGAATGATTAAATTATCAAAGATTGTTTTGAAACCATATTAATCAGATTCTTCTCAGTATTTTTTCATCTTCTAGCAAATGATCCAGCCAAAATCTGTGCTTCTCCAATCACATCATCACCTCCAATATAAATTGATCAATTACAGCACTTTGCAGAACACAGCAGAGCCCCTTTCAAATCTCATCTTGGAAGACGAAGTATTTCTGGCTGAGTATTACAGTGCTCATACAAAGACTATAAAATACCCTGCAAGTCAGACATTCCCAGCCTTTGCACATGAATCTGACTGGAACCACAGTGAGAGGAAAGCAACAAAGAGGCCAGTGGTGCTAAAAGGAGATGCCTGTGACTGGCACAGAGAAACTGGGGCTGCGATAACAGCAACTGGCCAAAGGCTGGGGCCTTTACTGGGTAGGATACCCCATGTCTTCTCAGACTGAACAGATTCAGAGCACAAATGCCTGCTAATGTAATGCCAACATTACCAAAAGCCATTTTAACCATCAGTTTGATCACCAGCTTTGAAGGCTGAGATACGAAATTACAGAATTTCCACTGGGAAATAAAACACTTCATGACCCAATTCCATATTTGCTTACAGCATGCCAATCACTGGGTAGAATGAACTCTCAATTGTTGAGTTATTAACATTCAAATTATTGCTTACAGTATAAGTCATTATTGTCAGTTACAACCCAAATCACAAGAAAAAAATTCTGCTAACCAGTACTACAGGTACTGGCAGAAGTACTTTCATCCTGGAGCCTGGTGTACAGACAGACATCAGTGTGATAATTATCACACATCAGTGTGATAATTGTATTAGAATGGGGAAATGGAACATTTTGAAGAATTTTTCTCCTCTAGTCTGTGCAAGGAGCTCCCTCCTGCAGCAAAAGTCAGTTTTGGAAGGAGTGAAGGGACTGAATGGCAAACAGACAGAACCAGAACGAATTTAAAATCCTCTGCAGAAAAGCAATCCTCTGCTTTCACTAGCAATGGCAGCAAGTTGGAAGGGAAGAAGGGTCCCCTACATGGTTAGGGCAGCACCATGATGGAGCTGGTGACACCTGTATGCAAGGACAGACTGCACATTTCATTCCATACATAAGTAAGCAGAGGTGTTCAAACAGCCAGGAGGAAGAGACAGAAGTCACATAGAAAAGTCGATTCAGTAGCCTCTGTTTTAACTTGAAGCAAATCTTATGTATGGTCATAAACGAAAACACATGATGTTTCACCTCAACATGAGAGAAAACTTCTTTACATTGATGGTGACAGAGCACTGGAACAGCTCCCCAGGGAGGGCACTAAGTCTCCCTCTTGGAGATATTCCAACCCCACCTGGACACATTCCTGTGCCACCTGCTTCAGGTCACTCTGCCTTGGCATGGAGATTGGATGATCTGCAGAGGCCCCTTCCAACCCCAATTGTTCTGTGATTCTGTGATTACCTTGTGCTTACATGTACAGGGGACATAAATATTTGCTTATCATGCTACCTAACTTCCAGCACTGAAGAGGCTCTCAAGCTTTTGTCTCTTAGCCAAACCACTCACAGGCTGTTCTCACCTTGTGATTCCAGGAAATCTTGCTTCACTGCCAGATTCACCCTAAGTTCACACTGTCATTTATTTGGATTCCACCCCCCACCTTCTCTCTGAATGCAACAAATGCAAAACTTCGTGAACACCTCCAGCTTCCCCTGAGCCTCTGCCTCACCCTTCCATCCACAAGTGCAGCTCCCCAAGGCCCCCCAGCACCCTCTCTGGTCTCACAGGCTCTTGTGGTGTCACCTCTGCCCTGTGGCCAGGACTCTGGTTCACTGCATTTCTTAGAACTGCAGCTGCACAAAGCAGCACGAGGCAAGGGGCTGCCAGCACCCAAACCACAGAGGCTGCACAGCTGCAGCCCAGGCAGAACCAGCACAGGCTCAGCTGGGTTCCAGCCCCGAAAGAGTTGGGAGGAGGCGGCAGAGATTCCTGGGCTCAAGGCTGGCTGCAGAGCTGAGCACAGGGACAGAGCTGAGGGGATCCTCTGCTACAGCCCAGCAGCCAGGAATGACCCATCATGTGTTTCTGCCATCAAAAAGGACAAATGAACTAAATAAAACAAGAAGTAGTAAGGAACGGGAAAGGCAAGGGTGGAAGCCACAAATTACTACTGCATTCCCTACAAGCACCCTTTTTCCACACCCCAGGAGAAAGCAGGGAAGACAAAGTTTCAGGGGTAAGAGCCAGGGGGGTAGGAGACTCTAAATTCCCAGGTCAGTCAGCTGAAGAAGGAAAGCAAAAAAACCTAGGAAAGCCCTGGTAACCTTCTCTCTGCTCTTGCACACTTCCTGGGAATGTTTCACTTATTTGTGTGCTTTCCAGAAACTTCTGTTCTCAGAATCCAGGACTTTCCATAGAACCTGATCTGATATTAACCCAATCACCTCTCCCATCTTGTTTGCCCACTTGGCTGCCAATCAGCACACGACAAACACCAGGAAGCCAAGCTGGAAAGTCAACTCCACAGCAATGGCCCTAGAAAATCCCTGCCACATATCCCACTTCCAAAACCAAGCCACCAAACCAGCCCTCTGCTTCATGGGTATGCAGGGGTTTTGTCCTGGGCTCTTCTGCCTGGCATTATAGTAGGAAGCAGAAAAATCACAGAATATTCTGAGCTGGAAGGGACCCACATGGATCATTGAGTCCAGCTTTTAAGTGAATGGCCCATGAGGGGATGAAACCCATGGAACTCCCACTATAAATGTATGGGAATCAAAGCACCTGAGTAACTCCAGAAGAGCCACTGATCCTGAAAGAAAGGGTGGCTTTAGGCATTAGAAATGACAGACAAGCATGTCAAAGTATACCTAGTACTGAGGAAGGGGTTTGGCTACGGTCACACAGCAGCAGCTCCTAATGTCAGGGCACACGCCATGTGCTGCTTCATCTGTTGGAGCAGAGGCTGTGACAGCACCCAGAAATGACTTTACCAACAGGCAGCAACCCATATGTGCTCATGCCCAAGAGAAATTACCACAGCTGTCACATCTAAATTTAGCCATGCCTGAAGGGCAAGATTGGATCCAAGTCACTGTACACTGGCTGTACCTCAGATGTCCAGCACAGAGCTCTAGCCAGGCACACCCCTCCAGAAGAAAGGCATTTTCTTTCTCTGCAGATACAGGTATTGACCACTGCCAGACACAGCATCTAGACAGATGCACGAGTCTAGCTTGCTAATCCCTAGCTCTAGCTACTTGGATGTTTGAAAAGAGCTTGGATTTCCCCCCACAATGTGGGAATCTCCTTGAATCCCATCTGTCACAGCCATTTTAGAGCTTGTTTTTCTCCAGTGCTTTCACTGCTGATGAGCTACAGGACTCAGTGGAAACGCATGGAAACAGGAGGCTCCTTCAATCACAACAGGGAGATTAAACCCCCCCCAAAAATATAGGCATTAACAACAGAGAGATCTGTGAGAACATATTAGAAAAGTCTATATAAGTTAACCTGGGGGACAGGTTTGTGCATGACTTAAGAGAACAGCTGCTGCTTTCCATGCCTTCAGCACAAATTTTAGCTTTAAATTTACGTTTTCTGTCTGTCCTGAAAAATCACCAACTTGGAAGTAATTCTCTGCACTAGCACAGTCTTGTTTTCTTGCATAGTAAGCCAGCAGAAACTACCACCACAGTTCATCTTGGCCAGTCAGCCAGGAACAACCCTGTTTCTTCCATCATTTCCTTTTGAACAAGAAGAAATCTGTCCGGGGAAAACATTCTGTCCTGATTTTCAAGTGGCCAGCAATAGACTCTTGCTACGCTGTTTCAGCATTTAATTACACTCTCTGCTGAGATGTGCACCTTTTCTTCTGGCTTGCATTTATAGTGCTTATTATACACTTGTCTGTGAAACCAAAGAGACTTCAGTTTTCAAATTTCTGCTGTCTGAGCCAGATAATTTACCCCCAAGCTTGTCTTTGATGAGCTAGACAGTCTTCAACAACAAGGCAGACTTTTTCAACCTATTAATCCACATACTGTTTTTTCTCCAAATCTAATTTTCCACTTCTTCCTCAAGCAGTCAGAAACATAACTGGACATAATAGTTCTGCAGCTATTCCACTACTGTAATACTCATTACTTCATGCTGCTATGTGCATGTGGCACTCGCCTGTCCCATGTGTAAGGATCCCATCAGCCCACTGGGCAGCAAAAAGTGGGTGCTCCTGGTCAGCCAATATCCCTAAGACAGTGGTGATCCCAAATCTTTCTCCAAACCCTTCTGGCAGCACAAGTGCCTCAGCCACAAGGCACAGGCTGCTCTATTTGTCTCTCTCCCTATATGATCTTATTAAACACTTGTGCCTAGCTCAAAGAGAGATTCCAATTGCTCTGCAGAAACAACAGGCTCCCTTCATGATTTCCATTCCTCAGCCTCTGTGCCACAGCCCATCTGCAGAAAATATTTTTCTCCTCCAACACATTGATGAAGTATTGCCTATCATATGGGCAAAATCTGATCTGTGAGGCCACAACAGCAATGCTCCATCTTTAGCACATTTGCTTACAGCTCCATTTTGAGAGATAGCAGATAATTTCTGATTTATTAAATAATGCTCTACTGCATTTATGTTTAATACGCCTTATACAAGTCTACACATATTTCAAGAAAGGACTTTAAGCTACGTCAAGACAGGGCACTATCAACCTTCTCATTTCCCAAACTGGAAAACCCATTACACAGAAAGGGGATGCAGCCTTCCCTTGAAGAGACAACTGCTCAGAGGCAAAACTATGAAAAAAGCCAGTCTCCTGACTCTTGATTAATGGCTGTACTTACTAGACAGTGTAACCTTTAGACATTTCCAAGTAGTATCCACCTGTGGTAAAGAAATTAGGGAAATGAAAGGACATTTCTGCATCAAATGCTTCCTTTCAGCACTGATTGTAACAGAAAATGTGTCACTGCTTTGACATAAAGCACTGGAGAGAGAGAGGGCCCACCTTGCTATCTGTTTATTTGCATATACAGGTCAGGAAAATAAAATTCTCCCTCCTCTGTGTGCTGGACCTTCTTGAAAGTTTAATGATTATGTTTATCTAGAAGTTAAACTTCATGAAAGGTTTTTCAGAGTCAATCTTTGACTCAAGTGCTTTCATAGAACACCCCACACAATGAATGCCATTCTACAGGCAGGCGCAAGGAAACGCATTGACTTCAGCTTTCAAGCATGTTATCATGGGAAAGAAACAACCTATTTTGGGAAACAAGCAAAAGAGCTTAAAAATCACAGGTGGAAAAAGAATAGACAGAGATGTAACTAAAAATTACAAATGCTGTAGTGAATTATTTAAGTGTTATATAGTAAAAACTAAAGATTTTCCTTTATGCTTAAATGAGCAGGCAGCACTAAAAGCAAAGAATACACTTTTCCCACCTACAATACAAGATTTGCTATCACATGATGCCAGAGAGGTTAGACATAGACAGACTCCAAAGAGGATTAAACGAATCAGTGGGGGACAGATCCATTAGCAATTACGAAGTAGGATGGCCCCAAATCCAGCTTTGGCTAAGAACAGTCCTTAACTGCTGACTGTCAAGAGAAGAAGGGACTCTTCCACACCCACCTTTTCTCTTGTCATTTGGCTCCCACCATCTGCTATAGGAGCCAGGATCAACAGCTGCGAGGCACAAAAGATGGCCATTTTTGTTGCCACTGAACAATTAAGCCTTCTCAGAACCACCAGAAATCCTGGGATAACGGATAGGAAATCGAACCGTCAGGAACTCGGCGAGCGTGAGCCTGGAGCGCCCTCTGGGGGTAGCAGGCGGTGTGCCGCGTACCCCACACCCTTCCCTCGGAGGAGGCCTGGACCAAGCCAAAACTGTCCCTAACGAAGCCATGGTGAGGATCTGAGACCCTGCAGTCACCCGGGCAAAAAAGGAATGACATATCCACGGCTGGCTGAATTCTCCTCCTCTTTGTCCTATTTCTCACAAAGCAAGGCTTTCTAAAATTTTAGAAGTTCAAAAAAATACTTGCTTTGGGGAAAGGTCTTTCTTCTCCATTAATAGTGAGGGAGCAGTGTTGAGACAGGGATGCCTTGACATTACAATAATCACCTAACAAAGATAATTAATTGTGTACACCCCACAACCTTGGTCCAAACATTCCTCAGTGCAGAAGCCTGGTTCTGGTGCCACAGGAGGAAAGCTGGGAGGATGCCAAGTTCCAAAGGCCCTCACAAACCCACTCAGCACTCGCAGCAGCCAGTCCAAAGCTTTCCTCTCAACAGGTCAGAGCTTGAATAGGGCCGGCTCTTCCCCTCATTTTGGCTGCCTGTCCCCTCCCCAGCCAGATTCCCATGGAAGAGAAGAACGAAGCCACATGTGCTGCAAAAATATTCCCAGAGGGAGCGAACAGGAGAGGGCTCAGCTACCAGAGAGAACGAAATAGACGACATGGGGGCAAATTTCACACAGGACAGAATCAAGCAGACAAGGGAGCTTCTCTCTCTGCATGTATCTCTGTCCCCAGGCCTGAAACAATGCTTGTGGTTTGGGTCATGCTGTGTTTAATTTCATGCCATTACCAAGGCGCTGGGAGCAAGAGTCACAACCCTTCTGTTGCAACCAGGGAACAACATTCTGTGTCATAAACATGGCTCCCCTTCTTCTCAGACTCAAATCAACTCACAGGAGCACCTGCAGAAGCTACATACAGAAAATTAGGAAGAAAATTCTGAAGCTGCCTGTGTATCTGCACTAATGAGTCAGTTTAGGGAGTCACATTTTCTCAGCCAAAAACAAGACATGTGACTTGTGTGTGCAGTCACAGATAAACTTGAACCTGGGATAACAATTAACTGCTTCTTAAAGAACAAGGATTATTTTCAGAAATTATCTGGTGGAAGGTTTCAGTAGTACTGGTTTTAAGAACACTGCAGAGAAATTCTAAACAAAAGGAAAGCAACAGATGCAATGAGCTTTAATATTTCTGAAAGCAGGTATTTCCACTGCAGTTTTCAAGTCTAGTGAAGGCTGAAAAAAATTACTCTGATGAAACAAAACATAGACAAAGCCCAACCCAAACACATCACACAAAGTCAGATTTTACCAACCCTTCCTTCCAGCAGAAGGAAAGGATCTGGACACCACTTTGTGCACAGGCTACACACATGACAGCTCCTGGGAGCAGCACCAATCTACAGCCATGTCCTGCCAGGTGCTGCTGAATAGCTGGAATTTGTCCCCATGGCTCTCCTGTCACAGGAACCTCCCCAGCACATCACAAGCAAACTCTCTGTTGCCCACAGAGCTCCATTCCTGTATCACGATCATAAACTTCTGGTCTTCCATAGTAAATGTGCTAAAAATGTGCCCTCATAGTAAGTTAAGTGACACAACAAATAAAGTTTTGCCACAGACAAGTCTGGGTTAAGCTGTTTACACTCCATTTTTGTACCACGGTATGTTAAGTGGTTTCAAACACAGCACTGCACTCCAGTTTGGGCCAGCAGAGATGCTTTTACCAAAATCAGACGTGGGCTCAATTAACATTCTCAAGCATTGGCCAGCCCAGCTTCCACTCCACACAATAGGCCTTTGTTTTGAGCCTGGCACTGCATGGGGTGAAGAACCAGAGCACAGCTCCAGAGGAAGCATCACCAGCAGTTATTTTGACTTGCAGAACATACAAGTTCTCCCTGATTTCAAAGCTCCCATTGCATCCATTAACTAATTGGGATTTGAAGCTTGGAAATACCCTCTTGAATCATCCAGAGCAGAAATACTATTGACAATAACAAAGGCAACCATGACTGGCTCCAACTGGCAAAATTATTCCTTGGAGCTCCATCTCCAAACTCAATCACTATACAATGATCAAGCCAGACCAGGCAGAGAGCTCCCAACTTCTCTGGACACAAGTGTCGGCACTATGATTTAGGGCCCAGCAGATTCTCCATGAGGTGCTGCTGATGCCCCACACCAAACCAAGACTCTGGTTCTAAATATTCTTCCTCTCTCTGATGTTACAGGATGTCTATGTTGTAGCTGCGCTGACCCCACTAAATGCTCCGGAAACCCCCCAAGGATTTTAGTAGCACCTTTTTCCTCAAAGGGCACAACAGAAGCACAGGTTGTCTTTGTCCTTAAATTTCTGTTTAACTTCTGCACATTACAACAGGCAAACAGTTGAAGAAATCACTACTAGACTGAAACAGGTTTAAGCTTCTGAGACTCATAAATGGACACGGTAAGAAGACCACTTCATCTCCAAAAGTTAAGACAGGCTCCAAAAGAAAACAAATTCTCAGAAGGTAAAAAACCCCAAACCAATTCAATATAAAAACAAACAAAAAGCCCACCTCAGAAATCCTAAGTGCTCCTGAGGACTAGTAAACAAAAAGGTTCCTTGCTAGGATGGCCCATGTGCTGAAAGCGAAAGCTAGGCTACTGTCAGGGCAAGTGTCATCATGTAGATCTTAAGTTCTTCCATAGTAGTAGGAATCCTGGGGAACACGGAGTTCTAACTTGGTTATGTATGGCTGTCCTTTGCATTCTTATGACTGACAGTCACATTTAATTCCAGCCCAGGTCAGAACTTACCTTTCAGTTTCCTGTACTTGTTCAGAAACCACTATGGAGCCATGAGACAGATGGTAGGTGCCACTTCCTACCAGCCAGCACATGGACACTCAGGCTCTCTGGATTCCATTACTCTTTTCCTACTACTGCAGGGTTCTGCTGGCAACCTCTGGGCAATGTTTAGATTCCTGCATGCACTAAGCCACTGGGATATAGTAGTAGATGTTTTGAACTTCTCAAGAGCCCTTACTATAGCAGAACTAAGGAAAGCAAAGCCACATCCTTCCATCAATGGCCATTGATTTCTGTGTAATTAAGGGATACATCAGCTTGCAACATCCCTTCCTCTGAGGCAGGAGGCAAAGGTTACCGGCATCAGTTCCAGATCACAAGCTTTGAATCCCCTCCATTCTAAAGGAAGTGGAGTGTTTTGATTTCCTGATCACTGCAGCCTCACAACATACAGGATGCCTTCACAGCAATGCCCCGATTGTATCATGTCATGTAATCCACACATCCAAGCCTGTCCCCACCACATTCCCCATATTCATACCTCCGTTTCAGGCCGTGGAATAAATACTGGGGGTCTCATCTTCAGGGTCAGGTCTTGGAAGTCCCACTCTCCAAGCACATACTGCACTGGCATCCTGCAAAAGGAGCGTGAACGCTTTGGGACTGCACTGGGTGGCCAGAGGCGCTCTCATGCCATGCTCTCCTCATTGCTAACCACAGCCCCTGCCAAGGGCCAGCAACTGCATGAGCAATGTGCATGTGCACGCTGAGGGAGCAGGGGGAGCTCCCTTCCCACAGCCCGGTTTGTTATCAAACACTGGAATTGGGAACTACAGGTCAGTCAGCCTCACCTTGATACTGAGGAAAGTGATGGAACAAAGAGCCTTGAGGCTGTGTCCAAACACGCCGAGTGCAGGAAGGTGATTGAGACTGGTCAGCATGGATTTACAAAGGGGAAATAATTGCTGAATGAGCTGGTAGTCACCCATGACACAATGACCCGTTTGGTGCATCAAAACCACGTCCTGACTTTCCCTAGGGTTCTGACACTGTCTCCTATACCATCCTCACATACAAGCTGATGCAGTATGGACTGGATAAATGAGGTGGGCTGGAAACTGACTGAACTGTCAGGCTTGGAAGGCTGATTTCAGCAGCACAAGGCTCAACTGAAGGCTGATTCCTAGTGGAGTACCCCAGAATCAATATCCCATAACGCCTTACTGGTCTGGGTGAAGGGATAGAGCACCCTTAGCATGCCTGCAGTGACATAATTAATTGGAAGGAGTAGTTAACAGACCAGATGGGTGTGCAACTTCTCAGAGAGACCCCTGGAGAAATTGGCTGACAGGAATCTCATAAAATTCAGCAAGGAGTAATACAAAATCATATAAACTGGGGAGGAACAACCCCATGTACCAGTAAAGGCTGTTGCCTGAACAACTGGACAGTGGCCTTGCAGGTGGACATGCTATATCCCTCACTTGAATCACCATGAGACACTACCACAGCACAGCTGCCATCTGTTGCCACTCTCCTGGCTGCTTTTAGGCTGAAGGAAAGCACTCCAAAGGAACAGGTACAAGAGGACGCTCTTACCTTTGTAGCCGCTTGTGGCTCAGCTGCTGGATTTGCTCCTGCTGCAATGCTGTAAGTGGAGTGCGGAGGCTTTTGGAATCCAGGCTCTGAAACTGAAGACAAAGTCACTTTAAAACCTGCCCACCTGTGCCACTGGAGGGTCCTCTGCAACCCTGCCAAGGGCATCCACCAGGGTGACACAGGATGCTGACAAACACAATTGCCTGGGACTGCTGGAAACCAGCTGGAGAGCTATCAGAAGAACCTATCTGCATGTTTAGAAACAAACCTTTACAACTGTTCTTCTGCTACTTTTTGGGGTTCACAAGAATAATTAAAATTAAGAATCACTTCATCAGGCAAGTCAGGGTGGATGTTTATGTTACACTTCACTGTCTGCAAAAGACAGCTTTTAAGAGACCCCTGAGTGTTCTACTGGCAATAACAAACTACCCCTCACCCCCTCTGCCATCTAAGGGAGGATAAGTTGTCCTACTCCCTCTAAATGAGATAAAAAGGTAAGAGATTCAATCAAAATGAAAAAGTGAGAAGCACACACAGACCTTATTATTTTCTTATTACTTAACTGTTTTTGCTCCCAGGACAAATGACACAATATATTGACTGGATTCTCGTGCTTCAGGGATCCCATTTGTCTCGAACACCTTCTGCCAATAGTTGACCGTATCAGTGGCAGTCACGAGCCCAGGTCCTGCACTGCAGCTCTGCCTCAGAAACAACTGCCTCGGACTGAGGACAGCACCTTTACTTGGAGCCCCTTGCCACGGCACACACTGAGGTGGGAGGCTCAACAACTTCCTGAGCAGTGGATGGGTGAGGCATCTCATTGTGACGAAGTTTCTGAAGCTCCTGGCTTCCACACCTGTTCTTTGTGGCCACCTACTGATCTGTCAGTGCTGAGGTTCACCTGGTGCTACCACGGGTCACTGGCTAAGCACCAGCTGACCACAGTCAGTGGGTTCTCCACAGGGCAGCATTTGCAGCTCTTCTAGGCTAGAAACAAGGCAAGAGAAGAAACTGAGTTCCTCGAGCTACTAAATAACAGGTTCCCCTCTGACAGAATGCAGACTGCTTGCCCCAATCCCAGCCCACAAGCACAAAACCAATTACTCACACCGTACCAGTAACAAAGGACGACCCACAAAAAAGA
Source organism: Irena cyanogastra (assembly GCA_013397155.1). Taxonomy (NCBI): domain Eukaryota; kingdom Metazoa; phylum Chordata; class Aves; order Passeriformes; family Irenidae; genus Irena; species Irena cyanogastra. Next base: position 455,345 of record VWZV01004333.1, read on the forward strand.
CTCACGTGACAGTCAACCAGCTCAGCCCTGCAACCCACTTCTTCCCAGAGCTGCCCATCTCCAGAAGTCAGAGGCCAGTCCGAGCCCATGGCAGGGCAGAAGCGAGCTGCCCACACACAGGCACAGCTCTCCTGCCTGTCCTCGGTCCCAGAAAGCCACTGACACACCAACCTTCAGCTCAAGTCCTAGGCTCTTCACCCCACAGGTGGGTCACCTTGGTTTCCCTGTAGGAAGACCTTCAGTCTTTCCTAGATTATTTCTTTTATTCCTCTCTCTGTTCATAAACCACAAGTTGGAGGTTGGCAGGGATGGTCACAGATGACCTGGTCTTCATGGATCAAGGGTGTTTCACACTGTTATCACCCCCAGAGGGCAAACAAGAGGGCACAGAGCCAGAGCTGAACTGCTAAGAGCAGAGGAAGGAGAAAACCTCACAATATAATAGAAGGAAGAGAAACACTTGAAAGATGGAAAGGCCAGAAAGAGCAACCCCTGCTAGAGGGAAGTTGGTCTTTTATAGGAGAGAAGCGGCAGAGCCAGACAGAGAAGGAATAAAAACAAACAAGATGACTACAGGAGACAAAGGAAATGAAACCTTACAAAACAGCTGCTGCATATCACACTTGGAACTGTTCGAGACAAACAGAACAACAACCACATTTTCCTGCTGTGATCCATGAGAAATGAGGGCCCCTCTCTTTTCTGACTCACAGTCCCTGGAGCAACTATGGGTTTCCCTGAGCACTCATTGCCATTCCTCTATTGATGGCTGCTTTTCAACACTGTCTCAGAGAGGCCACAACCCCCTCTACTTCAATTTCTCCAAAAAAATCACCATGCAAACAATTACTGAGCAGCTGGCAGCTGTCCCCCAGGAATGCTGCTGTAGGAGAGCCGGGGAGACCAACTCGGCTTCAGCCAGGCAGATGCTGGCACCACAGCCCTCCTCCTGCTGCACAGGGAAACCCTGGAACAGTCAGGCCTCCATTGCCCTCCTTTGTAAAATCAAACACAGCCCTTGCTACAGGGAAGCAGCAGAAGAAATACCCTGCAGCAAAGATCTCCAGGTTATCTTACCTGCTACCTCCTAGCAAAGGGGTGGACGCTCTAAGAGCCCAAGGATCCCCTTTTTACCATCTGCATTACACTCGGCAGAGATACAAACACCCTCATGAAAACTTGCCTTTATGTAAAGTCTGTCAGCTACAGTACTTATTTGGGAAGCTTCCCATTCCAAGGCCCTGTTTACTGCTACAAGAGAAACACTAAAAGAATAAAGCATTAACAACCATTAGTGTTCTAAGGGAGGCAGAGAAGACTTTAATTGGCCGCAGTCAAAACAATTTGCACAGAAACACAGAATTGCTGGGGTTAGAAGGAACCTTTGGAGATCATCCAGTCCAGCTTCTCAACCAAGGAAGGTGACACAGGAATACGCCCAGGTGGGTATATCATATCTCCAGAGACTCCATGAGCCCCCTGAGCAGCCTGTTCCAGTGCCCTACCATCCTCAGCGTAAAGAAGTTCTTCCTAATGTGGAGGTGAAACTTCTTGTGTTTTACTTTATAGCCATTTCTCCTCATCCTGCTGCTGAGCATCACCCTCTTGAAAGCCTTCTTTGAGATATTTATATACATTAATGAGATCCTCTCTCAGTTTTCTCTGGACTAAACAGGCCCAACTCCTGCAGTCTCTCCTCATAAGACACAAACTCCAGACCCTTCATCATTGTTGCCCTCTGCTGGACCCTCTCCAGTGGCTCCTTATCTTGTCCCCCTTGATAAAGGAGACCTGCTACTTATGTAAAGCATGCTACTTGCATGCTATTTCATGGTACAAATACCTGTCTGCATACAGAGAGGAAGATTTCCCTTTCCCCTCTGCAGTTCCGTGGTTTGGTCCTTTCAGCCCCAGCCCCCACTCCCTGTAGCTTCACACGTGCACAGGTGGCTGTGGAAAGCCCGGCCATTCGCACTCTCGGCCCTGCTCCACTCACAGGCTTGAGCAAGGGCTGGAGCTCGCACTGTCCAAGTCCCGTTCCAGCTGCTGTCAGCGTCCGGCGGAGCCAGCGCCGCACAGCCCCGCGGCCACATCGCGGAGGGCAGCCAGGAGCTGCCGACCCGCGGCGGTAAACGAGCCGTATAAGCAGCGCCGGGACCGGAGGAGGCTCCTTTTCCAGCCTCTCCGCTTTCCCTGCACATGCAACACCATGAGCACGGCCGGGGGCTCCCTTCACCTGAGGGGAGAGAGAGTGGGCCCGGGGCTGCTCTGAGGCGAGCGCGCGCACAGCGACGCCTCACCTCATGGCTCCCGGCGCGGCCGAGGGCACAGCCTGCTCCCTCGGAGGCCGGAGCCCAACCGGCTCCCAGTAGGGCTGGGAGCACAGCCGGCTGCCTCGGGGACCGGGGCCGTGGGCAGCCGCCTCCCGTTCCGCGGCAGGGCCGTGAAGGAGCAGCCGCGCACGGACCCGTTCCCGAGCGCACCACCGGCCCGCCGCCGCCGCGCGCATGAGTGACAGCCGCGCCGACCAATCGCGAGCCGAGCCCCGTGGGCGCCGACCAATGGCCTGGGGCGGCGTGCGGCGGGGCGGGGCCAGTGGCGGTGCGCGCGGAGCCGAGCGGCGCGGCGCGGCCCGGCC
>VWZV01004333.1:458167-564345 GCA_013397155.1 Irena cyanogastra
TCCGGCTGCGCTGTCCCGTCCCTCCCGCGGGCACTGCGGGAACACTCGGGGTCCAGCCCCGTCCGTGTTCCGGGCGGGCCCGGCGGAGCGGCGGCAGCACCGCGCGGGGAGCCGGCTGTGAGCCCGCGGCTGAGCCGGCGCCGCCTGGGCAGCGGGAAGGGCCCCGTAACCCGTTATCCGCCCGGAAACTTCTCCTCGGCATGGGGAAGGATGGGGACTTCCCGCAGGGATGGAGTCCCGGGCAGCGGTGGAGTGGCACTGCGCACACGGGGACAGGGCGGTCGCTGCTATTGCAGTGTGTGCCAGAGCGGGGTCAGGAGCGGTGACATTGCTGGGGAAGGCCCCCGCGCCTGGGCCAGGGTGGCATGGGACCGTGCCCTTCTCGGACAGCGGGAGGGTGACAGCCGGGGAGCTCCGGGGCAGCGGGCGCACACGGTGCAGGCTTCCCCGCTGCCCTGGGGCCCGGTCAGCTCTGGAGAAGAGGTGGAGGAAGCCGGAAGTTCACCAACTGGGAAGCCACATCCCGTTGCCAGCAGCAACACAGTGCTGCTTGCATTGCTTAATTACTAGAGATACTTCATCTTGGCAAAGTAATGAAGAAACTATACTTGTTCTTATTCTTCATCCAGAGACCCTCTGACCCATCTTCATCCCTGTGACACAAATCTCTGTTCCTGTCACACCCAAAATGAAACAGCAGTACAGAGATTAAAACCAAGACTTCAGAAAAGGCTCAAGGTGGGGCCCAAAAATATTTTCTGCATCTCAGAAGTGAGCAGCACCTATCAGAGATCAGTTTGGAAATGCTGGCTTGGGTGAGAAACAAATGTGTTCTCCTTATTTGCAGACCCAGCAGAGCCCAGCACAGAGCACTCCTGGCTGTGTGAGCAGCTCTCTTGGTGCAGGCAATGGAACAATGCCAGCTGGCAGCAGCTGAGGATCTGGTTCCTCTTCTGTTCTATTTGTGCATGGACTATGCTGGAACCTGCCAGTGATAGGTAGTAGCTGTCCCTGGCCCTACAGCTGCCATCAGAGGCTTGGAGTGTGCCCAGCCTGCAGATCAGACTTCCAGCCCCAGGATGACAACTGGGAAAGGAAGGTGGTGGGGGAAGATGATCCCTCCCAGCTCTGCTGTGTAAGCCTTGGGCCCTGGGCCATCCTTGCACTCAGCCTCCCTATCTGACTGCAACCTGGACCAGGAGGAGCTGGGGAGCAGAAAGAGCCCTGTCTGAACCTGGAAGTGGTTGTGTAAGCCAGGTCAGAAACCTTTGACACAGGACTGCTTTTAGTGCTAGGTCTGTGGGCACAAGAATCCTTCAGCATGAACAGGAGCAAAAGCAAGAAAAAGAGCCCCCATTCTCCCTTGATCAGATTTTCAGCTGGCTCATTTTAACCTGGCCTTCTTTGGTTTTCAGAACTGACACCACATTCAACTGAAGGCCTAACCCATTTTGCTTCCAAAATTTGGGAGCTGTTCAAGATCTAGAGCCATACTCTGCAAAGCCCTTGGGCCTGCTTCACTCCTTTCACTTAGGCTATTTTTCCACTCTTTATTTCCTTGGTAGTGGCTTTTAAAAAAATGGGTATTATCATTATGGAAAGTTTCCCTGAATAGCACATATTGATGGATTCTGCCTGAGCAGCTGCTCGATCTGCTCAATAATTCCTTCCCTTTCCCTGCTGGGCTGTTGCTGCTGCTGCTGCTGTTGTTGTGACACTGATTTCAAATTTGCCATCTTTGTGCCCAAGTGTGCACTGCACCTGAGCTCTGCTGTGGTCAGTAGTGGCTGGAGAAGTCCAGGTGCCCTGTGGTTTAAGCAGAGTGCAGGGCTTTATGGTCAGTGAAGGGCACAATCCCCTTCAGCTGCAATGACTCATGACCCAGCACAATGTTAGGAGGGACCAGACCAGAACTGTTGTTATTCACATTTCTCCAGAAACTCCAGGGAGTTTGACAGCTCCCACAGTCTCCCAGGCACTTCAGAATTCCCCTTGGCTCCACAAAGTTGTTTCCAGGGGACTGAGACAGACCCTGCATGTGTAGCAAAGCATTTACCTGCTCAGGGAGCTGCAGGACAAGTGGAGGTGACTGCTCCAGCTGCTGACTGACCACAGCACAGCCTGGTGCTGCTTGCCTGGGGTGGTTTCCCTGCTCCAGTTGTTAGGAGCAGATGTTGATCACGCTGCAGTTGTGGACAGCAGTAAGGCCCCACAGTATGGGAACTGCACAGTAACCTTGCCTGGAATGGAACAGAGTGGAGCAGAACAATGGCTGGTTTCTCTTTGCAGGCACATCTTTTTCTATTCAGAGCTCACTAACCCCTCTGTCCCCGCTGCATTCCAGCCCAGAGATGTAATGTCTGCTAAACTGCAGGGAAATTACCAGAGAACTGCTACAGAAGTTCTCAGGTCAGCTCAGCTCCAGAGGTAGCTGTGTTTTCAGGGAAGCAACTGATGATCTAAAGTTACATACAGTGCTTTTATAAACAAAGTGTGCAAATACTTCCCACAGGCTCATCCCATGGTGTTTTGCAACTCTTGATCATTTGCACAATAGAAGTATGAAGCAATTAAAGCCTTTCATGTTCTCAGCATGAACAGATCTATCAAATTTCATAACTCCAGTCCAAAATTGGGCTAATTTTAAAATTAATATTGGTAATTGCCAGTGCATGACTAAGCTTGAGTGGGTGCTTTCATGAGGGATTGAGAAATACTCGGTGTCTTTAGATGGAGGGCTGATGCAACCCACCCTTTCCAGAGCACATGGGACGAGCAGCAGTGGGCCAATGGATAGTGCAGGGACTCACCACAGCAGGGAACTCCTACTTTGGAGTCAATAAAAAGCATCCTAGGATATGGATGCCTCACAACTGAGTGTCATTTTATTGGGTATGTTCCCACTGATAAAGGGATCAATACAACTTTCCAAAAATTAAAAGGAAGAGACAGAAGCAGGAAAATGCTCTATCCTGGGGCAGATAGAGACCACTTGGTTCAGCCTGGGGCACACCAGAGACAAGAGTTCTGAAGTTGTCCCCACACAGATCTCCAAGTGACTGCAAGGAGGCAGAGCTGGAGTAGTGATGGGAGCGTTATCACCAACTCCAGGTGAATCAGGCTTGACTTTGGGGGCTCTCAGTAAGCTCAAAAACCATTTTTCTTATTTTGAGCAGGCATTCAAAAACTGTGCTGCTGAATTGGGGAACGGTGGGAAAGGTTGTGCCTGTCTCCAAGAGCCCTGCACTGCTCATTTGTTCCCATTCTATCCTAGGCCCAGTCCCGTGTGGTTCCTACCCCGAAGAAAACCCATCAGTGGTGATGCTGCAGGAGAGGTCTCACCTGAGGGCCCCTGATTGGAAGGGCAGCTCTGCACTTCTGTAGCTGATGGGAGAGCATGACAGCTTGGTAACAGGAGCTACCAAGAGCTGGCAGGATGAGTTACAGCTCAGCCTCTGTGCATGACTTGCATCACAGCACCCCCACCACGGCCAAGCCAGACCCAGGGACAGCTCTGGACGTGACTGTACCACAAACAGCCACCATAAGCCCTGAGACTACCAGTTTCAACAGCACCAAAATCCCAGATATGGCCAGCACGGGACCTGGCATGAGCACCATGCTGCTTTCCTTTGGGATCATCACTGTGATTGGGTTGGCTGTAGCAATGGTAAGAGAGCCCAGCTAAACATTCCTGTCTCTTGAGGGTGGAGGGTGGCTAGAGGTTCTAGGACTGATTTGCACTGAATAATTTATTTGCATTCTATTAAAGTCTCACCCAAAACTGTTGGGAACTGATAGTTCCTGAGATTCCTTTCTTTTTAAGGCCTTTATCAAGTGCTCCAGTATTTCTGCAGTCTCCCTGAGGTCTGGTCCAAATGGGATGCTCAGCAGGCCTAGGAGCAGCCATATGTAGTATCAGTATTTGTTTTTAATAGCAATAGGAAGTTCAATTAAAAGGGAAAAAAGCAGATTCTGTTCTGACTTTTTACCTAGAACAGCTGCATTGATTTAAACCTTCTCTTGGGCCCCAAAAGAAAATTTATCCATATTAACTTTTCAAGCAAACTCTTGAAACCATGTTAGTCCTCCCCTGTGGACATGGGGTAATTCTTCTTGAATTAAAGTGGCCTGAATCCATCTTAGCAAGACTCACCCTGGACTGCATTTCCAAGGTTCTGCATGCTGGGTATCAGTCCTTGAGGGTTTGGTGTGTAACTAACCTTGCCATTAATGCTGTGGGCAGAAGCTTTCACAAACCCTAGTTCTGGGCCCACCACGGGCAGTACAAGGGCTGCAGCTCTCCTTTTATGTAACCAGATCATTTCCCTGCCAACAGAGAACAGAAGGTAGCAGCAAGCTCCCATTCCTCGTACAAGGAAGGGCTTCACTAATACAGCCATCAGAGGAGCCTACTGCAAAATTTCATTGCAGGGCCCAGGAGGAATTTTTCCAAAAGCCCCTAAGAAAACCTGGAAACGGTCAAAAGTTCCCAAGAGCAGCATCCAGCGTTCGTAGTTCTCAGAACAAGGCTGGGAGACCCAAAGCCTCCCTTTCTTCCCTGCACAGGCTGACAGAGGCAAGTCCCTGAGCATGCCCTCCCTCTTTGCTTCTTCCCTTTGTACTGGGGAGGGGGTAGCAGCACTTCTGTGCTGTAGGAAATCTACACATGAAAATCACAAAGGGAAGCTTTTTTCATCCACTCTTAAATTACAACATATGTCCTGCAGCCACAGAAATGTGCTGAGCTACACCTGATAATACACCTAATACTTCTACTCCTACTAACACACCTAATAACAGGCCACTGAGCACTTAGTGTCAGACATGATGTGCTGCCAAGCTCACAGTGATGCATATGAAGTGTCATTTTCGTTGTCACTTCTCCCTTCCCCCACTTTGGTGCACAGTGACACCAACTTTCTCTGCCTCTTCCCTGAAAATTCTCTTCTCAGCTATCCCCCATCCTGCTGGAACTGCTGTAATGATGCTTCTTTTTCTCCTTCAGGTTCTGTATATCAGGAAGAGGAAGAGGTAAGTAAGATCTGTAATTGGCTGAAGGGAACTGAGTGCTTCAAAATGCAGAGCGAGCTCAGGAGGACACAGGGAGATGGGGAGAGTGTAAGCATGGCTGTGTGAGAACATTGTGTGACTGAGGCTGGAACCTGCACTCCTGGGACTGGGCATCCCTCTGACACCAGAGTGTCAATCACTCCTCCACTGCTTTGGAAGGAGAATAAGGCTGAGCAGGAGGAGGTCAGGGATCCTACAAACTCATTACACTTCACCTATGAGATGCATCAAAACAGAGGAGAGGGTTATGGGTGTATAAAGAAGCTGGGAACTCCATCATGAAAGGTGTAGATCTCAGGTTTCAGCCATTCCCAGATTCCTATGTTTTCTAGCAGCCCAGGCAGTGACAACAATTGGCAGCAGCACAGTGCAGAGATGCAGCTTCAGCCCAGGAGTTAAAGTCTTAATTTCCTTGCTAAGCTCCTGGCTGAAAATAGAGAGGAGAGCAGCACGCAGGGGGAATCATGTCTTGGTTCTTCTGTCTCACAGCAGGGACTCTGGTGAAGATCCATAAGCTGTGGTACGTCCTCCCTCCCTCACTCCTTGGGGCAGATCTGGCCAGGCCACAGACTTCCAGAAAGTGCTGCTCCCCACTGTAAAATTTCCAAGCCCAGCCCCAAAGCCCAGGTCTGGGTGCTGCTTCAGGAGCAGCCAGTGCTTGGCCTGTGAAAGTAGCATTGCTGGAGATAATGGTTGTGCTGGTAAGCCCATAGAGAAGCAGGGGAAGAATGTGTCATGCTAACACTTGCCAAAATAGATACTTGTGGTGACACTGCCAGTAACTGCTTGTGTGTTTCCTTCTACTCCAAAACTCAGCTATAGCCAAAGGCAGGACTCAGTGTTCTCCCAGGAGCCACCCCATCCATCATCCATCTCTGAGGAGACCCTTTGAGTCTCCTTTGATTCATAGCTCTGTCTCTTGGAGCAATGATACAAGAGTAGAAACAGTGTTCACAGGCATCAGCTCCCTGTGAGAATCTCTCTCTTTCCTATTTTCTCTTTATTGTTTATTATTTTCTGTTTAATTTTATGTACTTCAGCCCCAGAGTTAAAGTACTCTTGGGTCACTGGAGTTTGAAGTGAACTGCTGCTGGCACTCTGTGCCATGGTAGGATGGGCTGGTGTGGGCAGAGGGACAGGGGGAGAAGTCACAATGTGCCAAGCTAGTATGTTCCACTGTTTCTTTTGTCCCTCCACATAAAGCCTGATCTTTTAAGGTCTGCAAGAACTTAAATCCTGATTCCTGTAAATGCCTGCCAACATAGATTAGTGATGGCAGCTAATCCCTGTAACTGCACTCTGGGTGTCTTCCACTCCTGCCAGCTGTGTGTAGTAGGTTCTTAGCCTCATCCAGCAAGAGCCACAGGAGCAGAATCCCTGTGCAGCAGGAGAAGCAGCTTGCAGAAAGCCTCAGCAGTGGGGTGGGGAAGCAGCCTGAGCCCTGTCCTTCTCAACCAAGCCTTTCCCTCCCCTCCCTCGGGCAGGTTGGAGAAGCTACGGCACCAGCTCATGCCCATGTACAACTTTGATCCCACCGAGGAGCAGGATGAGCTGGAGCAGGAGCTGCTGGAACATGGGCGAGATGCAGCATCTTCCCAGGCATCACAGAGCAAGGTAGGCAGCAACCACCACCAGTGTCACTGCAGCCACTGCTACCTGCACTGCTTTCCTACAGGGCCAAGGAGATTTTGTAGGGCTGCAGGGTAAGGAAGCCGTGTAAGACCTCAGGAGGACTTCCCTATCTCTACCAGCCCTGGAGGTAGGGACTTGAGCATTTTGGAGTGCTTAGGGTGGACTGAGGAGTCAGGCAGGTCTTTGACAGGAGGCTCTCTCCTGCCCAGTGTAACAAGAGGTAGGAGAAATTGGAAAGAAGGGCTTCTCACTACTGTTTGGGTCCAGCTTTACAGTGCTATCTCTTCCCTTTGTCACCACTACCACACAAAAAGCCTTTTTAAAAGAGCCAGTAGGGATGGTTGGAACAGGTGTCTCTTACCCAGTGACACAGCCTGTCCTTGGAGCAGATGTGCCCTTCCTTTCATGCATTCCTTTCCAGCTGCTCTGTGTTGCCCATGTCATCCCCTGCTTTTCCCATCCAGGAGAAGGAGTTCTCCCAAACAGTTCTCAGTTTCCACACACTTTATACCTTCAGAAAATCTGTAGCAAGCTTGGTGTGGGCAGAAAAGGAAAGGGGAAATAATAAATACAACTGTAATTATAAAATGCTTACCTTGAGACATTCTCGACCTGCTAAAGAGCTCAAAGGAGATGTGTTGGAATATGAAAGACAACCAACATGTGAAATATACTCGTTTGGAAAGCAGGAAATGTGGTGTAAAGCAAAGGATCTTGTCCTCCGAGTAGCACATATTAGGACAACATCAGATTCCTCTATTAATCCACATAGGGGGCTTACCTGGAGGTAGTAAAGGGGGGGAATTGTAAGGTCAGACTTAACCTCACCACAGTAAAAACCAGAATCATCCTCTCCAGGGACAGACTGGCCAGCAGGATACCTCAGATCCCTTTCGCTAATGCTTGGGAAGTACAAGGGTTTAAAGATTTAAAGTAAAAAAAAGAGGGAGAGTCTAAAACAACAGCTCAAGTTCAGGCAATGGCACATTTCCAGGCCTTCTTGATATCTCAAGCCTTTTCATGCTGCCTTGTATATATAAATAGTGAGACCCAGTAATCCAATGATGTGGGGATTTTAAACTGGCATGGATGTGCTGACTTACTTTCCAGCCTGTTGTATTTTCCTGTCACAGCCTTGTTAGGCAGGCAGCCTCCCCTGGCAGGGGTGAATGCCGTTCCAAGCGTGCAGCCTGTGCCTGAGCACAGCCCTGAGCCAAGGCAGCCGTGCTGGCTCTCAGCTCTCCTGCTCCCCTGCAGGTGCTGCTGACGAGTCAGGGAGCCCTGCAGAGACCCAGCCGCCTCGTGTTCACTGACGTGGCCAACGCCATCAATGCATGACCAGGACTGCCCTGCTCCGGGATCCTGCGGAGAACAAGGAGGATGAGGCCAACAAAGCAGTGACTTCCCTCAAGCATGGCTGATCCACTGAGCCCAGCTGGTCACCTGTTGGTTTGTGTTACAAATGGGCACAGGAAGTGCCATTGCTCTGGGAAACAATCCCTTTGTAAGGGCAGTGGTGATTTTCTGGTGTGTGTGTTACCACTACAAGCTCCTGCGTTCCATTTTCTGGGCTGGCACTGCCTGACACCACCTACCAAGCTTTGTGCTTAGGAACAGTGCCTGCTTTGTGTAGATTAACCTGTCAGAGCACAGAGCTGTGCTCTCTGGGTCAGGGAGGGAGAGAGGTGCACACTTCAGAGAACTTCTCCGCTGGCTTTGTGTGCCCAGGCCCCAGGGAAAGTGATGGATGAGCCTCTCTGTGCAGTGACCACAGCTCTGGCCAGTCCTGGGGGGGAACTGGTGGCAAAGCTTCCGAGCCAGGAGAGCTGCCTGCCCCAGCTGAGGGGTGACCTGGGGCACAGCAAGGAGAACACAACCATGAGATTATCCCCTCCCAGGCCTGGGGCTGCTGGTGAACGTGCACCAGGGTGGTGTTGAAGTGCGGGGAATTCACCAGCTTGAAAAAGTGAAACAGTGAACATTTGGCCAATAACATCTTAACCTGAGGAAGTGGCTGAATATCCCAAAAAAGAGCTACTGTACAGATAGAGGGGATTTCATACAGCTAGAGCAGGGACTATCTGCTACGTGAGTCCTGCTGCTGAGCTAGGAATAGCAGTACTTGGGCCACGAAGAGGAATTAAGCAGAACTAGGGTTCCAGTACCATTTATCCCTTCCTGCTTTGTCTCAGGGAAGTTTCTACAGTGCAGAGTGTTATCCAGGAAAAAAGATTAAGCTTTGAAATACTTTCTTTTAAAAAAGGAAAAACATGTATTGGCTCAACAACAGCCCAGTGTCCGCCCCCAGAGATGACTAACAGCTGGTTTGTACTTCCTTACCTGCCAGGACCTGCAGTCAGAGCCTTCTCTTCTTCCTGCTGAAGGGAACACAGAGCTTTGCGTTAGCCTCTGCTCGAGTTACCTGCTAGGAACAGGTAGGTGGGACTAGACAGGTAAGCCAGGGGTTTCCCTGTAGCCCTGAAGCATCTCTGTGCCTGTGCATCCTTCAGGGCTGCAGGAGGAAGAGAGAGCAAAGGGGTCTCTGGCCACCTGGGCATGTGGCAGTGCAGTGTGGGGGTCTGTTGGCTGCAAGCCTTTTGGTGGGCACTGGCCCCGAGTGCTGCAGACTACCACAGCAGCCAGGGACCAGCATCAGTGTCCAGCCATGCCCTGATCACTTCCTGATCTTTGTGTGGTTATGGGCATTTGTCAATCGGATTTTTTTCCATCCACAGCACCAGTTAAAAGGGAATCAGGGCAAGCCAAAAGTTGAATGCAGATCTAAAGCTTTATGGAAGGAGTTGTTTCAGAGTGGCAATTCAGGTATCATGTGCTTTGTTGCAAGTTTGGACCTGCCAGTTAGTTTTTGTTCTCCCAAATATTTTCTTTTCTTCCCCTGTGTGATTGTTTTCACCATATTCATTAAATGCAGACTCTCTCCTGGGCCCATGCCCCTGACTCCTGCAGGGCCCAGCTGCTTACCAGCCTTCCCTCTTCCAGCTTCCCTCAGGGCAGCTTTGCAGGCCTAAATTGCTTTAGTTATTTAGTATCCAGCTGTCTTTTTAGAACTAGGGATTTCTGGGAGTATATTAGGGGTTGGGGTGTGAAAAACAGCCCAGTCCTCATTGGCTGGAGATCTGGCAGGAGGCACTCCCAGGCTGCTGCTGTTTGCCCCCGGGGATGCTGCTGGAAGGAAGGTGCATGGGTACAAACACTCAGTATAATGCAGATTAGGTCCTCAGAATTTGGAGCCTGTCTGTGGGTATTCCCAGCTATCAGCTGAGAGACAAATACCTCCCAACACACACAAGAGCTCACGGAGAGCAGCCACACATCTGATTTCTCCCTTCACTGCCTGTCCCCTTTCCATGCTCTACAGCAGCACAGGGGTGCATGTGGCAGTAGGGCTGTCCAGCTGTCTTAAACTGCAGCATTTTCCCCAAAACTCTTAGGATTGGCATTTCAATGGTTGTTTTAAACTCAACAAAAGGCAAGTGTGAGCTGAGGTGTTTCCTCAATGCCTCAGCCCAGTGTGTCCCCTTCTCCCAGCTCAGTGTGCTGCAGTGCAACAACGAACATGCCTACAAATGAATTCTCTTGAACCCGTCTCCCTGTGATGGTAGGCTTTGTCCTGTGATGACTGCCCTTAGAGTAAAGAAGTACAGATAATACCACTAAAAGAATATTATGGGTAATTGCTGGGCTCATATTCTTTTCCTTCCAGAACGCCTCCTCTCACAGTTCTTGGATGTATAATTTAGCAGAAGCATTATGATGTAATTTAATTCAAGTGTTTCTGTGTTTTAAAGCATTGAAATATAATTAAACTATTTACATGAAAGTCTAGTGTGATTGCAAATGACAAGGGAAAAAGACAATTTCCCACAGAAACTGCTGGAGTGTTACCCCAGTATCTGCTGGTAATTTGTGTGTCGTGAATTCCCCTACTCTCTCAAAAACTGAACTAAATGTGAAAAACTTGGAAAGGGAAGCTCTGTGGGGGTCAAAGCTTTGTGTTCTACAGCACAGAAACTCAGATCTCTTCAGAAAGGCTTGCTGGAAAAGTCAGGAGGGCAGGAGCTTCCAGCTGCCAGTCCTGGGCAGCCAGAGTACAAAAGAAATCCTAATTTACCCTTAATCTGAATTCCTGTACAAACCAGGGGTTCATCAGCTCACCTGCAGCTCTGCCCACACTGAGGGGAGCAGAACATGATGACATTGTTGATGTATTTCGGATTTGCTCCTGCCTCATGTGGCCCACAGCCCCAAAACTTGGGAGTAGTAGGAAAGCTGTCAGATGAACTCAAGAGGCAGTGCACAGACAGAGAATTAATTCTATGAAAAGCTGAACAGCTGTACAGCCCACAGTACAGTGTGGGGGAGAAGCAGACTCCACTGTGGAGACTTCTGGGTGTACACATGAAGCAGAACTGGCTTGTGTGCCAATCAAGCCTCCAAGACACAAAAGGATGGAATTAGGCACCCACATTTGAGCTTAGGAGCCTGTCTGGTTTTCTCCATGTGTGATTCCTCACGCTCATTATTTCTTGTTTTCACATCAATCTGGGGCTGCTCCTGTACAATCAAATTTTTGTTTATAATCTCCAAAACTCCAGGTCAAGAGACACTCACCTTATCCAGCAATGTGTGTGTGTGCTGAGGGTGCTGCACAAGGAGGAGGCAAAGCAGGAGCCTGAGGGGCATTTGTTCAAGACCTTTATTTAACAAACTTCAAGGCTAATTTGCAAGTTGCCAACATTCTCTATGCCTTCACCAAAACCATTTATGGGAAACTTTCAAACTTTGCAAGACAACAGACCTCACTCACCTCCTGTGGTTTAACCAACTGTAAGGACCTCTTATTTTTGGCCAAGTCAGAACCAAAACTGCCTGCACTTAAAAACACTTGACATGCACTTGCTTAGAGGTAGCTTTGTCTACACAGAAAAGGTAATTAACTATATGGGAAGTAAAAACGTTTATAATTTTAAAAAAGACAATCCAAGTGATCCAGTGTGAGATCCCAGCTCCCTGAAGATGTCTGGAATTCTGCCCACCTTTCACAGGCATTGACTTCCGTTCTAATTCTCTGCATAAACATGGAAGCTGAAGTTCTGGATTGAGATTTCAACTACACACAGAAGAGCTCCTAAAAGAGTGGAATTCTGTTTGTTCTCCTCCAACATTTGCATTTTTATGCAAGTTCTTCACTGTGGTTTTTCAGCAGAGTGGTAAGAGGTAGCAAAGAGTAGATTTTTTTGGTTTGTGGTTTTTTTTTTTTTAATTTTAAGAGAAGTACTTTGCATGCACTTCCCAGAGGAATACTGCTGACCTAAAGCAGATGGATTTACTATCTAGCCAAGGCAGTTTGCACCCCTATTCCATGCCACCAGCTGAGAAAGGACTGACTGATGTCACAGGAAAAGCTTGAGATGTAATCCCTAATCCATTTAGAAGCTGAAGTTCCAGTCTCACACTGCAACAGCTATTGCTCTCAGGTAGAAGGGGTTAATTAAATAGGCAGTACAGCCTTGCAAACAGAGTACTGAACCTGCCAATTCAACTGAGAATCAGGCACAGAAATTGGTAAAATATTTTGGTCTGCTACTGGAATGGCCTTTGAATGCAGACATGAACTGCAGCTGAACTTGTGAGTGCACTGAAGAGCAGCAGAATTCAGGGGAGCACCAGCTGCACCTTCTCAGGTAACCATCAGCAGTACAGATCCACCTGTGCCATGTCCCACCTGGAGTTATTCCCATAGCAGGAGCTGGGGGTCAAACTCCTCCTTGTATCTGGCAGCACAGCTCATCCTATAGCACAGGATTTAGGTCAGTCCTGTGATCTAATCCATTTAGTCCTTGATTTCTCTGCTATTTGGTAGTGGAGGCACAGAGATTATCTGTGATGCTGTTTTCTGCTGTGACCACCAAGCTCCATACACAAGAGAGTACCCTTAGGGCAAACCAGATACCACACAGAATTAGGACTGGGATTCTCATCACTACTAAGCAGAATTAATGGGATCAAGGCTCATCAGTACTAAACTGGGTGGACTGGACAAAATCACCCAAAAGGAAAAAAAAATCCCACTTTTCTCCCCCATTATCTCTCCCTTCAGCCCTTCTTCTTAATTCTGCATACATTTTCTTGTGTTAAATAAATACTTGCCAAGGGAACAGAACTCTGATGAAAAGATAATAAATTAGTTCAATATATACAGCCATTTCACGGGTTTCTGCTGTGCACCACCATAATTTTAAAGCCAATTATGTTCTGTTTAAATATTTAACACTGTAAAGCTAGCCAATTTTACATCCTGTCAGAGGTAATTGAAATACCCACTTTGTCCCTTCAATAGGCAGGCAGAACATCCAGGAGATGGAAAATACCACCGGGATTTCACTATTTGCAACTGGATATTGGAAATACCCTCAATTCCTCAGAATTGAACAAGTTCAGCTCTGACACCAAAAGCACAAATCTGCAAACAGTGTGAAACAATCTCAAACCAACTGGCTACTGCTGTCTCCCAAAACTGAACTATCAGCAGCTTTTATTTGCATAGTTGTGACACTAGAGGACCCCACACACGCAGGTTAGGGACTGCATTTAAACTAATTTAAATTGAATCCTGAGGCTCTGCAAGGAAGCAACTTTGGTATAACTGGTTCTTTACAGACACTCCTTTGAAGGGATGAAATCCGGTGGATGTGACTAAGCTTGTAAGCACTGTGCACTTGGAGCTGCTATCAAACTCAGGGGAGAGCCACCAGGCCAGAAGAAGTTATAGGAGAAGGCCCTGAGCTGATCACATTAAGATAAAAATTTCAGAATCAATCCTTAAGACATCAGGATGCAAACTTTCCCCTAAAGCATGCAAGTTACTGGCCACTGGAAGAGCAGCACAGGGCAAGCTGGAAATGCCATGAAGGTTTTTCTTTCTGAAATAGTCAAGAAAAGACTCAAAGGCTGTCGTTCAGATACAGTCCCTATGGGCAATACAGCAAAACTTAACTTATGGCACTGCTCCATCAGTCTAGCAGAGGTGATATGGCAGACAAGCTCACCCATTAGCTGTGTAAATAGATTTCCTTTCCTGTATCTGTATTGCTGAGTCAACTTCTGTTGAAATACTGCTCTCTGTGGCAGGGCAAGGCACCAGGTTATCCAAGTATTTTAAAGAGAAATTATTATACCCACAAAAGATACACTACAAACTGTAAAAGGCATCCCTCCAACAAGGCAATTTGCCATTTCTTCCCCTAAATCCTTGTTTGGATGTTTGGGGTAAGCAAGTCCACAAGCAACAGGAGAGAGCCTGGCTAAAATTATCACAAATGAAGAATCTGAATCACAACACTAAAAGTTCTGTTTGTTTTCCATTCCTCTGGCTTCAGCAAGACATGAAGAGGTGGGACACTACTGAGCTGCAGCAGGGATGTTACTCAGACTCTCCTAAGACCAGTGGTTTTGCCGGACCTGGAACCATCTTTTCCAGTGATGCCTAAAGGAAAGATCACAGGAGACAGAGGGTTAGAGCCTTGGGTCCAGGAGCCCTGCTGCCCAGTACCCCTTACAGAGCCAGTACAAGGCTGAGAGGTGACAAGGATCCACTCCCCAAAAACCAAAGGTCTTCACAACAACATTCCCATTGCTCTGGTACCGGCTCCAAGCTAAATGGAGCTCTGACACAAATGGCTTCCCTGGCAGCAGGGCATGGGGCTACTGGGGGCCTAGAAGTGACAGTCTGTGTCAAATTGTCTGGTTTCTGCTCTTCAAACACTCATCAATCACCTCTGGTGACAGCAATTATGCACTTCCTTGAATCCTCATGAGACACCAAGTAACCAAAGTGCCCCACCCAGTATTAAACACCAGGGAAGCAGATGTGCAGAATGTCTGGAAATGGTGTGAGTGGGGAATGTTTCTGGCTACACAGGCTTGCTGTGATCTGTGCCTCACCCCTAGCTTTCAGGAGAGCTGAGGTGACCATTGGGGCAGCAGAGGAAACAAAGCAGACAAAGTTTGTATGAAAAAGAATGCAGGGATAGCAAGACAGACACAAAGGAGCAAGATTTCAAGGCTGCTTCTGGGCTTTGCACTGGCTCTTAGAAATTTTACCAAAAAGCAGCCTCTTTCCCTCTCACACCTATAGTCCATTAGCCAAGAACAGTTATTCAGACAAACCAGATCTGCCAATGTGGCATAGGAGCCTATGAAATGAGATTCATCAATCCTTCAGTAATCATACTCACAGAAAAAAACCTCAAGTGCTTCTTGACCCAGAAAAACAGAAATGTTAATGCTGGAGTTGTGATTGGCAACATCTACAGGTAGCAACACAACTGAGCCTGATCCGTTAACAAACTCCTGCCTGCTCTTGGCTAGCCTGGAGTGCCCCATAACCCAGTGCCTTGGGAAAACCAGAGCTAGATCCGCAGGCAAAGGCCATAGGGAAAAAACCAGCTGGCTTTAAAGCAGCTCTCTGCCTCACTGGAGGCTTGCAAATCTTGCATATTTCTAATTCAGCTCTTCATATATCTTGATTTTCTCCATAACAGACTGAGAGACAGAGTCAGTGTTTATTTCAGCAATTCATCTGAATGCTGCAGACACGAAGCCCAGGGCAGATCTCTTTCCCACTCTGAGTTGTGCAGTGTACAACCTGCAGGATGGGCAAGCACGTGTACCCTCCCATCCCCTCCCTGGTGCAGCACCTCAAAAAACCTCACCTGGAAGGGGAAAAAACCAAAGCCCTCAATGGCCAAAGCTCTGGCTGTGTCTATAGCAGAAGATCATTATGAGATCACAGACTCCTACTAACAAGTCTCAGAGCAGTAGCCTCCTGCATGAGTAGTAGAAAAACTTGCAGGCAAGGCATATGATACCCCAGTTAAACCCAGACACACAGAATGGGTTAATCCAGAAGCTACCTGTTTTAGCAAGCTGCCACAGCTGCACTGTGCTTGCAAACAAGCCCCAGATCTACAGGTTCCAATAAGCCAGAACAGCATGCTTCCCCTTTCCTGTCAAAAGTTTTAAGCCAGGATTACCATTCCATCTCAAGCTCCTGAGCAAACAACAATTTAAGACCTTTTCCAGAGGACTGCCCGGTTTCATAGCATACATGCTTATCCCCACT
This sequence comes from Irena cyanogastra, assembly GCA_013397155.1. Classification (NCBI taxonomy): domain Eukaryota; kingdom Metazoa; phylum Chordata; class Aves; order Passeriformes; family Irenidae; genus Irena; species Irena cyanogastra. The sequence goes on from VWZV01004333.1 coordinate 474,018, forward strand.
GACTTCCTGGCCGTTTTTTTGCTCTCACATAAGTGCAGACGTTCCCCAGGAGCAGAGGTCCCCTCTCCGTGCCCGGCACGGGGCGAGCACAGCCTGGGCTGCACTATCGTGCTCTGCACGGCCCTCTCCCAGCAACCGCAGCATCCGCCGATCCTGTCACATCTGCTGCTACCTCACTGCAACAGCAGGGAAACGGATTCCTCCTGTCACTGCTGCGGGCCCCGCTCCAGCCGAAGGGGAGAAGAAAGGAGCCGCTGTGGCTGTGGTTTGGGGCGATGTTTAACTGCACCAAAGGCGGCCGGGCCGGGCCGGAGGGGAGCTCATCCCCCGTGAGCCTGCGGCCCCGCTGATGTCAGCGCACGGCTCCGTGGCGGGAAGTGATACGGCAGCAGGAGCCCCAGAGGAAACTGAACCGAGCAACTGAGGTTAACTCCTCTGGCATTTCATCATGTGGCATTTCCAGGGACTTTCTAAGAACCCGGGACTGGGCTGGGCTGCCCAGTGTCGCTTTGCACACCAATGGTAGGAGGGAGCAGCTGTGCTGCCACATGGCAAACCAGCAACATCTGCCTTCCCTGGGCTCCTGGCCCTTCTCCCTCCAGGAAAATCATTTCATGAACAGCTTCCTACAAGGCCCGCTGAAGGCAGGACATAGATGCAAACAAGTTTTCCTGGAATCTACCTCAGAAACAGTCCTGAATGGTATACACTCATTTCTATTTTTGCAGGGTTCAGGGGCTCTGGGTGGTGCATCTGTACATTCCTGCAACAGTTGTAACAGTTATCTGGCATCTCATCTCAGAGAAGCTCAGATAAATTTGAGCCTTCTACAGAAACTGGCCAGTGCCATCATTGTCTGTGCTGCTAAGGCACCTCTGCCAGTGCCAGCCACTGCCAGAGAGCTCTGCATTAGAGTACAAGCCAGAAAGGAGAGAGGAAGACCATCCAGGAAGCATTCTGGAGTTAATCCAGAGTACTAAAATGTCCCAAATACCAAGGGATCTTCTATTCATAAAGTTTTTCAAGTAAGGCAAGACATTAACAATAGACTATTTTCACATTTTACACACCAGCCAGACAATTTCTGAGGTGTACCTGTACCAGTGATCAGAACTTCCGATGTGTGACTTCTTGGAAAGACAGACAGATTTTCTTCCTTTCCTTTTTTTCTACTTCCACTTTGGCTGAAGTAGTCACAACTGAATTAGATGGAAGAAATGTGCCTGGAAGCCTTCCAAATGCTCCTCTGTTTATAGGATTTACCAGGAAGACTACAGCCAGTGCTAGAGCTTTGTGGGTATGTGCATGGTTTGCCAGAGCATGGCTCCACTGTTTAGTCTCATGTAATTATGATTATCTAATTTCAAACCTTGTGTGGCTGGTGCCGAGTTCAAATTCAAGTCACTGCTTTCCAGAGGATTTCCTTCCTGAGACTCTCCTTCTTGGACCACTGCTTGAGGCTACAAAGAAAAACACCAAAATAAACAAGTCCCCCCATGCAAAATTAGGTATTGAAAGACAAAATTGCAAATGTGCAAAGTAGGTGGATTATTGTTTAAACAAGACTGTGCAGCCCTGACAGCACATCCATCTGCCACCAACTCCCACATCCAGCTGTAGGCAAGAGCACACACCAGGGCATGTAGTATCCACACACATTCACAAGTCTCTGAACAGTTGTCAGAATCCATAATAAACCATCCCAGTATCATCCTTGTGAGACACAGCCCAACACTTCAAAAAAATCTGCCCATTATGCAGCTGTGGAGATTTTTTTTCCATCAAGAATATTTTCTATATTTCAGGTTCTGTCCCTGTCTTGACCAGCTAAACATTTTGCCTATTGATAGTTAAAACCAAAATGATTGTTCTTTTTCTTCTGCTTTGGTTTTGCCCCCTAAAAATTATTCAGCTATTAAATTCTGAACTGAAACATCAGAATACTTCACTAACCAAAGTTAAAATGACACATTTGAGATGTGAAAAACTTCTGCTTGTCTTTGAGATTTGTCACTCCACAAATGACACCAGCAGAACTCACTGGGTAAGGTTTTGTTCTGTAAGACTAATCAGTGTATTTAAATAACATAGTATAAATGGGCTTAGGGAAAGCAGTGGGCTTTGAGCAAGAGCAGTGTGCTGTGTTCTCACCTGGATTGCAGTGAAGGAACAGATTTAAGGAACAGTTCCCTAGTCTGGGACGTTCTGCACAAGGTTTGCAAACAGTTTCCCACTATCCAAGAAATATCTGCATGGCAAGGTCACTGTCACATTAGAAAAGACTTCTGATCTCTTCCATATCCTGGCACTATCCTGGCTGGTGAACATTTCCTTCCAAGGCTTCTGTGTTGCCCTCACAGGCTGCTCTGTCCCTCTGGTTCTGCTGAACCAGAAGCGTTCCTTTCCCTCCTGAGCACTCCTGTGCCACCACAGCTGTACAACAAACCTATGGATTCCTGCAGCAAGTGCACGGCTTGGGTTTGGATGTAGCAATTTTTGTGATGCACACTAAATAATGGTTTGTGGCTGTTGTGGGGTTTTTTAATCACTCCTAATGACAGGTAACATACCATTAATAGTTCACAGGACTGAATATCCTCATTGATTAAAAGCTTTTGTCTTGTTTTTACACCTGAAATGTTTTATTCTTAGCTACTGATTCTTACTAATCCTTTGTTCGCTGCATAAAAGAGTCTCCTGCTGGCAGGACTCAAAGTTTCTCCATTCATCCAATTTCTTTTAGCTTAATTTTAAGTTTCTTTTTTGAGACAAACTGACATGCCAAGCAATTGCTTCAGTCTTTCAAGTCTCCTGGGAAGACAACCCCTCTCTGTAAGAAAGGATGGAATCTCTGGTCTGACATTCCAAGCCTGAGAAAGTGCTATACTATGGAAATCTGGTATGTCTTCAATTAAGTACAGCATCTCCCCTGGGCTCTCAGAATTCTTCAGTAGCTTCAGTAGGCAGTCAGAGCTTCCCTAATTATTTCCAGGCTACCAAGGCTGAAAGAATGTTGTGGCACACAGAGTCTGAGAAGGGCAAACACAGCTGCAAGTTCCCCAGGATCTGTGACTGGAGAAAAGGCAAAGGACTGAACACTGTACTCACCCACTTGCGGGGCCTCCCTCTTCGCCTTTTCCCAGCAGAAGGTTCTGTCTTTATTGAAAACAAAGGGGGGAAAATATTGTCAGCTCTCAGATTTGCTGGGCATTGTGACTAAACCACTGAACATGGCCAAGGTGACCTTTTTATAAAGGTCCTGTCTTACAAGTAGCAGAAAAAGCAAAAGCTGGGGCTAGAAGACAGTTGAGGAGGAAACACCTGCCTGACTGCACTGGTTGTGATTATTTGGCAGTGGTAGAGGAGAAACACTAGGAGGAAACTGCTGAACAGGCAGTGGCAACACAGGAAGGCTGGGAGGTGAGTAAGGACTAAAACCACAATAACTGATTTGTCCAACGGTGGCAATTAAAGCTGAGCTGAATTAAGGGAAGCTTTCACTATCTTTAAGCTAAGAGAAACATCCCTACTTGTCTCTCTGGGAGTGCTTCTCTCCTCTGTAAATGAGTATAAGCCATTTCCTCTCACCATTCCCTCAGTTAGAGCAGTCTCTTTCTTGCTTCCTTTTGGCCTTCCTCGTGGTTTCTTCACTGGCTGTGGTTTCACAGCATCCTGAGGGATACTAATTCCACCATCCTCCTGGGATAAAAGGAGAAAACCATTTAAGCAGGATGATCCCTGAAACAATTTACGTTCTCTCACTCTGGTGGGTCTTGGACGGTCTTACCCCACTAAGAGCACCCATTCCGCTAAATAGCTGGTTGTCTCTGCTTTTCCAGCTACGAAATGCATTAGAAGATGATCAACAATACTCCTACCTCTTTGTCTTTTGGGCTGAGAAAATGAGTAAGTTCCAAGAACTCTGGCCAAGGGGCCTTGCCTGTTCTATCCAATTACTGGTGCAGAAACAGAGGTGACAACACACGAAAGTCTCCAGGCTGGAACAGAGACCCGGTCAGCCCCTCTCACACATGTCCTGGCTGAACTGTCACTGTCTGTCACATCAGAGGTCCCTCTGAGGCCAGGAGGTGAGATTTCCCAGGGTGCAAATCCTGCTGCTGTCCTGAGTAGCCCCAGCATTTACCAGAGAACACCTCTCCTTCCCTTGCCCTTGCTAGCAAGCAGCTTCCCAGGGCTGCCTGCAGATCCCATCAGGCTACTGCCATGGCATCCTCAGGCAGCCTCTTGGGATGATGTTCCCTCACCTGTGGCTGCTTCTTCGGTCTCCCCCTCTTTCTCTTCAGGCCCTCAGTCAGTGTGGATGAGACAGGACTCTCTGGCCCCTCGCTGCTCATGTTGGCACTCTCCACTGTTTGCAGATTATAATCCAACAGGTAATTTTTTCTCGACTGGAAAAGAAAACTTGTCTCCTTTTTTTTTGCTTTATGTTGTTATAGATTCTCCTCTACCTGCAAGGCTGAAATGAGAAAGAATCAGGCATGGCAGCTTGCTACTGTTTTCATCAGCTGCAAGAGTTCAGGACTCAGCAGACATCTGGGAGCATAACTGTGATCTGTAAGTATTCTAGAACCATTCTTTTACCTGGCCTATTCCTCAGCTTTCTGAGGCTTTTGTCCAAAGGAACTGAATTGCTCCAGGCATGGACTATGCTGGTACCTTTCCCTGTTTAATCTGAACCAAAAAAGACAATGTCTGCAGCTCTCTAAACTCCACTCTTTGGAGGCTTCCTCCAAAAAGGAAGGAGGTGGGACAAAGCGGTGGTGGTGAGTTATAAATGCACCAGTCAAGGCTAAAGCTTCCTTTGGAGCTCCTATAGTGTCAAATAGCAAAGCTAATCCTGAGACCAAAATCTACTGCTAACAGAGCCTTACATGAGGATGCTTGAGAGAACAAGTCTCAGGGTACAAACTCTAAGAAGTCTGGCTCTGGAGCTGCCCCTCAAGAGTTTGTTCTTAGCAACTGATTGAACAGGCACTGTCAGGAGAGATGGCCTGGGCCCATTCAGTGCACTCAGCCCTTGGTCCTACATGAGGCTCACTGTTTTCTACAGGACAACACAAACCCCTAGACCTGGGTTTTGCTGGATCTTGAGCACTAGTTTGTCTGCTGGAAGTTTGACTCAGCAGGCGTGTCAGCCTCCTCCCTGGCCCCAAGCTCTGCCTGCTGTGGTTGGAATGAGCCCTGATCCAAATTGCTTGCTCTAAGAAATAACCGAGATCACGAGCTGTTGAGAGTACATAGGAAACCAGTGACCTTCCCAGCTTCTGCTTGAGGTTTCTCCTCTGGCACGTCTGCCAAAGAAGGTGGAGGTCTGACTGTGAGCCTGGACACCCTTCACATCCCAAAGCAGGAAGAAGAAGGGAGACTTTGACCAGAACCTCAGCAGAAACCTGAATCCCAGGCACGTTAGGAGAGATGGGGGCCACTGAAGTTTTGGTTGTGTGCAGACTCACAACCCAGCCAAGGATCTGAGCTCAGTCCACTTACAGCACCTCCAGACCTTGGCCTTCCTTTCCTTCTTGCACATAAGGGAGGGCTTAAGAAGATGGGAGGGGATGAGGAGGCTGAGCTCAGCTGGACAGAGGCCAGCATTGCTGGCTGAATCCTCTTTTGTCAGTAGTTCTTATCACAAAATACACAGCTGAGAATAGTGCAGTTAGGAAAGCAGCATCATTTATTGCTTAGGAAAACAAGAGTATCTAGAGGAATCATGCATTTCTACCTTCTCTGCTGAACCATCACCTGAGTTGTTTTTTTTTTTTTACTGTTTACCTGTTTTACTTCTTTTCCACCTGCTAAATGAAATATAACAACAGCAAGTATAAAAAGCTCTTTGTCCCATCAGCCTTGAGCACTGCTGAGTCCCCAGGTCCCTCCAACAGGCTCTACCTGAGGCAAAAAAGGCAATGCTAAGTAAGGGCACAGCTGTACCACGTAGAAGAATGTGACTTTTTTGTTCAAAATAATGCTGGAGGGCAGCAGCTGGGCTCAGCTCCAGTTCATGCATGAGCAGCCCTATGAAGAGAACTCCCTGGATGCCCCTTTGTGCACACTGTTGGGCTCCAGCTCACAGGTGCTGCTGCACACTCAGCTTTTCTATCAAACCCTCTGATCAGAGGGTGATAGAAAGACTACAGCTCAGGTCTCTGAGTTCAGGCTGCATCTGGAGGAGAGGCAGTTAGGGGAAGAAAAAAGTTTCTTTCTACTTGCAAGCTACGCACAGTTGCCACCAAATCCCTGAGAGACAAGCATAAAACACTTGCAGTTTCTTTCAGAGAAGAGCTGTGCTTTTACAGACACAGTTTTGTAGTCTGATCAGATGTTCAAGTTCCAAAGATGAGAGGACCTTAACTGAGGATGACAACAAATATTCTGCCCTCTGGCCAGGTATAGTTCCTTGAGCCTGCATTTTCTGGTCAGAATTGGGGCTCAAACAGGCTGGTGCCAGCATCTGGAGTTGGCTGAGGCAGGAGGGGGTCATTGAGGCTCTGGACTGCCCTAGGAGGAGAGAAGCCCTACTGCCTCTTCCCAAATGCAGCTCTAAGCCAGGCCCAGCCCATGTCACACACATGTGCTCCTGGATCAGCCCAGTGTGCTGCAAAGGTGGCTTGAAGCCTCTAGATCCTGAACCTTCCCTCAGCTGCCAATGGAAGGGGAATAGATATGGCCATAGGAATGGACAAGTGTGAAAGTGCTGTCCGAGCCAGATCCCTGAGCAGAGATTACAACTGCTTATCTGGAGGAGGCTGTACTGATAGGAGGGTGGAGTTAAGCATTTTCATTCTATTTTCCAGTCTCAGCTTACATTTTTTGCTTGGTCACCACAGGCTGGACATGCAGAAGTTGACACTGTCACTGACAGATGCAGCAAGGAAACTTCCAACCTTCACTCCATATCCTAACACAATGTGTGCAGTCATGACAGACACTGAAGCCATTGCTCTTACTGACACAACCTCTCTCAAGAGCTCACTGTAACTGACACCTGCATGGAGTCCAAATTTTGCATGTCATTATTCAAGTGAGAGCAACCACAGCGCACAGAATTAATTTTTCTCCAGATGCAAAGAAAGCCAGTTCTTGCACAATGATTTTTTTGCTAAACCTACACTCTACAATGCCTTTAACATATCTGGCCAACTGGCAACATATCTGGGCCAAGTCCCAGAGAGGACTGCAGATAAATGCCAGAGAGATAGCAGTTGCTTTGTACATCTCTCTCCCACCTTCCTGTTACCCACCAAAGGCACATCCTTCTCAAAGCCTGGTGTGAAAAGAAAAACACACAAGCAAAACTATACAAGCATCAGCCTTTAGGGCTTTTGTCAGCTTCACATGACTCAAAGCAAGATGCAGACAAATCAAAAGCACCCACTGTAATTTTACTTCAAATTTCTCAACAACTTTCCATGTATACATATAAACCCCCAAACCAATTCTGAGTCGCACGGTATACCAAAAAGCAAGTATACCTTCCAGAGTCACTGCATTCCCTGCAGGGATTGGAGCCAGCAGGGCTAAAACCCAGGCCTACAATGTGTCTACAAGGGCACAAGATCTGAAAAACCCACCCAAATGTTTGTGGGCCTTAGATCAGCCATACACACAACTTTGCAAATGGCACGGGGATGTGAATGCATGATTTTGGCAGCATTGAGACCTCTGTGTTGCAGAGACGTCACCTAAAAGAAAGCCCCATGTCCCAAATGCATTCCCAGACACCTGGCAGAGGGCAGGCAATCCTCACAGTCATAGTACTTTACATCTGATTTAAATCCTGAGTTGTACAAAGCCAGTTTTTCTCACTTCACAAATTCTCAGGAAAGAAAAGCTCCTCCTGGGGGCAATGCAGTTGTAGCCTAACACAGAGAATTGAACAGTAATCTTGACGGACTTTTCCCTTTCCACAGACTACAGAGGAAGCCTTGGGGATGAGGCTGCTGACTTGGGCAGGTAAATTAAACAGCAGAACCCCTCCCTGTTTGTTTCCTCAGGGAGGTTACATTTTAGGCTATATCCTTGGGACAGACACAGTATGACAGGGGGATGCTTGAGACATCACACTGAACCTCCCAAACCACGTGCGTGATTCACTGCCGAAAACGCTTCTCTGGCTGCAGTGCTCACTTGCAAAACAAAAGCTTGCAAAGCCTTTTACAAAGCATAATAGGAGTGTGATTATAAGGGACCCTGCTTATACCCTTAACTCCATTGCTGTCTTTATAATAACATGAGACAGTATCTCCCAAGCCCAACTCCCACTTAGCAGCACAGCACCATTGTACTGATGGCAAGTGTGACAGCAAACCCAGGGGAGCTTCACTGGCATCAACGTGGTCACTCTTTATTCCCTCTGGTGAAAGACAGAGGGAAAAATCTGGCCCAAGCCATGCATCAAGCAGAGGAGGATAAATGACTTTGTTAGTCAAGACATCTAAAGAAGAGCCAGGCAGGGGGAAGACTCTCATTCCAATAACTGCAGCAATAACAATCTGTGCTCGTATTACGAGAAATTACTTTCAGCTTCCAAGAAATCAAATGCTCACATATTTTCAGACCTCGCAGTTGATCAAGACATAGCACAGCTCATTGTGGTTCCCCATGGACAGTTCTACTAGAAAAGCAGGACAGCCAAGCACTGGAACAGCTCCCTTGGGAAAGTACAGTGGCAGTAACACTCTGGCAAACGTGCCTTGTCTGCCAGACTTTTCTGTAAAAAGAGGAACTTATGAGCTACTAAATCAAGTTTGTGGCAACAGAAGGTAACTGCCACCATCTCATAAATCATTTCTCAAATCATAACTAACCTCTCTAGGTGATTTCCCTGACTACTTTGAGTGACTAAGTCTAAAGCTTCTTTGATCTCATGCTTAAAAGTCTCCTAGTTTCTTGCCTGTTAGCTAGTTTGTTTTTTTTAATGAGCAATTTATTGTCACCTGTTCTTGCATCACCAAGTCCTTCAGCAGCAACATTTTTCTCTCCTCCATTTTAAAACTCTACCAGATTACACATCTCCCTCATCTTGCCTGGCTGAATAAACCAGCACGTTTGTTTCTTCGATGTGACTGTATCTCCTGATAATTTTGGCTGTCATTTACACCCCTTCCCATTTGATCTCAACACTTTGAGTATGATAAAAGATGCTTACTCTCAAAACTATTTTCACCGAGGACAGCCTGACTAACTTAACTTCACATGAATCTGAGAAGCACGGGCTAAGCAACACTTCAGTGGGGAAAATTCAGTTCTTGTGTAACGTTAATAGCATTGACTTCCAAAATGACTCAACCAGCAAGCTATTCCACCATCTCCAGCATATCCTGACTGACAAAATACCCAGAAGACAGAAACTATTTAAGTTTAACAGAAGATAAAAAATACAGAAACCATACGAGCTTCCGCACTTCGCATCAGTTCTAGAGACTTGCTTGAGGTCTGAATGAGGGTTTCTGTAGCTCAGTAGAGCTACATTTCCAACTTTGTTATAGACTCCTCTGTGCCACCTTAATCAAAGTGCCCTGTGTGTCTCAGTTCTCCACGCACAAGCTGGTGTGTAGCTGAGCTACACTGAGGATGGGGCTGAGGGCAAAGAGCCTGAGAGAGGCAGGCAAAGACCATCCTGCCTCAGCCTGTTCTGACACAGCAGGCAGCAAGGCTGGGACAGGAGCTTATGGACTAAGGACCTATCTACCAGAAAACAGAGCCAGGAGCTTTGTTTTTTTTAACATTAGAGAAATGCACAGCTATATAGGAAAAGGGCTGATAATTACTGAGTTTCAAGCAATGGTGTAAACATGAACAGGCTCTGTTTCCTCTTTCCCAGCTCCTCAGTGCCCAGCATCAGCACAACATCAAGGCACTGCAAGAGCTGTCTTGAATGAGCCTTGCTTGATGTCTGCCAGCTTCTCTTTGTCCAGATACCTAAGCCAGTTACTGCTCCGAGAGGCACAATGTTCACCCTAATCCATACCCCAGCTAGTCATAGAAATACCACCATGGTTCTGCTGTAGTTAGCCTAAAGTATTCCCAGTTCTTCCTCAGAAAAGTGAGGCTTTGCACTTGCCTGTGCAATGAGTCAAGCCATACATGCAGTCCTGGCTGTGTTGAGGTCCTGTTTGTGTCCACATGCAAAGGACTTTCCCTGAAGGTTGCCACAGAATTCCACAGTCAAGGGTTCAACCTCAATCCTACCTTAGCATCATCAGCTTCTAAGCCCTACCAAACCCCAGGCTTCTAATGGTCAAAGCAGGCAAACCAAGGAGGCAGTTAACCATCCTAGGAAACCATGGAAAAGCACTGTGGGGATACCAAGAGCAGAAAGGAGGAGAGATCGGGAATCTCTTCCCGTCTCTGAACTTAGCAAGTAATGTAATCTTCCTACACTTCACATTTTCTCTCTATAAGATTATGGAATAGCACTGAAGCATTAACACTTCCCTCAACCTGGGGTGGAGGGATTGAGGATTAAGTAATTCCTTTTTTGTGGAGTGACACTAAGCACCCCCAGCAGAGAGAGAACAGAGCAAGGCATCATTAGAGGAATGCACCAGCAGCCTTCCCCATCTCGTGCTCAGGAGCACAAAGGAGAGGCAGTGGCAACTGAAGAAATACAGCTCAGGATTAGCCACATCCTGCTGAGCAGAACACACCCTTACCCTCTTTCCCCAAGAAGCGGAAGGCTTGTGGGACCAGTTTGGCGCAAAGCTGTCAGGTGGAGTTCCCTGCCCTGGGAACGCAGCACAGAGAATCTGAGTGGGAGCTGGGTTCCCCAGAGCCACACAGCACTTTCCACCCATTCCCAAACCCCAGCAGGCAGCGGACATGGCTCAGCTCACTGTCTCTATCCAAGGAAACCCTTGTACCAGACCCAGGAACCCAAGTCCTGAGGCCTGGGGTCTGAAACACCTGTCATTCATACTTGGAACATTTCCAGCATTTCTTCCAAAATTATCAAACCAGATCAGTGAGACTCCTGTGTGGACGGTAGACTCTCTAGCACTACACATTATGAGCCTGTAAGAATTCTCCCTCGGGGAATTTGTCCAAAGACCCAAATGTTAGCTAAAGGACTCTTTCTTATCTTAAAGTTTCTGTCTAGACACTTACATCAAAAAGCAAGCACCCCAAAGACCTGCAAAGTTAAATCAGTGGAGAAAAACCCAACAGTAGTTACAGGAAAATAACAGGAAAAGCAGAAATCTGTGTTTACTAAGAATTTAAAAATCACAATTATTTGAGATAGCATCAAGCCCTTTTCCTCTACAGAATACCTCATACAGCTCAACTACTGACATCCGCAAAACGCTGTCCACTTGTGCAAAGCCGGGAAATGGCCCTCTGCACTTCCTGCCGAGGACTGGCATTGTGGCACCTGGCACAGGGATGCATGAGGCAGCAGGTTGTGTACCTTAGACTGCTTGAAAGCAGGTTTTCCCAATTACCGACCTGCAATTCATTAATCTCCACACCTTAATAAACCTCAGCATCTTGCAGATGGGCTCTGCATACGCATTTCAGATGACGCGGTAAGAAAGGAACAAGATTTACCTGTTGAGAAGTTGGGCAGTACCGCCTGACCCAGCGCCAGCAGAGATAGCAGTGAAAGCAGGAGAGAAAGAGAGGTATCCAGCAGCTGGGAGCCCCCTGCAGTGGTGAGAGGCAGCTAACCCAGGTCTCTGCACACACTCATCTCAGGAGCCTTACACCGAGCCCAGCACTGTGGGTTGCGGTGATATGGAAACAGCGTGAGCACTGCTGAAGATCTCCGGAGATGGCAGCTCTGAGCAGTGACTGCAAGTGAAACCTAGCTCCCTTGACCCGCCTGGAATCACAGACGGAACACAACCACCAAGAAAAATCCCCAACCAGACCATTTACACCAGCCAGCTTCTAGGTACTGGTCTGATTACTGAAGATAAGGCTGGTTTCCAAATGTGAAATGAATGATCTGAATAAAGGGGTCAGATCATTCACGTACTTCCCTCTTTACAAATGCTAGAGAAAGCTATGCTGACTCTGTTTTATGAAAGAAACCGAACCAAACCAGAACAAAAACCCCATATGGGCAGCCCCAGGAAGGCTTGTGATGATAAAGTGGTTATTAATCTGAGTGCAAAATGTGCTCAGGGCATTTACTTTAAGCCACAAATAAAAATGGGAAGCTGAGCTCAGTTGAGCATAAACATATTTAGAAAGGAGATGTTGCATAGCTGTAAGTCATGTATTTTGTATTAGTTCTGTGAACAACCATTAGATCTCACAAAAGTCCCCAAAAGTATTTTGCCAAGGAAAATGCAGACTTTTCATGACTGCCTTGACATTCAAGACACCTATATTGGGGATTTTTGGGCACATCACCATTAGCAAAACCATAGACTTAAAATACCTCAATCTGTACCTGCACAAAACCCATTGCAGTATCTTAGAGACAAAATCTGAGGCTTTTCTTTATGTCAAGTAGTAAATTGCTTACAGTGACAGTACCACTGAACAAACTGAAGACAAATTTTTTTCCTCAGTCATCCATACAAAAGGTTTGCATCACTTGAGCTCCTCAGTAACTTCCCTAAATCTAAATACGGCACCTAAATAATTTACTGCAGTCTGCAACAATACTGATTACAATACTGATTACCTTATAAACAGGGAATGATCTTCTGGTTAAAGCTGTTCACAGGGGCTCTGGAAATGTGTCCAGTCCCTGGGGCTGCCATGTGCTTTTCCCTGTGACCTCAGGAACGGCGCCTTTGCTCTGCACTCTGTTTCCCACATGTAAAGTGGGGATAAAAAAAACAGGTAACATCTGGCTTATTTAGATAATATTTCCTTTGGGAAGAGATTCATTTCCCACCATGTAATTTAATGTCTTAGGCAAAGTGGCTCAAGATTTTCTTTGGAGTTCTAAACCACTTATAAAGCAAAATCAACATGAAATGCTAAGACAGCCCTTTGATCACCCCTCCAACAATGTCTAATCCAAAAATCATTACATACTGTATGAAATCAAGTACCTGAAAATTATTATCTGTTAATTTAAATGCATATATATAATTTATCAAATATCCTCCTGCATATGCACTACTGCTCCATATGAAAACATGTGAACTTTTTTCATTTTTAAATATCACTAGAGACAAAGCTGCAAGCATGCTGTATGAACACAGTGTAATCATAACGACTGAGTCAGAACTTGAATTGTTACACTGGTACAAAAAAAAGAAATCTGCATTTCATACAAATACCTCCTGGAAAGTCAGCATTAAACTTGATTCTACAACACCAAACCAGAGATGGTTGACAGTCCTTAAGTGCTAAAGAATATTATTAATATTCTAGAAATTAAACTCAGTTAGGAAATGTCAGATACAAAATTGGAACATGGAGTCCTATTTAATCTTTATTGGACACATACTGGAGAATAGTGTCTTTAATATCCATGCTTCATAATTTCTTAAGTATTTAAGGCTAAGAGAAATGATTTGATCATTCTGTATATAAATGACTGACATTTCATCATTAGTCCTGGACTGAGCCCAAAAATCTCACACTTGACAGAACCATCAGTCCCAGGAAATGTGTTCCTGAAGACAGCCACAGAATCATTAAGATTTGAAAACACCTCCAAGATCATAAAATCCAACATCTGAACAAATACCTCCATGTCAACCGAACCATGGCACTAAGTGCCACGTCCAGTTGTTCCTTGAACACCTCCAGGCATGGTGACTCCGCCCCCTTCCAATGCCTGACAACCCTTTCTGTGAAGAAATTCTTGCTGATGCCCAACCTCAGCCTCCCCTGGCACAGCTTGAGGCCATTTCCTACCACTGGTTATCTGGGAGAAGAGGCTGACCTCAAGCTAGCTACCACCTCCTTTCAGGGAGCTGCAAAGAATGAGGTCTCATGGGACGGAGAATATACCATACCCTTGGACAGACATTCTAGTGGCTAATCCCTCCAAACAGGGTGCCTTAATTTACAGTTTGGATTGTGCTTTCAGATTGCAGGTGCTGGTTCCTATCACGCTTTTCTCAGAAAAGCGCCCAGTTTCCCCTGCTCTATTATCAAGTCCACTCAATCTATTTTTCTCAAAAATTAAGCAGACAGAGATCCTTAAGTTTCACAGTCTAAAGCCTTAAAAAAAATGCTGTACCCCTCTCCTCATCTCCAAATATTAGTACCTTTAGGAAGAGGGGTAGCAAAGCAGTGTGCCCACTTCAGGAGCAGCCTTGAGCCCTGTTAAACCACTGCTGTGGTTTAACAGCCACAAATCACAGGAGTCCTTTGAGAACATGAAATTATTTTTTTTCATTTCACAAGCTGTCTATTCCATCCAGTAAACAGTGCTGTTTCTTTTCACTCTTTGGCCAGTTTTTCATTGCTGTGTGCAACCCTGTTCCCGTCCCAGAGCACCCTGGAGAAGAGCAGCTCTTCTGCCATGGAGATGAGCAGCTCCTGGCCAAGGGCTGGAGCCTGGTCTCAACTGCACCTTCTGATGAAATGTCCCTTTTGGAGGTCCCAATGAAGGAGGAACAAGCATGACCTAGACCAGTCACCAGAAAAGCAGCAGCAGCCAAATCTAGAGTACAAGGATTCCTTAGATGACACGGGGGCAAATTAGCACAATTTGAGTGACCTGCCAAGACATTCATGTTCCCAGAGAGTCCCAGACAGTTTCATGTATTTGCAGCAAGACTTGACCTGCACAAGGACTAGGTTATGCCTGCAAGACACTTACTAGTTTTCTTTTAGGAAGCATCCAGATTTTACCACAATGCCGTGCAAGTCTCTACCTGTATTCCTTATCTTCACTCTTCCAGAAACCAGACCGGTCACTGTGGCACAGTGTGAGATATGTAGGCTAACAGCAACTATAGATTCATTTGTGTGTAATCCCTTTCTGTTAGACAGGTGTGTATAAAAAGCTTCATTCACTGCTATCCTGATCTTGTCAGAACCTCTCGTGCACAAACCTGTATCTCCTAAGTGTAACGAAAGCTGGATTCATAGTAATTGTTCTATATGTGCTTATTATTCAGACTGTAGTAATGAATATTTTAACTGGAGATTAGGCTGAGGTGTGATTTCCACAAGATAAGAAATAGATTTGCCATGCTCTATTTTATCATTGTAATGGAAGTGTGTCCCACAATACTATACTTCTTAATTTTTTCATTCAAACTCTCTGGATGACACAGGGTTATGCAATCTCTCTTTGAGAAAGTTGTGGACTTGCTGGAAGGCCTCCAAAAAATCAGAGGCTTAGAAAACATGGCCTGTGAAGAAAGATTGAGAAACTGGGCTGTTAAACCTTGAGATAGGAGAGCACCAAGGACATGATAATGACTTTCCAATACACAGAGTAATGCAGCATCTAGGAAAGTAATAATGTGGATAGGATAGAGTTAGTTTAAATGCAGAAGTTAAGTTGAACACTGAGTAAAGTGCTCAACTACTGACTTAATGATCAGGACAGCAAAGCACTGGAATAAGTTATGAGTCTGTGGAGCCTCTTCCCATGGAGAAACTACAAATGGGTCACACACACACACACACACTAGGAGTGGCAGAGACGGTAATAATAATTCCCTGAGAAATGAAGTGTCTGACAACTCCTCTTTTCTGTGACATGAAATTTCTAACTAAGTTGTAGTTAAGCATGTTTATGCAGAATTAGTTATGAAAGGGCCAGAACAGGTGATCCCTGGGGAAGAATGAATTTTTACTTGTCCTCCATGGCTGCAAAATCTCCTGAACTGCTTGGGTATTACTTGAAGCTTTAGAACCCAGCTGGTTCTACAGCTACAAAGCTTGTGATTCATATTGGGAAAGCTAAAGAATATTTCACCATTTCAGACCCCAAATTCTGTCAATTAATTACTGGAGGTGATAGAATTTAATTCTTGCAATGGGAAGAATAAATCTTGCCAAAGTAATGCCATAACCACTGTCAGCTGGTAAGAAGGGTGACCTTTTTCTACCTTTATAGCAACAGACAGTTACTGTTCCTGACAACGTGCAGACAAGGATGGTGGGACAACTGAGAATGTGAAGTGAAGAGGGAACAGCTTTGCTGCAGGCAAGAAAGGTGCAGCTAGAATTAGAAAGAGCTCACACTTCAGTCAATAAAGCCATGTGGAAGCATTGTGAAAGATGGCCTGGGGATGGCCTTGAAGGACCTTTGTAAGGCAAAATGAACCTTCCACCAGCAGATACCTGGGTATGAAGGAGGACTAGATAGGAAACTAAAAGACTGGGGGTTGCTGTACATATGGAGAAAGATGTTTATTTCTGAGGGAGACAGCTCAGGCCCATGACTATCCCTTAGGTTGCCCTCCAAGGGAGGAGAAGAGCAGCACATACAAAAAGGGTGTGTGTGCATAATTGAAGGTGCAATATAGTCCATACCATGCTCCTTTCCCTGATTTAACAACATGTATCCCATGTGCAGCTTGAAGACACCAGTAGTTGAATCCTCCTTACCACAGTGAAAGGGACAGCAAAAAGAAGAAGCTCACATAAACTTCTAAATTCTACCAAATTTCTTATCAGGCTGATGAGCTCATGAAGCCTGGCTGCTTTGGTACGATGTCTGCAAAGAGCCACTGAGCATAAGGATGGCTCAGCTGCAGAGCCAGTGCCTGGTTTATAGCACAGGGACAGCCTGCAGGCTACGCCCCTGGCAAGGTGGCTGCTGCTTACTGTTGTTCTCTTTTCCATTTAATCTTACAACAAACAACTTCAGAAGAAAGCCTTCCCTTCCCTGGAGCAGAACCCAAAGCAAATTATCCACAGACTTTATATATAAGCTAAAAAGCACTGTAAAGCAAGAACTAAGGTATGAGACCTTTAGTAAAGCCAAATGACCAAGTTATGAGGATGCCAGGACAAGTGACTAAGACAACTTTAGTCTCAGTATAAGCACTGTGGGTGCAGAATGCACACTCTGATACAGGTATGATCACAGTACAGCCCTGGCACTGCTGGCACAGATACAAGAAAGCACAGCCCTGAGTACCTGAATTTGTGTTGTCTACAGCTGAGACAATTGGTAACACATTGTTTGGACAAAATTTCAGAACACAGCATGTTATCTATACGTGTCTTGTTCTCAGCTCTTTAGCCCCTGTCCCTTGAGGAAAGGCATGACATTAACACACAATTGGAAAAGAACACGTTTTGCCTTACCTTTGTCAAAAGGCTATTGGGGAAAAAAGGAAGGAAATCTATAAAAAATATAAGAGTCTGGAGTGCTGCTCTGCTCCTTTACCAGGCACAACCCACACCTTTGGAAGAAATCAGGCATCCTTCCACTAACTTCAAAGAGATGCTCTTTCAATCCCCACCCCGTGCCAAGGACGCCGTGCTCCGTGTCACCACACAGCGGCACTCTGCCCACACATTTCCCAGAGGGAAACCTGCAGGTTTTTTTCCCTATTATCAAGATACCCACGAGCATTTATGCTCATTGCTGAGCAGGCAGGGCTTTCAGAAACCACCAGTCACTGAAACACACAACGTGGAACCCGCAGAGATGGTCAAACACCTGCTTTCATAGCACAAGCATTAGCTGATTACAAGCTGTTAGAAACCAAACATTAGGAAAATCTAATTTTAAAACTGCTGGGAAGTCTATTTTTAGGATCTTTTTTCCTTCCACATTCTTTTCTGCACACTTGAATTGCACTTCAAAGTTCTGGCAATACCATTTTGAGATCTCAGGTACTTCCACACCACTTCTCTCTTCCATAACTCCAGCAGCATTACTTTAAACTCTGACAGACCATTTACTCTCCATAACTTCCTTACAGGAAAAGCCCCAAGGACTCCCAAGTAGACACATATCCACTGAAACACCTCTCTGCTAGACACACATGGACTGATTAAAGGTGACAATAATAGTGTGCTGATAGGACTATGCCAGAGAAACAGGACTGAGTAAGGGGGAGTGACAGAAAAGTACAAATGAGTTGGAAAAGAACTGTTTATACAGGCTTTCCTGATAAAGGCTGATTTTTCTCCTTAAGTCTGGGGGCAAATGCAAGACTTAATTCTTTATGACCTAAACGTTACACACACCTTGCACAGAGACAAGGTGCACAGCTCATGTCTGTAATGAGGCACATAAAAGAGAGGAAGCCTACATGATAGGAAAAAGTCCTGCTCAGCCCTCTCAAGGGACCTTTGGATGGGGCCATGTGCTAATGTAGGTGGGAGCTGGCCTGCTAGTGATAAAACACTGTTCACCCCAACACTTTCCCCAGGTTCTTTAAGCCACAGATGGGGATTTGAAGATAGCAAATTCAGTATATTTAGCATCCAGTAAGACTGCACAGGTGCTCAGAAGTCCACATTGAGCCCTGCCCCTTCTAACTCCCTGTGCTCAGTTTCCCTCCTCATCCAGCTCTTATGGAAGGTCCTGTGCTGTGGGGACAGAGATGACACAGGGCAGTCTGTAAGCAATGGTGCAAACATGGCAATCAAGCATGCAACACCTTCAAAGCAAAAGGAAGAGAGGTCTCCAAAAGGGTCTTATCAATTTCCAGCTATTTCTAGCCAGTCTCCACCTTTGCAGCTGCCAGTTGTGATGAGCCAGGCTAGTTGCCAGTCACCCAAGCAGAAGAATCCCAGATGCCTACAGAGATCAAAAAGATTATCATGCATGTATGGCATAAATACCAGTGAGTGATTCATCTGGGAAAGGAAACTCCCTCCACAGCCAAACATCTATTTGGAGGCTGGGCCAGCATAATGAATGCATAAATTATCACACAAGATTTTACCTAGGGGGACTTTGTCTCCCCTTTTCAGCAAAGAAATTCAGATAGGAAAGCAGTATTCCTCAGGAGAGATGATTTTGCTGTACATGAGAAAAATCACCCTACAACAGAAGAGGTAAGAACATGCATGATGGTTCAAGCTAAGGCTTCCTTTGGAAACCCCTTGTTCTTGTGTGGGGGAAGGCAGTCAACAGCTCTTCCACCTTTGCTCTACTTCTCAGACATGTCTCCTCCAAGCTGAGGGCGATTTCTCATTCAATCCTATACAGAAGCTGTTAATGGAATTTTCCCATGTCTAGTATACTCTTTGAGTATGAAGAAAACAGAACCACGTGTGGTATTCAAGGTGAAAGCACAACAGGCTTTTTAAAATTATAACAAACAAGCCAACCAAAACAAGACTAAAACCAAACACCACCTCTCTCTCCAGAACCGTGCAACAGTGTTTTCCTGGTTTGGTCTTTTTTTTTCCTGTTAGCTTTGAGTATTTGATTTGTCTTTCTCTTAAGCTCGACCTGATGCTTTCACAAGGTTACATGACATAACACCAAGATCTTGGTCAACTCCAAGCCCATGATCTTGGATGCACAATAATTCCTATTTCTCTGCATACCTCATTTCACATTTATTTACTTGAAATTTCATCAACCATTTCACTGGCCAGCTGTTCAGTCTCAGGATTTTTCAACAAGACTTCACTGTTAACCATCACCTTTGCTGCCTTGAGAAATTTCATTTTAACAGGCTAGTTTGAAGACTCACTCTCCCTGTTTTAAGGTTATTCCTGAATAGGTACAACATTAGAAATCCCAACACTGAACTGTGAAACTCCCTGGCAGCACCCTCTCACCTTGTTTCCAATCTCTTTGCCAATTATTTGTACATCTCAGGACCTTCTCTCCTTTGCAGTATCTGCAAACATTCCCACTAAAGTATTCTGAACTTTGTCAAAAGTCTAACAGAAATCTAATACCAGCTCTTTCACTCTTATCTACATTCTTTTCAAAGAACTCCAAGAGGTTTGCAAGACAAGCATCCTGCTTTCATATAAACCACACTGACTATTCCCAAACTGATTGTGTTTATCTCATTGTCAAACATATTTTTGTCTATTACAGCTTTTACTAGTATATGTACTACAGATGCCAGGCTTCCAAGCTCTTGGTTTCCTGGATTCTCTCAAACCTTTTTTTAAAGATTAATGTTATATTTACCCACTCTCCATGCTTCAGGTGCCAAGAAATTTTTAAAAGCAATGTTACACACTGCCTTTGGCAATACAGCTATTTCATACTTGAGTTCCTCAGACCTCAGGTGAAGCCTTCCAGTCCTGGCAATCTGTTAGCATTCACGGCTGCTCAAATGTTGGATTCTGGATCCAAATCAGAAACTTGTTTTGCCAGCATTTTATGTTCTGCGACAAAGTGAGGGAGCAAGAAGGTTGATACAAGCTATCAACACCCTCAGCAAGCAGCCAGTGGGAGCTCAGAACAAAAGGAGACCTAGGGAGAGCTGGATATAAAGCCCCACCCATATCCTCCTACACAAACCCCTCGCACATGTCCTGTGTGGGAGGGTGGGACTCACTACAAATGTAAGAGGTACAGTGACCACTACACTCAAGATACAACAGTGGAACTACGTGGCATCTACCCAGTTTTGATCTACAACAGGCCTGTGTTTCCAAGTATTTTAATTGTCCAGCCATTTGGCCAAATGAAGCATGTTAGTAAGTGGGTGGTTATCTTGGAGCAGACACATTATCACTCACCTCAATCTTTACAGCCTGATCCAGATCACATCAGACAGCAGGGCCCTGGTGTGGTCTTTGCCAGCCACCACACCAAGGTGCTAAAACACATGGACAAAGGTAACATGCTTAATGAAAGGAAAGGGAGAAGTCAAAGGCTGCATTTATTAAGTCTTCACACTATTAAGGGCTGAAAGAGGAGGTGTCACTCCACTGAAAAAGGCAGATGGGAAGATGTACACACTTCAACTTGTGTGCCAAGACAGTTGGGGTAGAAGCTGTGATCAAGACAGAGCTTTACTTGCCTTCCCCACCTCTCCATAACCCCCAGATACAGCCATGATCAGGACAGACAGCAGCACAGTCCCATGGTACAAACAGAGCCAGTTACCTTCAAGGAGACAATTCATAACTGGGATAGAATAAGGTTAAAAATTTAAAAATCTCACTGTACTGCACTCCTCCGCCATGAGCGGCACCCTCAGCCTTGCTGACCTCCCAGGAACACATAGCTGCTTGAGGTCCAAGTCCTTACTTGACACCCCAAGACTTCCAGGCTGAGTCTCCTGGGCGGCACAGACCAAGAGCAAGGCACCTGCAGAAGGATGCACAATAGGTTTTCACTCACACCTCAAAACAGAGGCTGTTCTTTGGTTATACTCATGATCAAAGTGACCAACTTTGAGTGTTGCAAATTTGGGTGCCAAAAGATGGCTGCAGTTAGAGTACTTGTATTTCAGCTTGACTGAAAACCCAGTAAAACCTCCAGGCTGTATGAAGACAACTTCAGCAACACAGCTGGTGATTATAAAGGAACAGACTTGAGGAGCTGCAGTGTCAAATGAGTTTTGGCCCAGGTCTCTGCACTATGATTTACTTTGCCATCTGCTCAGGACATCCCCACAGGCTGCTGCCTTTGCCCAAGTGCAGGTCCCCAGTGCTGGTGCCGTGTCACCCCTGAGAGAAGGGACCTCTCCTGCTGCAGGAGGCCCCTGCATCCAGCTACTCCCTCTGTAAGCTTGCCCTGTCTCCCACCCCAGTCCCCATTCCTAGTATATTTTATGAATTCTCCACAAGTGTTTCCTTTTTCACAGGCTGGGAAATTCATCATTCATCAGGAGGCTCTGGGAATTCATCATTCTTCCAAAGGAGTCTATTTGCCCCATCTCTCCAACACATGCACCTCACGTGTATCCCCTTTTTCCTTTGTCTAACCACACTTCGTTTTCCCCGTTTCTTTGCCAGGGCTTTGATTTCCTCTCTTTCCAAGGACTTCACACACCATGCATTTCATTGTTTTTAATCTCACTGATAGGATCACAACTGCTAGGAAGTCGTGCCTCTTTTCCCTCTTCTGATCTTAAACAAAATCAGTGGCTTTCTATCCAGAAATCAGTCATGAATATTATAGCTGATCAGATGCAGCAGCCACTGGCACCTTGTCACAGGCAGATAATGCAGAGACAGGCAAGTTCTTACTCTTTCACCTTGCTTCTCTAATGGGCAGATCAAAAACACTAACTGTGTGACAGAAATGAAAATAAAGTATCTGGGCTCCTCAAGATGTATTCATTAACCAGGTGCTAGGTTTGCCAGGGATTTCAGTGGCTTGGGGTTTGAGATACAGGCTTTGAATTTTGATAACAGTGGTGCCATTTCAATTGAGGCAGAATTCAGATTCTACAGATATGAAAAGTGTTCATTAAGAAGAAAAGAGAAGGGAACTAAAAGAAAAATCCTGCAGAAAAATCAATCTATTTTGAAACATCGGCTCAGCCACAGCAGGAAATGAAGTCCTCAGTCTGTTATCCGGCTTTGGATTCTACTAACCCAGGAAGAAAGGAGAGGCCAAGGCATGGAGCACCAGGACCTCTGTATGCTTTAAGTGCCCATGGATTAGTTTGAAATAAAGTAGTTCTGGTTTTGGAAAGTCTTGTGCTAGCAACAAGATTAAAATAAAGGAAACTACTTTTTCAGACTGCTTGAAAGTTGAGGAAAACAGGGAAACATGTTTGACAAACCAACCTGTTTTCCTTACAAATCTCCTGTACCCAGAGAGTTCCTCTGGGTTTTTTAGAAAGCTAGCAGCATCTGGCTCCTTGGAATCAAGTTTCTCTCTTACTTCCACAGTATTCACTTGGCTAACCTGGGTGGCTTTTAAAGCCTGATGTCTGCTATCCTGCAGGCCACCAGGAAATGGGAAAGGTTCGTTAAAGGAGAGATGATCAAACAGGGAGGGGCAGAGGGGAGCTGACAAGCACCAGTCATGCATGTGGGAATCCATCTAAAATTTCAAACCCTCTTCTAAAGGCAATCAGATGGGAGACCAGGCTTGGGATTCATTTGCAGGGGAACAATTTGCTTTTTTAATCTGGCTCTCCATTCCTACAGCACACCTGTGATGTGATCCCCTCCTCCTCATCTGTCTCTCATTCCTGATCCAAGCCTTCCTTCTCCCCACACAATGCTGCACCATTCCCACCTTCTCTCCTGGCTCCTACCTGTGCCCAGCAAGCCCAGGCACAGGCACTTGCTGTGACTCCTCATTACTGCTCAGAATTTCCCATTGCCCTCTGCAGCCCCCATGGTTATCACACTCTCATCGCTCGGGCAAGTGAGCTCAATCTTTGCTTTTCTGATTTTCTATTGTCTGTTTATTAGATGGGCCCTTTGTGAACTCAGCAGTTCACACTCTCCTGTGGCGCCAAGTGTAAAATTAATATTGACTAAAAAATCTGGGCACTTCTTTCTGGCCAGAAAGGAGACGTTTCAAATTAATGGGAATGTTAAGAGTGTTTCACACCCACTGCCATCCTTCTGAACCCTCCAACTATCGCTGCTCATTTCTAATTGTAGGCATTAACTCTTAATGGGCCCTGTGTGTTCCAGGTGGGTGGGTGGGTGCCTCCCCTCAGTGGAGGACCAGTGCCCACACCAGGGCTCGCTGGTGTCCTCACAGGCAGCCAGCAGAAGTGGTGGTGTGTCCAACAGCTGTGGGGTCCTGCTCACTCCTTCAGAGGCAGGCAAAGCCAGTGCCTCTTCCTTTATGGAATATCCCAGGAGCCTAATGGGGTTTGGCTGAGGGCTCTGCTGGCACCCAGGGACACAGCCCAAGCCCTACTATCTACCTTGCTGCTGCTGAGCTTCCAGGCTGAGCTGGCAGAAATGTCTTGGAGCATGGAGATGATTCTGTCTCAATGGCTTCAGTTCAGCTCTCTGGCTGAGAGGTGACTGTCAGTGACTGAGAGGAAAATTACTGACAAATCTGGTACCCACACACAGCAGTAGCTACCTGGTCTACAGCTGAGACCACAAGCTTTTTTGCTAAGTATCACCAAATAGCCCCTAAAGAGATGATAATAACTTCTGCTAGCTCAGAAATTTCTGAGAGGAGAAATTCCCTAACAGCCAAGCACAGGCTGTGACTCCTGGTGGGGACACACATGCCAAAAAGTCCAGTTCCTGTGTCTCTCTCCAGATATTGCCCTGTTTCCATAGGGAAGTGTCAGGATTTTCTAACTGGTGTATCCCCCACAGGCACTTATGGCCAAGTAATAGATTTGGGGTTTCTACTTGTGGATCAAAATCCCCCAAGGAGGCCAAGAAACACAATCCAGGGAGGAGAAGAGGATTAGAGAGATGCTGAACATGCAGCTGTGACTTCAGGCAAAAGGAAGCTTGCATTCTTTGAACATCTTAACCCTTTATAACCAAAAGCCCTTCACCAGCCTCTTAAAACAAACATACAATGTAATTATACCAATGTAACACCATTACCATTATTACCTCTGTGCACCTACACAGCCAAGTGTAAGAACAGAGCTTGAACTTTATTAATAATTTCATCCCTTCAGGTTATGTTGCCAACATGAATCATTTGAGAAACACTGAACAACAAACAAACAATTTACTTGTTCCCATTTTCCTCACTTTCATTAACTGTCCCTACCCAGACCATGCCTGCTACAGAAGACTCCAGTATCACTGCCCTTAGTTTCAAAATGAAGATAATACTGAATAAACTTTTGTTCTCCAGTGGAGCCAAACTAACGACAGAGGTCAGATGTGAATCTCTTCTGGTCATCTTAGACACACTGCAGACTTTTGGCCCTGTTATAAATGAAGGAATGGTGGAATATTATTGCACATAGGAGAGAACCAAGAGAAATGCTTGTCACATCACATGCCACTGGATGACCAGGAACTGAGCTTCCACCTCCAGCCATGGCAGATATAGAATTTCCTTTTTTTAGACAGAAAGAACATGTGGTCTGTAATGCTTCACCTGTGGGCATTTAAAATAATTTGATCTGGACAGATTAAAGACAAATGGCAGTTGCTCAATGAATATAGCATACTATATTGAGCTATGAAAACTGCCAAAAGTACTTGATATTCAGATTATACCAGCCATAAAAAAATATGGATCACAGAACACTGTCAGGAGAGGACAGCAAATGCTTTCCAAATGAAGTGTCAGATCAGGGTCCAACAAAACTGTACACCTGCTAAGCAGGGCCATGTGCAGTGAACCCCCTGCCCAGCATGGCTGAGCTGCAGGTGTACAGCCACAGCTCACACACAGCCGGCACAAGGCTTTGCAGCAGCACAGATCCACATGGGATTCTGTCCTTCCCTTCTTACAAAGGTGGAAAATTTCCAAGCATGCAATTGAGTTAGCTTTCCTCACACCACAAATAACAGGCAAGACCAACAGAGACAGGTTTTGAAATCCTCATCCTCTGGCTCACAGGAGGATCTATTATAGTGAAGACACAGAGAGATAAAAGCCTTCATGTTGTATGAGGAATTTCACTTTACTAAACCAGAAATTAAAAACCTTGTCCTCAGAAAAAGATAGCGAGATCTTCTTTGTCTTCCAAGATCTTTACAAAAAAAGGAAAAACCACGCACTCCAAGCTTTCCACCTCATCAAGATAAATCAACTTAAGAGGCATATTCTTCTCCTGTGTGGTCCTATACAACCCACAAATCACATTGGCAAATTGGTGGCAGATGAGGCGAGGACAGGCTGGAAACAGCTACCCAGGGTGCAGCCCATTGTAGGATAAGCAAATCAGCCCTGCTGCACATCTGACAAAAACCTTCCCTTGGTCCTTCGTGTCTGTGTTTAAAATATAAGCAAAGTGCAGTTTTGGGAAGACGGGCCTAGCCCTCATGCTAGAAAAAACATGTATGTCAGTCTTCACGTTAAATGTGTGAGTAGTCTCTCCAGGAGCAGCAACCAGAGCAGGAGTGGGAGCTCCTGAAACATGTTGTTTTTATTGAAACATACCTTACAATATAACAATTTTCCTTCTTCAGATGAAGCCAAAAAGGTAAGGAACATAGTACCTGCGCTTGGTATGAGTATCTCCACTTAATACCTACAGCTGACTTCACATTACTTCATTTGCTAACTACTACTTGCCTCAGTTTTTCACCAAATGGCCACAATGACCATTATTATTGTGCTCTTTGTCTAATAAAAATGTAAAAAGCACATTTTACTTAGCAGTTGTTTATGACTATGATGAAGATAAACTTCTTCAATAACCACTCAGTAATGATTAAGGCATGTTAGAGTTTAAAGCTCTAGATTACAATAACCTTTAAAACCAAATTGTTTTCCTTTGCATTGCTGCAGGGCAGAGTAAAGGAGGTTAAGATACCTTAATTGCATTTTCACTCCTAGCATGTTTTTAAATCACACTTGGACTACTGTTCTGGAGTTTCTAAGGCTTCAGTTGAAATAATGTAATCTGAACTGCAAAAATGGGGGAAAAACCCCAACCAAACTAACCAAGAAAACATAAGCATTTCCTGAAATTAAATCTCAGGCAACTAGGATATGTTTGACACCCAGCGGTGATGCAGTACAGAGACAACAGGGTTAAACATCCACACAGCAAGGACAGACTATCTCAGCTGATCCAGAAAGGTATGCCAGGTCATTGCACATCCAAATTGTCCAGGCCCCAGAAGTTTTCACCTTGCCAGTCCTGCTTCCAGTTGTGAATGATTCTTCAGTAGCTCAGACATTTCTACACTGCAACAGTGTTGACACCATTCACTGCACATCCACTCACACCTCCTCCCTGTGGATTCACCAACCAGCCAAATTTTGCAGGCAATTAAAAGCCATATTTTACAATGGGGGCAGGGATAAGGAGAGGCAGAGCAAAGTGCTCCTCTGATTACCTGTAGAGTTCTTGACACAGCAAGCTTGTGTCAGATACACTGAGCTCTGAGTGGTACCTTACGAAGTTTTGTATGTTAATCCAGAGGGCAGAAGTTAATCTGGATGCCAGGGGCTGGAGGTAGATTGACAGCATTTTTTGTTCTCTAAATGGGAGTGCTTGCTTTAAGCACAGGGCACTGTATTGGCAAGTTTGATTCTCACCACAGCTTTAATAAAATGTATGGCAGTGCAGCACTCACTCTCAATTTGTGGGAAATAGTTTGAAAGCTATTCTCTACCTCCCAGGCTCACGTGCAATGTGGCTGGGATTTACAACCTCAGTTAACTTAATGTAGGTTTTCCAATTTGCATCTATTTCCTGAAAGATTCAAGCCTAAGGAAAGTGGATGCTAATGTAGGAGCCTGTATTTGGATTGGTGAAGCAGATAATCCAAGATTAATTTCATCTGACAAAAGAAATCTATTATTACAGTGTCAAACTCCAGTGTGCAGCCAGTAGCTCTCAGCAAGGCTGGAAATGCAACTGAGCACCTGCATTCTTGCACACAGGTGCTACTGGAAAACGCCCAGGGCAATTGGAGTTATTCTGACAGGGGCAAAGTCCCTGGCCAGAACATCCTGTCTTATCACCTGGCTTCTGGATAGATGGAGCACTGAGCTGGTGTGGACGCTGCAGCTATAAGATGAAGCTGGCCACTGATGGGCACAGCAGTCCTTTAGAAAAACCACAGAGCAGATCCAGCTCCTCACCACACACAGAACTCCATTCAACAAATCACTCACTGCAGATGATTCAGGTCCATTGCACCTCTCCTGCCCAACATTCATCTCCCATCACATCTTCAGAAAAGATGCTACAGTAATTTTAGCAATTATTATAATATTAGCTGCTGCTCTGACATTCAGAAGTGGTTGCTAGTGTGATCTCTACTGTAGTGAAGATGTTTTCTTTCATCCAGGCCTATCTATGTGCTCATGCAAAGCCTGGAGCAATACTGTCATGGCCCCCAGTCCCACACTCCTGCATTAGACACTCCTGCATTAACCCCAAAGCTTCTGCAGATGTGACAAACATGCCTGTGGTCTGTGCTTCCTCAGATGGGGAGGGAGAGGAAGAAGTGAAAGAACACTTGCACATGGACACACAAAACCTAAATCCAAACAGCTGGTCATGACAATAACACATTATAAAGCTTATAAATAATTTTTTCCTGCATATTATGGGACTCTTCCATCTACCTGCCAGAACCAGGCTGTTGACACCACATCAGGCAAGGCAGCAAGACAAGTGTTGCACTTCCTGGCTCTGTCCTGTCCAGCTGAGGGTCAGTGGCAGCCACATGGAGTGAAGGCAGAAATTTCAGCATCATGAAAGTCAAAGTCTTCTACAAGCTTCCAATAAACATCAGTGTTGCTCCCAGCTGACAAACTCAGAGTGTTTTAGCAACAGTTACCACTTCAGTCAATATTGTGTTTAGGACCAGCAGTTTGAAAAGAGACGCAACAGATGGAGGCACTTCCCTAGCTCAGCTCACTGCAATCTGGTCAGGATGGCCTGGCAAGTAACAAGCTCTCCTTGGCTCGTGCAGCCCTGGAGAAGGGTTCCCAATAGTGACAGAAGAGCCATTTGTGACCTGGCCATTGGGAACTGGACTGTCATCCAAACCCCATGGCAGCAGGGAAGACTGATTTTCAGTTACTGCGGTTGGTGACCCATGAAAGCTGAACAAGTACTGAGGGAGGAAGGGTAGCACATTTCTCAGAAGTGAGTAGTTTACCTACTGATAACACCAGAAAGGTCCTTTCCTGTTGAGATCAGCTCCTATGGACCACTAGTATAAGCCCATTACCTAGAGGAGATAACCTAGCAGAAAAATACCCATAGACAAAAAATTAATAAATCCCAGCAGCAGGATTAATTCAGTAAACCTAAACTATGGAACAGAAACTTTATAATTGGCTTTGTAATCCTGGTTACTGGGTGCAGACTATCTCAACCTCCTGGCATCACACTGGGGGATGTACCTGAGCACATGCACCCCTCCTTGAGCAAGAGAACTTGGGCAAGCCCAGAGAAACCCCAGTATGTAGCCATAGGATCTCCCAATCCAGGTGATCCATGCAAAAGCATTCATGCTATTTGTCACTGACTGTCAGAGTCCATTCACCCTCAGCACCCTGATTCTTTCAAGCTCAAATATTTCCACCTTCAGGGTAATGCAAATGCAACACTATGGGGAGAGCAGGACAACACCACCTTTCCAACCTCTGCTATGCAAGCAGTTTACACCCTGGAGCACAGGATTTATTCATACCCATCCCAGCATGAATAATGCCAGACCTCAAGCAACCCATCCTTCAGAGCGTGGCAGAACGAGCTGGTTCAATGACCTACTGGGGTAGCAATTGCCCCTTGATGGTTACAGAAACAGAAAGTCCTGATCCATGCCCCACAGCTGATCTGAAATCCCCATGCTTGCCTCAGAGAAGACAACAGGATTACAGGCTCAAGCCATCTGTGCTGAGGTCCTCACTCTTCAAACATGCCCCATGGTGGAGAGAAACATGTCATGAGATATGACACCGTCTTCCTCCTGTCGAGCTGAATCTGTCTCCTTGGGCAACAACTCACAGTGACATGTCACAACCACATGAAGATGCAAAACTACCAATATTGTAACGATCCATAAGTCTCAAAATAAATCTTCACTCTTTTTGCTGGAAGCAACAAAGATCAATGGGAAAAAAAAACAGAAAACAAGGAGTCTCTCAGACTGTGGAGAAGGTAACAGCTCAGAAAATAAACCCTGGGAAGGTAGGAATACTGGGGAGAAGCTTTTAAAATGACCCACAATAGGGGAAAAAAAAAAAGAAAAATCACCAGGGTCTGACAGACATCCTTATCTTTACTGAGTTTAGCTTTTGTGTCATGTTAACTCAGCTCCTTGTCAAAACAAGTTCAGTTTTGCTGCTGTCAGCACAGCAGGCTTAACGTAGCTTAAGAAAAACATCTCACATTATTCTTCATACTTCATATATCATCTCCAACAAGCCAGAGAGCAGAAAACAAGCTGCTAATGTGCAGCTGATTATTGGTGATCATGTAAGCAGGCAGGCCCTGCGATGGAAGAACACTGCCAGACTTTGCTGAGCTCTGGCTTTAGCTCTGCACAGAGTAACAACACAGGGGGAGCCTTTGACTCAGGGAAACACCCTGACTGTCAGCTACAGAAACACAATGCAGCATTTTCAGCACTAACAACTGCGCCAGAGAGCACCAGTCTGACAAGTCCCTTTTACATGATACCCATTGTTAAAGAGCAACAAGGTTGTTGACCACACAAGGCATTTTCACACGTAAAGACAACTGGCAATAATTTGAAAGAAAAGTCAGAAGAGTTGAGATGGAATAGATACTGAGGAAAAAGTACTGCTATTAAAAATGTCAAAGCAAAACCTGCCATTTGGTCTTTTCCTTTTTCAAACAGTTTGGCTGCTAATCTGTTACAAGCAGCAAGTCACTCCATTCTTCATAGTTACCACCTAGAGAAATTGATTTGGCCAAAATAAGGTATCTGTCTCTGCACATAAAGTAATTTAATACAGCTTCTGGCTTCAGTGACAAAATGTTAACTAGTTGCTTATTTTTGTTTAATTGCAGAAAAGCAGAACATTTTCCTAACAGCATGTTAATAAAAACTTGTGGGATACATCCCTGAAATAATGCAGGTCAATTTTCTAAAGCATCAGCTATTTCACTTAGGAGAATCCCAGAAGACATGAAGATGATTCCTGATACCAAAGTATTCCTGCCAGTGTTTCACTGTGCCCTGTTTTCTTTTGCATATCCACTCTGTGAAAATATCTCATCATCATTCTCTGCTGGTACTCAAGAGGGATCTTGTACTGCTCTCAGCAGTCAGCATTATAGTCTTCATACTCTCTGCTGAGATTTGATGGTTCATTTCCTCTGCCCAGGCTAACTTCAGCTTGTCAATATTGCCCTGCAGTTCTGTAAAAAAAGTACATGCAAAATATACTTATTTGTACTTAGAGTAGATAGTTCTTCTTGAAATTTCCTTACACAGCAAGCCAGTGGTGATAAAACAGGCTTAAACTACAGATTATTATTAAACGTTTCTTCCTTTTCAAAGCTTCCACACTAAATTCTTGGACTTTGCTGACAACATGCTCAAAGTAGTCTTGTTCTGCTCCTTTGTGAAGGACCTGAGTATAGCAGCAATGCTTATTTTTCACCACTTTTCACCAGGCTGGGAGCTTAGCATGAAAAATTAAAAAACATAGGAACCAGGGTATGGCTCAGAAGGGGAGTCCTGTGTTTTCAAGTCCAGTCTGTGCTACTCCTGGCACTCATGCCCTATAATTCATCAGCAATGTCCTAGACAATTAGTTTTTTCTCTCCCCTGCTCCTATAGGAAAGATGCTTCACAACCTCACTCTGATGGCTGGAAGCATTTTTCTTATTTGCAGCCTCCATTTGTTGAGGACTAGATTGTACATTCTTATGCTCACATTTCCCTTCAGCTTAAATGAGGCAGCACTTCCCCAGCCTTTTCCTAGGATGCATTAGTAGACAGCTTTCACAGACCTGTCAGACTTTTTTTATTGCTAGCTACATTGAGTCAAATTTTTAGCATTCTCTTACCAGCCTGGGTCTCTCTTAGCCAATCATCTCAGCTGTCTTCATTTCTCAAGCAGAATTCAGAATGTAAGATGGGATACTGGAACAGGGCTCAAATATGATCCTTAATCCTGTTGGATCCACCCTCTAGCTCTTCATTCCCACCTCTATGCAGAAATTCAGAACCACCTGAGGTTCAAGACAAAAACCCCTTTTTCGAGATGTTACAGATACCATCAAGAACAACTCTTCCCTTTCCCCACAGAATAAAAAGTTCACTTTAAGCTATACCATACTGGTGTTCCAGTTACTGTGTGGTGACAAATAGCCAAGAAGGCAGGAATAGCCAAGCTGGCTTCAGCACTGCAAACAATGGGGTGGGTCTCATTAAGACATACAAACCCTGACCAGCCACCCCAAAACAGCATTGATCTGCCTGTACAGGCAGCACAGCACAGTCTGTTGTCAGGGTATCCTCATTAAACCCCTTGTCACTTCACCAGACAGAGGTGATGTGAGCTCCCTGTCCTTCACACATGCTTGCTTCACCTCTTCTTTCACCCAGGCATTCATCAGGCCACAGAGTAGAGAAGCTGTTTCTTGTAGGATTCAGCACATACACCTCACCTCCCTGTTGCAGATTTTTTCACCTTATGTCACATCACTAAGAAAATTTGGCAATGAAATTGTTAAATGCATCATGCTAAACACTGTCAACCTGTAAAACCCCACTGGGCAGCTGCTGTACACACTTATCTCTATGCAGCCAGGCTCTGCCATCTTGCTAGCTTAAAAGAAATGTTAATTTTCCCATGTAGAATATAGAGCTGGACTCAATTTCTATTCCTGCCCCTTTCTTCTCACTCATTCTATCACTGCTTTTCTCCCCCCTTTCCTTTGTAGCCACATGTCTATGGCAAGAGCAGCATCCTGGCAGACCCCTGAGGCCAACCAGTCCAAAGCTTTCCTGAAGCCACAGAGTCAGGATCCTTGCTGCAGATTGTGGTACATCCCTTTCCCTTAAAACAAGCTGCCTCAGTGCTAAAACCTGACTCATGTGGAGCTGACCCAGCCTCACTGCTGCACTCCAGATTAGAAACAGAGAGGGATCCTGAGCAGCCAGCAGGGACAGACACAAGTGGGCACCTCACTCTGGCAGCCCTGTGCTCCAAGACACTTCGTCGGCAGTAATTCCAAGGAGTCAGTGCTCCATTTCCTGCCTACCAGCAAAGCTGGTTCCAGCCAGCAGCACAGCAACGCTTGTGTCATCTTGCTGTAGCACAACATCCTGGCAATTCAGAATGCTACACCAAACAGCAAAGACGTTTTGCAATTAAGAGCTGGATGACAGGAAGCAGAAAGTTTGCACCTGCCACTGAGCCTTTCAGGCCAAACTGAAATAACCCACTTGGATTTAATCTCTTCTTCCTAAAGACAAAGCCACGACTCATATGTTTCCATTCTGTTGATGACAGACAGATGATCTTGTCAGAAAGCCAAAGTCTTAAGTACTAAATTCCTGATTCCTGTTCCTAATTCTGTCAAACATTGTCTTAGTAAAGTCATCCCATTGCTGGTGCTCAGCTTTCCCCTCAAGAATAGGGGAGGGTTATACTTCACTGGGCTCTACTGAGCCCCGGTCATGCACTCTGGAATCCATCCCTCCTACCACAGAGTAACTTGTTTTTGTTTCTTAACGCTGGAAGGAAGGTGTTGTTATTTACACACATTCACACAAAGTAACATCATCTGAGTAGTTGAACGTACTGAAAGAGGCAGGAAAGAGCACAGAAAAAGAGAACAGCAATGTTCTGGAGGTCTTAATCCAGATCAGAAATACAGCATCACCTCTCCCAGGCTTCAACTCCCTTCTCTTTCCCTGTCTGAACTGGAGTCTACACCCAAAACTGCACTGGTCCACATTTAGGGTCTTTCATTTCCACCCCAGTCTCTTCCTCCTCTCCTGTATGCCCCTGCAGAGCTGTTCCAAGCACATGCACCACACATTTTTTGCCTTTATTCAGGCTATACTGAACATAAATATCAAGCTGGTTAGGACAAAAAACCAATGATGTGGTTAGTTTTTCTAAATGCAGCCTAAAAGGACAGTCTTAGCAAGACCTGTGCTGCTAAGAGAGACTTGAGTTTTCATGCTAACTAGGGATGTATGGGTCTACCAATTAACAACCACTTGGAGATAAAGGAGGAAAGCAATGATAATAAGTCATCAGATGGAATAAACTGCCTTGCACTGAGCATCATCTCTTCAGACAAGTCAGGCTAAAATTTCAATTTAGTAAAGTGAAAGATTGTGCAGTTTACAAAAAGAATCGTATGTATGTATTCTACAAGGAATAAAGGGACGTTGTCCCTGCAAGGAGTGGGAAGAGAAGGGAAGTGGTATCTTTAAAAGCCTTAATGCATAGAAAAGCAGGATAGATAATGGTGAGTTCTTGTGTCTCAGAGCCCTAAGAGCACCCATGTTCTTGTTTATCTCAGGCACTATAAAATACTCATATGCAGGGGAGTAATTTTGTCCCTACTTTTATTATTTTTTTAATTGCACCAGTACCATCTCTCCCCACCTGCAAATAGCTCCCTCCCCTCCCCTTGACAGGGAACAGAGGTGACTGTCCCCTGCCACATGCTCTGCTACCAACAAAACCAAAGAGCTTTCAGTGCAGAGAATTTCAGCAACATCCTCCATGGCCTAAGAAACAGAAACCCTCTGCAAGCCCAACCCAACCCCTTGCTACAGCAGGTGTTTTTTGACAGATGTATGTGGAATAGCTCACTGCCTGGGCTGGAGAAGGAATCTTGTTTATTTCATTTTCCTGCAGAACTGAGAGCTGCTAAACAAGCAAAAATAAGAACCACCTCTATTACAGACAATGCTGGTGTCCAGGAACTGGACAGTAGCAGTCATCTGTGTCCAGTGTTTCCTGATGAGTTCTTACCTGATCCAGTAGGACAATGGAGGTAAACTCTGCACTTTCCTATGTCAAACATATTTTTTAAAGCACAGTTTTGTGCTTCTGCCAGCTCAAATCTGTGTTTCTATCAATGCTGGCAGCAGTGCCAATTGCTCAGTATTACTGCTCTTGAGGGCTTTTTAGATCCTGACTGCTTTCAAATTACACTAGATATAAAATAATGCCCACCTGCACACGAAACATTTATTGCCAAAACTGTACCTCCCAGTGAACAGGGCTCTAACAGGCAGTGGCCAGTAAGGCTGGTCTCCTCTTAGCTCTGCCAGTGTCCCTGGGCCATCCTTCCCCCTCCTAGCTTCACCCAACATGTCTATTTGAAGGGAGCTTGCATTTTGGTTGGACACACTCTATACTTCTCACTGTAAGGACAAATGGTTTTACTTCTGTCAACTGCTCTACAATGACTTGCTGCCACGCTACAGAAATTCCAACAATCCTGAAGTCATTTTACTGCCTCTCACAGACTTCAGTTCATTGCCTTAATGGGAAGACAACACTGTTTGGGGTATCCACAACAGCAAATGATAGTGGGATGCATTTGAGTTCTGTAACATGCTTGTTAGACCTCATTTTCTCTTTCCAGGAGCAGGACAATCTAATGAGTCGTATTTCTATTCCAGATTTGGAGTCTAGCTACATTTTGCAGAAAAAAGCCACACCATGAGACCTGGGACTTCCACCACCAGCTGACCCTTTGTCCACCAGGGAACACTTCAAGTACAAAGTCTCAGAAGAGCTTATTGTCATTTCTAATGTAAAAGCAAACAGCCAGCAAGGACTTGCTTCTGGCAGCTCCGTCCAAATACAGGTGGAACTTCAGATCTTTTATTGCAGGCTACAAGGCTGCCTCAGCTCTCCCCAAGCTTTAGGATAGTGAAAACAAGGATGTCTGAGCCAGTTGTGAAGGAAAATGCAGAACAAGGGGCAAGTTAAATCCCAGTCGTAACACAGAAAGCCCTGCAGAACTGTAATTCCACATGGTGGTCGCTGGATTTTGAGTGGTCTCCACACTTGACAAAGAAAGCACTGGGTGACAGGATAAAATAGCAGATACATAACACTTCTTACAGGAAAAAAGATGCTCATTGTCACCACCATAACATGTTACCAATCAGCAGTATCAGATAGAAATGAATGCCAGGAATTCCTGGCTGACATTCCTACTCCTGCTGCAGAAATCCACTGGTAAAGAATACAAACCCAAGGCACCCTCCTGGTACAGAGATGGCACTGGAATGGGCACAGGCTGTCTTGTGGATGGGAAGCCAACATGTCTGCATATGCAATCCCTGAACTTGAGTGTTGAGGTCTGACAGGTGCAGACAAATACCTGCACACACATCTTCCAAGTCTTTAAAACTCAAGTGTTTGTGCAGCTGTGATCAAGTTACTTTAATTCAACCAGAGGAGAAACATGGCATGGCCATGTGATTGCAAACAGCGAAGTTTCTTTGGCTTGGGAAATTACTGTGTCCACTGAGCTGTGGAAGCACTCCCTTTTAATTCAACTCCAATGCAGAACAAGGCATTTTGGTTTAAATCACTGGGAAGTCAGTAGCTTTTCATTTGGGTGGTTTAAACAAAGGCACTATTCTGCTCAGTGAGGATAACAGTGTCCAGTGCCCATGCCAGAGCTGAGCTCTGGTATCTTAACCACATACAATTTTACAGTCTTGGAGTGTAAAATAATCTGTCTAAACTACAGAAAAGTACTACCTACGTAGGAAGCTGGTTTTTTCTGTGTGCAGCACTGTTGCAAACACCTAGTCCTGAATTTGTTTCAAACCATTAAACTACCAGGGCTTATCTGAATGTTACCACAATCCCTATTTGTCTAAGACCTGGATGCAGAGAAGGGGCCTGTAACTCACTCAGTAGCAGAAAATGCTTCAGACAATCCAGTTGATCCTGTTGGATGTCTAAGTATCAGCATCAGAGCCAAGCCATGGAGCTCTACAGGACACTGGGATTTTGGCTTGCTCTAGGCAGCTGCAAAAGCCACCAACTGGAACAGTTTTACCCACCTGAAAGCAAGAAAATCCTACATTTACCTCAGGGGTCAACACAAGTGCTTGGGAGCACTGCCAAATAATATTTATCAGCCTAGCTGAAGGTTTTATAACTCAGCTGTGTAAGTTCACATCACAGAGAACACCCCGATACAGCAAGCAGCCAGTTTGGGAGTACTCAGCTTGCTCTTACACTATTTCATTTTTATTAGTTATTAGACACAAGTAAGAGTTTTGACTTGTGAACTGAACAGATGTGCTCATGTGTACAACCCAGCAAGGAGAGGATCAGTTAATATTCCTGTAACCAAACTGGGGCAGCTTGCCAGTGCCTAGCTATCCAGTGCCAAGAGGTTTTATTGGCAAAAGGAGGGAGCATCAACACACAGGTCTGAAAAGGGAGAAACTGAAAGTATGGAGTTAAGTGTCTGCCTCACCTTCCCCTGTAAGAAGAGCCACACACACAAATTGCCAGCCTGGCTGCGCTAGTTTTAAAAATATCATTGCAGATGAAAAGAGGTGTGGGGTGGCTTTACACACTGTCAAAGCAGCAGCTGACCAGGAGAGCTGAGGGGCAGGATGGCTGTGGAGCCTCTATTTTGTGCTATTAAACACAAGTGGCTGCTGCCAAAGCAGGGACAGGATATATAGGCCAGTGACTTCTGCTGGGAATAAGCATGTAGAGGGAAGGCCTTTCCCAGCAGCTCTTATAATTACCATCTCAAATTTTTATTTTTATACTTCTTGCAGCTGATCTCTGTCACTTGGCTGAGTCTCATCAGCTGCCTCACTGCCCTTAGCTCAGCGTTTTTCTTACACCATCTATTGCAGGAATTACCCTGCATCACTCTTCTTGGGACTGCAAAATGCAGTTTTATCTGTACTGCCAACTGATCTTGAACCAAACTGACAAAAAAGCTGTGTGTGCTGCCCAGACTCCTCAGTTCCGGGGAAGAAAAAATTTGATTTCTCTGTTTTCTCACCTCAAGCTAGTGCCCAATGAGAGTAACAGAACTCTAATTACACATGACGGCTGAGCAAGTTAAATAATACCAGCATGGTTGTAGCTGTGGCAGTCCCTGCTTTCTCATCTTGCTTATTAAAAGGTGCTAACATGACTGCAGCCTCTCCAGTGGCTCAAGATAGCTGAATCACTGCAGTTAGGACATGAGTGAGCCAGAAGGGATGGGGCGGGAATGCCTTTATTCCCACATCCTACTAGTGTTATGTAGCTGTGAGTGAGCTACCTACAACCAGCTGTGCAGATATGGATCTACAGCCTCTTCAGCACCCTGGTAAACTCATTGAAAAGTTACAGAAAAATTACAATTACAGTTTAAAATTAGCAGTAATACACCAAGCACAGCAGTTGGCAGTTTTTTCTTCTACTAGAATTGTTTCCAGAACAGGCTGAAACGAACAATACACATGTAGGTCAGTGCTTGCCTAACAAGGCCAAGATCTCACCTGGGAACTTCAAGAGCTAAAGCAAAACCACCAACCCATTACCTTGGCTCTAGCCTACGCTATTGACCCTGCACCTTCCCTGACATCACTTCACAACTTAAAAAAAGTAATAACGGGATTAAAAATATATCTCTGAACCTCTAAATCCCACAGGCCCAGTCCTTCCTTCTAGTGCTCCAAGAAATCCAAGCCACTTGCTCGAGAACATATCACCAACAATGGCCACAGTGAGAAAGCAAAAGGCCCTGACCACAATATCAGTCTCACTTTATAACCCAGCACTGTCCCTGCAGGAACCAATTGCTGCAGCAGGGAGGCTGGAGGCAGCAGATAAGCCTTAGCTGGGTGATAGGGATCAGCTGCCCAGTTATCAAGGGAGTACAAAAATCAAATAGATTTTGATTTAGTAGTTACAGCTTTTTATATATTCTGGGAAAAGAAAAGAGAAGGACTAGGGAGGGGGAAGGGGAGTTAGAAGTCTTTTTCCAGGGTGTTGTGATGTCAGATCTTTTAAGCAATGAATTTCTAGGTTAAGCAGTTACTGAGACATGTGGCTGCAGAGAACTGCAGTCAGCGCAGGCGTTTGTAGGAGGAAACTCAAAGTGGTGGAAGAAAGGCAAAGGATTGCACATCTGAGGGCTGCAAACCCTGCCTGAAGGAAGCAAGACCGTACAGCAGAGTCACTCCCAGCAGGCACAGAAACAAAGAACAGCAGCACTGCACCCTCAGAGAGTCACTTCCCAGTGTTACAATTCATCTGTCTGATCTGGGGTAGGAAGTTCACTTAGTCCTTCTCTCAGATGTGACCCAAGCTTTGGGTTGCAATGCCAACTACAACATCCACTGTGTCCAGCTCCACAACTCTGTGATGGGGGCAGATCATTGCCCAGTGGATTAGACCTACAAACATGAGCTGTGTTGCTGTTTTAAGTCCAAACACAAGCAGCTGAAGGTAACACACTGGATTTCAGTGCCCACAATAGAACAGGCAATGAGCCAGGCAGAGCTCAGTAGAAAAAGTAGCAGAAACAAAGATGAACCTTTGATTACATTATATTTGACCTAGTAAAGTCTGGCATTCAGGTACAATTCTGCTGTCATGGACATGGCTATGACAAGGGCTACATTTGTAAATCTCCATCTATTGACCCAAATATTAGCACTTCTGGCATAAGCTTCTAGTCAGAAGTTTTGGAAGCTGCAGCCATTTCAGAGAAATCTTTCACACAGCATATAAAAGGTATTCTTTAACACATAAGTGCTTGCAATTAGGCTCACAACCAAAAACTACAGGAATTTAATTCAGAATTTTCCCTGACATCATAGGATCAAGTGCACAGAGAAAGCCAAGATCACTGGATCCATTCTTGCTGCACCTTGAAAGTGCCAGCAGGGCACCATAACTTCTGCTCTCAGCCCCCAGAGCCTGCTCAGCACCTGGGAACAGCACCCAGCCCTTCCGGACAGTGCCAAGCACCAATGGCACAAGGACCTGTCTGAAGCCAGATAGGGACACACTGTTTCCACCAAACTGCAAGTGAGACTCATGGAGGGACCTGAGCCACTCTTCATCCTCAGGGAGCTACACACTGTATTTGTGCTTCTGTAATCTGCTTCCCAGCTCCATCTCCATCCCTGTTAATTACTGTCACAGCGGGAGAGTTTCTGGCATTTCAAAGAATGGCCTTTCTTATTAAGCAGGAAAAGAGGCAGAAATAGCAGGCAGCACTACACACATGGAAACTGTAAGAGATGCTGTCTTCTTCCTGCATGGCACAGTTCATTTGTTTCCCTTGGTTAAAGCAGGAGGAAAGGTGGAAAAGCTGCTCTAACTGTCAGGGAGCTCCCAGCCTCCAGCCAGTCTGCTGGGAGAGGCTGATGGGGCTGGGATGTACTGGCAGTATAAATCTCAGCCCCACAGTGTCAGGCATCCTAGCTCTGACATTCCTGGCAGGGAACTGTGCAGGACCACTGACTGCAAGTAGTTTGGATTGAGCCTTGCCCACCTTCTTCCAAGAGGGCTTGCCACAGGGCAGAAGGGCCGGGTCTGGCAAGAGCTCCACATTTTTGTAGTTATTCTGCATCTAGTTGCTTCTGTGGGTATCTCTAGTTCAATTTCAGATATATCTGCTATTGAAGCAAGCCTTAACTCTGGCGCTGGCTGGGATCTTACATAAATTTGGCTTTTGAAATAATTGGTCCTCCCTCAATCAGCTGAATGAGACCATCACACCCTTCTGCAGATAAATCTACTCTTTTCAGTTAGGACCTGCTTCCTGGCAACCTTGCTGGACTCAGATTTTAAGCACTTCCTATTGAACAAAACAGGTTATTTAAATGGGGGAAAAGATGTAAAAAGCACAGCTCGCTCTCTCCAGCTGATTGTCTTTGGGAACAGGACTGGAGGCTGCTGTCCCAGAAGACTGAGCTGCCCTTATCTCAGGCACTCTGTTAAAAGACTTGGAATCACTTATTAATTTAGTGAAAGCCCCTTAATTTTGATCTTTTGTCTGCATTAATTGATTTGCTATCAATAACCTGCATTGATTAGACCTCCAGACCTGGCAGCCGCTGAAGATGAAGAGACAGAGACTCTCTTTCAGAGCAGAAGTTCAAAGCCTGAAATGATTAAAAAAGACAGCACCAAAACGGCTGATAACAAAAAGGTGTCATTCTTTTTCCATTCAAGTATGAAACTGTGCAGTTAACCCTTCTGTGCCTAAAAACGCTCTCAGGTCTAACGTATTCGTATAACCTAAAGCTACCTATTAGATTTACTCCATCTTGCCATTTTAATTAAAATATTATGGATGCTCTTAAACACCTGACAAAATGAGAACCAAGGGAAAATATTATCTGCTTCAGCCACAAAGAGAGCTCAGGGAAAGCAACCTGACCCAGAGATTGGCTCAGGTGGTGCTCTCGGATCCCTTCCAGCAGACAGCATTGTAAAGAGTGGTTCACAAAGTCAGATTTAATTTGCAGCAGATCCAAACCAAATGCAACAGTGAAATTTAACAGTCATCAGTTAAAATTTTGACAATAAAGTTTTGAAAGCTGAGAACAGCTTGCTAGTCCAAGATGCCAGGAAACCATTAACAAACCAGCTCCCTGTCAGAGACTGCACTGGAACACAGCCCTGGGCTGCTCACAACTCAGTATCCCCCCAGCATGAGCTACAGCAGGGGCAGGAGGTCTGAATGTTCACATACACCATTCCTCGACCAAGAAAACCAAAGGTACTGGCTAGAGAGAGCTCTCAGGCCACGTAAGAGAGGCTGTTTTGGGACAGACACTAGGCACACAGTGGGAACACCTGAGCTACCCTGTGCACATCTAGGGGGAAGAAAAACCATCACAGCCAGTGCATGCATCCAAGGATCCATGGTCTCAGGTGTCTGTCTGCTTCAGATTCCAAATCTCCACTAATAGCTTGCTAAACAGCACAAGACCAGCTATTCACTTAGCCCAGCACCTGAATAAATCCAGATGGCCACTGTCCACCAAAGACACTTAACTGTTGTTTGAGACATCCAACTACCTTAAGGGTAAGGCAGCATAGCAAGTTTTTTCCATCCTAAGCCATGTCAAGAGCTCTGGCCACCTCCCTGCTGTGACAGTACAAACCTTTACAGTACACCTTCCTATACCTGCAGATTTCCCTGTCAGCACGCATTCACTAGGAAAAAAAAATGTAATCCCTCTTACAGTTTGTTTGGTGGCAGCACACAGCATGGATCAGGTACAGCACAAAGTAAGTGACAGTTCCTGCCCTGCAGAACAAGTTTATCAGCTGCTGGTCCCAAAGAACCTGGTTGGACCACTCCCCCAGCATCCTACCCAAATGTAACAGAATTCTAACCCATAGCTCAAACACACCCTGTGTGACAGCTTACAGAGCAGCACAGCCAGTTCACATCACAGCACTTCTGCACTGGGAAACTGACACAAACACAGATTGTACTGAACTTCTGCATTTCTACTCCGACAACAGCACCCAGCTACCAGGACTCAAAACTCCTTCCTGTGCATCTCTGCCAACTCTTCCTTATGTGAATGTTTTAAATATCCCTTCTCTTTAATATCCCTCCTCTCTTTTCCTCCCTCCCCTCCCTGCATACATTACATGTGGGTGTTAAATACCCCTGCAGCTGCAGTCACCCTTCACAAGCTGCTGTCCTGCCCTCCTGAAGGGTCTCATGTTTACTGCATATGTCCTGCACATGTCCAGAAATCCCAGAAAATTGGGTCACATGCCTAAGTTCTGGCTATACAAAATTTCTGGGAGAAATAGAAATGTGTTGGCATCCATGCTCTGGTCGCACACTATAAGGAGGAGTGAGCTCCTGAGCCCTCAGGCTCACAAACAGCTCTGGATATGCCCAAGCACTGCCACACCTGTGTCTGCTGGGAAGGAACCATCTTGCATATCACAGGAGAAATAGCCCACTGAAATTAAAGATCCTGTGTTTTCTAAAAGTCCTTTCCTTTTGTATGGAAAGGCCATGTCAGCCTTTGTCCCCCACAGATTAAATGTGAATAATGATTGGGACAGTTGAGCACTGGAATGGATTGCCTTGGGAAGTTGTAGTCTCCATCATCTGAATTTTTTTGAACAGGTTAAACAGTCAACTGTCAAAAATGGTCTAAGTATTAAAATCCTTGCCTTGGAGAACAGAGGAAAAGGAAGAAATGACCTCATAAGCTTTATTTTCTGTTTCTGTAATTTAAATATAACTTCTGGGGACTGTAGAAATTCCACTTGGCCCCTCAGCTGGGGACAGCACACCTTCTCCAAAGGCCTTGTGGCTCATGCTCATGGGCTACAAAACCTCTGTTCTGCAGTAAGGGTGGCCTGCTCCATGCAATGGTCCAAGCGGTCCCTCCACATTAGCTTTCTACATTTGTAAAATGCAGAGGGATGAAAAGCACAATACTGCACATATCTCAAAATCTTTGTATTTTAGAAAGGAACTTTATTCCCACTTTTAACACATGACTAGTAGATCAAAGTAACTGAAAGCTTTATCTGGTATCTCCCAGATACTAACACTGGGTGTACATACATCACGCTGATGTGCACAGGATGAGAACCGAGGGAGTCAAGATTTTTCCCACCCACAAAGAACAAAAATAGGCTTTTATTCCGAATGACTTATTTTAAGCTAAAAACGAGAAAGAACAAAAGCAAAGGCTCCAGGAAGTGGAGTCTGCACCCGCATCTTATTTTAAGATGCAGCTTTGACTCTTTAGAAATTTAAAGCCACATTGCACAGAAAGAAGAATCAGATCAGTGATGTTATATAGCTCACTATTTCCAAATATCAATCTAGGATCTTAGAAGCAATAAAGATTCAATAACACTCCACAGTCTCTAGCTCTGAAAATGCAAAGATAAAAACTGTAACAATTAAGGACAGATACAGATATGCAATATACATTGCACAGATGTTTTATTTCCCTGCAATTATATATATGTCCTCCAAAATAAAACCCAACCTTCATTAACTCCACATTACAGTGTTGTTGTATATTCCTCATGAAAAAGAAATCAGTAAAAATGAAAGAAGGTACTCATCAAGATAGCATCATCATCCAGACTAATCACATACACATTCCACCAAATTAATTTCCGACATGTTCAGATGCTGGCCCTCCATGAGTAATTATTACACAAATATTTCCAATTTGCCTCTTCAGTCTCAGAAGATGTATCTAAAGTAAATATTTTATTGCAAAATTGGCAGCATAGTTTTACGCACCTACTGAAAAACAGCACACATACATCCTTTGGGGATACGCACATAATAATTTATGGACATTCCACACAATCACATGCAAACTTACTAGGAAACAGAACTTCAGCATCACTTAATGAGAAAAATCCCTGCTGAGGGCACAGGCTCTGATGCAGATTGTTAATTCTGACCTCAGCACCTCAGGATTGCTGGCTGAGGCCCACAGGCAGAGCAGGGCCAGAACAGCTGTACACAAGCAGTGTACACAAAGTGACTGGGATATATGGATATGGATATTCCCCTCTCAAACACAGGAACACATCCAGCACTGCCAGCTTGCTGGCAGACAACGACTGTGTCCATAGCAGGCAAATGGAGCCATGCAACATTCCCATTTTCTGATGCTCAAAAGCAAAAAGCGTTCAATTTCATCTTCAAACAATTTACTCATTGATTGGGTCTCTCAACGGATATCCCAGAAATTCTCTCAGAACTGAGGCAAAAAAATGCCAAATTGCCTTGTTCCTTGAAGTTTTTCCTAATCCAAGGGAGAAATCCAAGGGAAATCATTTCATAACAGTTGGTTCCCCTTTCCTTGTATC
Organism: Irena cyanogastra; assembly: GCA_013397155.1. NCBI lineage: Eukaryota > Metazoa > Chordata > Aves > Passeriformes > Irenidae > Irena > Irena cyanogastra. The sequence goes on from VWZV01004333.1 coordinate 518,221, forward strand.
CCAGCCAGTGCTTGGAGAATTTCTCACTGCAGAAACAGCCTAACCCTTCACAGCATTCAGCTTTAACAGTGGTTTAGCTGCAGACTCACAGGCAGAGCAGTAACACACACTGCTTATTCTTCCTCTCCAGTGGGTGTTTAAGACAGCCCACAAAGATATTTAGGTACCTCAGTTTACCTTGAGCTCCATAAAGAAGGTAGTCAGCTAAATACTGTACAGCTCTGAGCTTGCACTTAAAAAAAAAAAAAACCAAAAAAAAAAAACCAACGCTTTTTCCAATTTTGCAAGTGACTGGAAAACAAGTCTTCCAGTTCTGATGAATAATCTGCTTTGAGTTGAAACCCACTGCTGAACTGCAGCTTCCCTCTTGCTGTAATAAGAAAACATAGACCAGCAGAGACTTCATTTCAGCCCACAAATCAGGAGGGGCAAGCTGTAGGTAGCAGGTGATGTATTGCTATTGCATCATCTTTTGTTTGATTAGTGATTAGGAAGTAATTGCCTCTCTGCCCAAGAGATGAAATCTGGCAGAGTCCTTCTGAAACAAACATGGCATTTATATAAATCCTCTAAAAGCTGTAAAATACTTCAGTCTCCAAGCACTGTAGTCCTAATAATCTTTGAATATAGTTTGATGCAATCCCTGTGTACAGCTCATTAGGCACTGAATTCTTTGAAATAAGAAACCCTTTCCTGTCATCCGTGCACAGATCTAACACAGATGCCCCCACTAAGCAGATGCAAAATGCTACTGCAGTAAGAGGAGATAATAAAGGAATTTGACTGGGTTAATGGAGTCACATATGGTGATGGTGTGGTCTTTGAGAACATTCCCCTTCAGCTTCCTCTCATATCAATCCTCTCTAGGGATTGAAGGAACAGAAGCATAGACAGGGAAAAAAATCAGATTTATTGGCAGAGCTGACATTTTTGGATGAAAATACTATTAATCACAGTCACTGAGGCAAGATCAATAAAATATTCATAAAGAACACGTCTTGTAATGTGTACATATTCCAAGAAACACTGACAACCATACCAGCACCATAATACTAAAATAAACCCAATGCTTTCCTCCCCTGAGTTTTTACTTTTGTCTCTTCCTCCTGTGTAACAGAGCTCACAGTGAGGATGCTGCTGAGTGTGACCTGTGACTGTGAGCACTGATGCCCTTCACCAGCTCCAGTGGGTGCTGTGCTCTACCCACAGGGTTTGAGACATGGAAGGTTTGACAGGATCAGCAAAGAGGGAAAAAAATCCCAGTACTTTGCTGTGATCAGTGCTCAGACTTGAGGGAAGGGGGTGGATGAAGTGAGAAGACTACAGATTGTACAGTACTATACATTTCCATATTTGCTTCATTTCCTGACCACTCTGCAATTAACTGATGTTCCTGAGAGCTGTAGGTCTTGCACGCAGAATGAAAAAAAAACCTATCTTTTCACTTGGATGCTCATGCCTTTTTTTGCTGTAGGTCCTTTCTATGTAGGCCCATCTGTAATGGGGCAAAAACAGTTTCCTTTGCTTGTCAAGAATGGCAGTGTTTCTTGCATAAAATCCCATCCCACTGGAGCATGAGGGAGGATATTGCTTATGACAGTGGCCTCCAGACTTGTAACTACAGAGCCTGAGCAAAACCCAACCCCCTTAAACACAGCTCATCTGCTGTCCCCAAAAGTCTGCTCTCTCCCCCAGATCAAACCCCCTGCTGGTCAGAATAATAAATTTCTGCACATGTTTATTTTTAGGGTACAGCTAAACACTGACACCAATCCTACAGAGCACCCACAGCACTAGCTCTTAATTATAATAAATTCATTGGGGAGGAAAGGAGCCTGAGAAAACAACCCAGGCAAATCCCTAAAATGGCTCTGTCAAATCTCACCTATTTTATATAGGACATAACCATACGTGACCCCTTCACTAAAGCTTCAGCATCTTGATTACATAATTAAACAGTAATTTAATTTTAAATAAAATGGCTAGAATAACTACAATGAAAAGGAAACCATGAAAAAACCTGTGACTGTTGTATGTCACTTACACCCTTTGTAAGAAACGAAAGAAACAAAATGTGATTTCTCTAAGTGTGTATGTTAGTAAATATCACAGATTTTAAGTCAGCACCTTGATTTTAGGAGACCTGGCTTATGATGTTTTGAAACAGACACCTGCTCCAGATTAATATTGCTATGAAATTCTCAATAAATTGTCTTCTCTTCTCAGGGCTCATTGCTGCCTGAAGTACTGCTTAACCTCTCTCGAGAGAATAGCCCGAAGTGGAGCAAAGGAAACTTGTTTTCAGATAAATCGAATTTCCAGGGCACAGAAACACCCAACAGTTACCCCAGAGAGCGAAGGTTCAAGATGGCGCTGATATAAACGGCTTTCCTGTGCCTCTAGAAACCTAACAATGAACATGCTTATTATTTACATCCAATCTGGCTAGCATGCCTAATATTTCAGGAAACAGATTTTGCAGCTGTAATACAACTTGAGGAACACCCTATATTTCACTGGTATGAGGTACTGTAACAGCTGAACAATATCCCTTTTTCTATACCTCACATTCAAAGCTGGGAAATACTTTTTTTGTTGTTTGCTGCAAACATGCTTTTTCTTATCTATAAAAATAGACATAATAATGATACTTTACAGAGCTCTGGAATCTCACAGCCCTTTCAGGGAGCTCAGCATCTGAGTCGTGGAGCTGAAAGAGTACCAGCACCTCCACAAATCAACCAGTGAGTAAAAGATAAAACACTTGTCGGGGAGCTAAGACTACAACTCAGAGCTTTTTCCTGCTGGGGAGCCCAACACTGTGAAACACTTATTTTCTATAATTACAAAGGTGCTAGTTATCACAACTTTAGAAGCTTGGTGATATGAAGCAAAGAGGATACAACTGTAGAGAACACTCTGAACTAATAAAGGACATTATAATTGTGGCAAGCACTGGAGTTTTATGGACAGTTTTTTACCTTTAACCAGGGTATGGGGCAGATATTTTGCCAGAACAACACTTTTAACATTAACTAGAACCCTCAATTGCCGGGAGACATATTAGGTTAAAGCTCTCCTCTCTTAGCAAACCATATATTACCTCCAGAGAGGAAACTACAGGCTGTGGAACCCTTACAGCTTCCCTTCTACCTCCATTCTTTTGCTCTATATTACTTCTGATGCATGTCAAAACCACAAAAAAAACCCAAAACAAAACAAAAAACCAAAACACCAAAAAAAACCCCAGGGAAACAAACCACCAGCTCTTTCGGGGCAAGCAGAGGAGGGCATCAGAGCAGCTGCAGTTCTTACCGGCACAGGCGAGGCACAGGCGAGGCACAGGCGAGGCACAGGCGAGGCACAGGCGAGGCACAGGCGAGGCACAGGCGAGGCACAGGCGAGGCACAGGCGAGGCACACACTGCAGCGGATCCGCGCGGAGGCCGCAGCCCGGGCCGCACGTGGCACATTTGAAGGCCCAGCGGGGGCAGATGGGCTGGGCTGGGCTGGGCCGGGCTGGGCCGGGCGAGGGGCGCGTCCTGCCCGGGGCGGCCGGGGAAAGGCCCCGAGGGGAGGGAGCCTCTGTGCCCGAGCAATGCCTCCCACTGCTGTAGCGCACCCCCGGGCTCGGAGCTTGCCCGCGGCACAGGACCTTCTATGGGTGTTGTTCAGCCATTCCAGTAATTTCCCTGGATCCACGGTCACTCTGATGGATAGGCTGCAGCGGCAGGATGGCTCCATGACGACACGGCTGCTTCTAAGAATTAAATGACACCGCAAAAAAGTGCACTAGAGATGGATACTATTAATAGTTAAATCACATTCACCTCCTTTAGATAGTAAACCAGAGTCCCAGGCTGCCTAGGCCAGAAGGGGAATCACCTGTAGGCAGTATTAGCAGAAGGGCCCTTACTGACACAGGGTGTCACAGCCTCTCCATCACACATTGATTGCATTTCTATGCAGTCATTGGATCTGTCTGAGTCTAAAGGCACCAAGTTTTTAAACCAGTTAGCACTGGAACCTGCCAGGAAGACAACAATGAAAAACTATTGCTTGCTCAGCAATTTGGCCCAGACTCAGCCAGCAGCTGGCAATCCAGAAGTGTATCACTCATCCCATGAGCGTGTTCTGCTCTGTGGGTTATGCTGCCTTATCCGATACCGTATGCTCCCTAAAAGGCAAATCCCTACATCCAAGTCATTCTCATTTTGCTCATCTGCAGAGATTGGTGCTTGCAGTAACAAGTTGAGTTTGTGTTCTAAGCTGTAAATAGAGTACCTGGCTGCAGTAGCTCTTTATCCATTACAGAAAAATTGCTTCAGTGCATGAAGTGCTCTTGCTGTTTCACATTCCTAGGCAAGAAAACTGATGAGCAACTTGAAAGCAGATGGGCAGTTGGAATGGTTAGAAGATAGAACAGCAAGTGAGAAAGCAAGCAAACACGACAAATGTCTGTGCCTTTGGAGGGGGCAATCAAAGGGAAATCCAACAGGAGCTTCTCCTGATAGTACATAGGCAGCATCTCCCTGACATGTTCCACAGCAGACAAGTGCAAACAGGGATTTTCTAGTTCGTGACAAGTTTTGTGACATCTGTGGTCACCTGAGAATGTGGTGTTACCTTCACTAGCATGGTAGCCTTCTGCCAATGGCCTCCATTCCGCCTCAGCAGTCTCAGGAGAGCTGGCACTAACACTAGAGCTGATGTGGGTCTCGGAGAAATTCATACAGACCATATAGCACTCATCCACTCCCTTTAGCTGGGGAGCTTTTCCAGCTCAGAGAGAGACAGAGACAGAGAGAGTTGTCTGCAGTATCCCTGCAGCTATATTTCACTGTTCACCTCCACACCTCATTTCCCCACCATGGTTACACTGTCATGTGTGCAGGGCTTCTCTGTGAGTGTGGAAAGGTCATTTCACTGGCTGATCCTCAGCAGAGTGCCCCGAGCAAATGTGAACCTCTGACAGTTCTTGATCTTCATTACCCATTCCTTTGCCTTAGCAGATGAACCCTTCATGATATCTCATGTTTCTCCTTATCACACCTCTCTGACATGGGCAGCTCTAACCTTCTCCTTTGGATGTTAGGGCACAGGGACTAAAGGCATGTTTTTAAAGGTCCTTAAGAAACTTACGGATGCAGAGTTGGCTGATACACTTTTCAAACCATAAAATGCATAACTGCAATTCAAATTGCTGAATTGAAAAGCCCTGGGGAGTCTATTTTCTTTTGATTTATATCAATGGGAATTAGATATGTTTGTTTCTGAAAATCATCATCTTTAAGAATCTAAAAGCCTCAATTTCAGCACCTTTCCTACCACATAGCAGGAAATGGAGTCAGAGTTTTCCAAGCATGAGGCTACTGCTCTAGACACAGGTCCTCTTCTTAATTTTTTTTAAATTAAATAAGAGTCACCAGCCAGACTGCAAAAGAGGAGTGTGTTATCAGACAAATTCAAGAACACATCTACAAGTGGCTCCTGAAAACAGGGCAGGGGTGAATCCATTACCATCACTCATCCAGCATTTCTGAACATGGAGGGAAAGAGCAGAAAGTGCCACAGCTGCCAGGCTCCCCCTGAAGAACATGTGCTTTTGCTGTGAGGGAGACAGAAGACTTGACCAGATGGCCCAGTGCTCTGCTCCAGGAAGCAATTCCTTATAGTCTCATGTTCTTATGTCTCAAGCAGTCTCTGTTGTGGCTGTATAAATGCACCAATAGCCTGCTCTAAGCACCAGCTTCTACCACCCTGCAGTCACTCTTTCTGCTGTAATTCTCCCAGCTGGACAGGAACACATGGACCTTGAATGATCTACTGCCATTTTGCTATGTAGGCTGCTTTTTGTCCTGATCCCATACATTTTTAAATTAGAGTCTGAGCTGGTTATCTTCTTTGGAACTGTTTCATTGCCGCAGTTCCAAACCTGTGAATACGCTCTACTTTTCTCTTTCTTCTTCAGACTCTTTTACATTCCATTTTTTTCCTTCACAGCACTGTTATTGTGGCAGTGGCTGGCATGATTATTGCTACTTACTCCCAATCCCCCAATGGCAGAGTAATACCTCTTTAATTGGGTATTTCTCCCTCCCGACACTAATCTCCTAACAAATGCCGATGCCGTGTTAGATGCTGTGTGGGGATCTCTCATCACTATCTCTTTAAGCAGGCAGTTGTGTGTGGAATGAATGCATAGTCACTCAGCATGGATGGATTTGTCTGAGGCCCTGTCAGCTCCCTGGTTTTGTCACTGAAATCTTGCATTGCGGATCCGGATTTCTATTGCTTTAACATTTTGAGGCAGATTTATCTCAACCCCTGTCAGATCAATGGGTTTTGTCACAGAAATCTATGTGACTTTGTTCCCTGTGGAGATCTGGCTAGTCAAGTTTGTGGAGGCTGATTTGGGAAGCTGAACCCGAGGCCTTGTTTGGCTATGTCAGGGGTGGGGGGGGGCGCGGAGAACAATAAGAACTGAAAAGAGCAGAGACCTAACTACCAGAAAATCTTAAATAAAAACTGCAGTAGCAACCTACATCCAAAGCCCAAAACGATATACACCCCAAAAGAGCATATTCAGTCTCACATTCATGCACATGTGGGCTCTCTGTCTGCTGGCATCATCAGGAGCTGCTTGCTCTGCCCGTGGACTGCAGCTCTGTGACAGTGGCTGAGATCTGACAGGGCTGTGGGTCTGAGGCAGATCAGCCTTTCAAGCCAGTCCTCTCTGGTTGCTCAAAACCCCCGAGCTCTGGAGTCCGTAGGAGGCACTTCTCCTTTAATGCCTCCACAGTATATTAGGAAACACTGTGCTATCAGAGATGATCCTTCTCGAGGGATACAAGCCCAATTTTCTTTTTGCCTGTAGCCATCAGACTGCATGATTGTCTGACACTGTAGCACAGTCTTCCAGATAAAGCTTAGCTTTACTGAACTGCTTAGCTTTACTGAACTGCTAATGTCCATCTTGTCTCCTTAGCTGATTCAAAAATTTCTAGGAACAGCTTCAGTAAATGGAAGTTTCCTGATGAAAAGTACATTGTTCAAATAATCTTTTTGTTGGACTGAGGGATAAAATTATTTCCTTTGCTTATTACTACTTGAAATTTTAAAATAATGATTGTCACAGTTGAATTTGACCACGATCAAGATCTGAGTGAACTTTTGGAACAAAATGGTAATGGTAAGAATAATAGCAATAACAGTAATAGGAAAGCAGGTAACATACATTAAAGGAAGAGCCTGGTGTTGACTGATAAAGACTCAGACTTGTCTGAAACAGCCAACTCAACCTGAAAGCTCAACACAGCAGGGGTGGATTCCTTGTAGGTGAAGCTGCTTCAATTTTGTGTTTGAAGCAGAACATTTCAAAAAGAAAGGGTACCCCAGGAAAGAGAAGATTTGGAGAAGGTAGCCATTAGCATCTCGGTATTAATGAGAAACTGCAAATTTTTGGCCATGGGTCACCTCATTGTTCTTTTTGCAATATTCCAGTCATAGGCTTTCTTTAGAGCAGATGCTCATTTCTGTGCCTGCTTTGTGATATTTTCTTTCTTTCTTTTTAATGGAACTCTCCTTTTGTTGTATGCTTTTCTATTTCAACTTTACCTCTGGAAATTCTCCATTCCCATTTTTTACCTTCTAATCCTTCTTCATCCATTCTTCTTTCCCTGTCTCATGTAAACATCCATGCTTCTGTTTTACTTCTTCCTCTAGGTGATTATCTATTCTCTTTTAACTGGTGCCCCTCCTTAATTTTTTCCCTTTCCCATCCTTTCATGTCCCTCTGTTCCCTCTGCTGCTAAGGAAGCTGTAGTCCTTAGATATTGAAATGGCATGTGTAGTTTCTGCCTGTGATTCTGTGCTAGATACCTCTGTGTGCCTGTGCAGATCCAGTGTAAGCCTGGCTAAATACAGGAAAGCGGGAAGCAAAGCTGAGTGAAAGGTTGCTTACTTGTGCCTGTGATTTGTGGTTGTTTAATAATGGCCTCCTGATTAACACAGACCTCAATTCCAGAAATGCCACAGTGATAGATTCTCAATATTTACCTTAATAGAGATACACAATTCCCTTAACATTTAAGGCCAGTGCTAGCAGTACAAGTATTATCCTGGAAGTTGTTCACACCGCTGCCTGCATGCGTATCGCCTGGTGAAACACAACTTTAATTCTGCATGGATCCCCAAGGACTAACAAAATGTTAAATGATCACTATTACATGAAGCTGTCACCATGCCTGCAGTTCTGTCAAACCACAAGAATGATGTTGTAGCTCTCCTGTTTCACTTCAGAACAATGCAAAAAAGTATGGCTTCAATAACACTGCTTAAACTGTCCTCTCAGAAGTCATCTTGTCTGCTACAGCAACTGCTTTTCACAGAGGTCCTCGTATTTTATCTGGTTATAGTTAGTTAACAAAAAAGAATTAGAAGGCTTGACTAGACAAAAAGTGATGAGATAACGTTAGACATCTGATTGCTTTAGTCCATCTCTTTTGGTACATCCTAATGTGCAGCAAGGTCACTTCAATAAGGAGCTTTAAAGTACTTGCTGCTTTTAGACTTGTTCCAGAAGCACAGAAGATTACTTTAATCACATCACCTCTCTGTGGTCTCCTTCTACAGGAAATATGTCCCAAGCAAGTAGAAAGGAAGGGCTAAGGGACAATAGCAGATCAGTCATTAGAAAGATGAGAAAAAAGACTGCCTGTTCTGGCCTGAGCTAATTTTCTGTCCTGCCTTCACCATAGGTATAAACCAGGTTGATTAGGTCAATCTGCCACCCTGGCTCGATAAACCAAGCTGAGAGTTGCTGTTACACACTCTGCTGGGGTTATAACTGTCTTTTAGCAAATATCCAGGTCTAGGAATGAGGAGGTGCAGAAGTGCATTCACAAAGATGAATACGTACCTGGATTGCTGCAGCATTAACTGAGAGTGCCTGTGAGAGTACACTTCAGGTGCTGTCACATGTCAGAGCTGAGAAGGCAACATTTGAAAACTGCTTTGGAAGGGACTTTAGCACAAAGTGTGGGAGGCCACATTTGGAAACAAACCCCAACAAACTAGACTAACTTACACCAGCACTGCTGTGGGAGGAAGACTTGCACAATGCCTTGACTGCAGCCATAGCTGTTTTTCCTCACATTCGTGGGCTCTAATTCTACATAAAATAAGAAAAGGGGGAGCGAGAGACAACACTGCATCATCCTGACATTCCTTTCTAAGTATATAAAAGATGAGCTGTAAGTTCCTCAGCGTCTTGCTACCGTATAAGCCAGCAACAGCAAATTGCCATCTCTAGAGCCATGCAGGACAATGACAGACTGGGGAAAGCCAGCCTAATTCTGCCAATGGCAGTGTCCAGCCATGTTTTCCAGCAGCTGGCTAATTAGTAGAAATACAGATTTCCAAGACAGCAAAGATGATTAGGGAGCTCTGTGAAAGCCTCAAGGCTGCCTATGAGACAAATCTCAGAGGACTGTGATACAAAGTCTTGGCATGTGTGCCCCTGATTTTAAGCTTACAGAAATCAGTGTTGGACTGAAGGCCTGATGGACATTTATTATCTGAATCTTGCTGATGTTCTCTGCCCTTCTTTTACTGAATAGCCACCTACACCACTAAAGAAACAGGCTGTCATCTCGTACTTCCAAGTCTGTGGACATTCAGCCTGGAGCTGTAAACTGACTATGAGGGCTCAGGTGTCTTAGCTGCCTCTGTAGAGATCCACTGGTTCAGGACTGAGGCAAACTGGCAATGTGTGGGGAGAAGGAACTTAGAGCTTTTGCTGTAACTGTGGAAATTAAAGAGAAGACTCATTTCTATGTCTATCATATAAATTTATTTGCTCATTTCTATACTTGCCATACACAAGAATTCTATAAAATTTAAAACTCTGGAACATTCTTGCTAAATACACAGGGGCACTGGTTAGTAAAAGGCCACTGGAAAAGCAGAAGCATCAGGATACAGCCTAAATAACAGCTTCAGCAACCATGGAAAGTCAGGTGGATTTACTGGTTGGGCTACCCCAAAATTAGCTTTTCAAGGGTTGTAATTTGGGACAATATTGTATAGCAGTAACTCCAACTTAAGTACTTGTGTAGGGCCTCATCTTTGGAATCATTAAGGTTGGAAAAGACTTCCAAGATTTTCCCCTTGAAATGAGTGATAGAAGTCACTAAATGGTTATACTCAAGGTAGACCCCAAAAAAATGAAGTTAGTATTTGGAGAGAGCTGCAAGATAGGAAGTTTCCAGTGATACCAGGGAGGTTAAGTCCTCTCCAGTTTGGAACAAAACAAGCAGTTGTAATTATGAATACCCAAAAAAAGGTCTGGTTATTTGTCCAGAATCTCTTAGATCTGGAAATTGGGTCAGAATGTCTGGTCAAATCATCAAAATCCTGGTTACAAAGAAAATGAAAGGATTTTTTGGAGGTTATAAACCATGTGTATGATAATATTCAGCTTCTTTCTAGCCCAAACTTCCATTAGGCAATGGCAATCCCACTGTACTTTATGTCATTCAGACTCCCCCTCTAAGACAGAGCCTACAGCTGAGTAACAGTAACAGAACAGCATTGTTCAAAAATCAAAATTTTATGGTCAAAGTGAGGAGCAGAATCGTGAGGGCTCCAGTAAGATGTTTTGGTAACAGCCTGCTGTCAGTTCTGAGCAGCAGGTAAATGTGATACATGAAAGACAGACTCTGACAAAACCTGGGCTCACATCAGGTACTGCTGCAGACACCAAGTCTGTTGCTTTGAACTGCACTTTATAGGAAACTAGCAGCTGATACTGTCTACAGAGAATTGTGGTTTCTGAAACTATTGAGTGGTCTTTTAAGGAAGTCCCATACAGAGCCTCCATTACAACAGGTAATCAGAGTAAGAGCTTCTTCACAGAGAAAAGGGGCGAGTTCCTTGGAAAGTACTTGGAAAAGATAATTTCAAACTGCCTTTGCAGGAAAATATCAAAAAGAAATAGTAGATTTTTATCTCTGTTAATAAGTAATTCAGTAAAGGAAACAATACTGCATGTTCCAGCTACTTCTCAAGGAAACTGGCCCCAGTCTAAAGTCTTCTGAAACAGCCAGGCTGATCCTCAGAGAAGGTGTATATTAAACAGCAGAATCATTACAGGGCATAGAAAATTATGCAGTCCAACTAAGAAGGACTACTATTGCTTTTTAGATTGGAAGACTCATTTAAATTCAATTAATCGGACCACCGTCATGTACAATTAGAACTGTATCTCTCAGTGATTCTTCTGCTTTGAGAACCACATAACCTTCAGGAAAACAGAGCTTAGCAAATTACTGCTTCTAAATTTTGTATGTTGAAAATTTGGTGGGTCACCTGCAGACGTGACTTTTGGGTGTGTTGAAATGGTGACACAGGCAGGGCAAAGGAAATATCCTTCCCCTTCTCCTAACCTGCAGTGTTAAGTGCAGATTTGCAGTTGTTTGGGAGCAGCATGGGAACAGCTCTTGGTTTTGGTAGAACATCCCTCCCCTACTGCAAAAGCAGATTTTTCACACCAGCTTCCCTGAAGGTTAAACATAATGGGTCAGGGCCAGCTGCTCATGTAGCCTCCTTCTAGTCTCCTCTAACATTTGTGAGATCGCCTGTAAGCTGGCATAAAAAAATCAGGGAAAGCAGCAGTGTCGAAAGCAGCTCAAGCTGAAAGTCAGACTAAATGAACTCTACTGCAGTCACAGTCTCAGGTGGGAGCTCTGATAAAATGACAGTGTAGAATGATAGCTTAAGAGGAACCTGTGGGTGGGTAGGCATTAAACCTGTCCCAGACACACAGACTCATCACCTAAGTCACACAAGAAGAGGTTGGTGAAACAGCATAAAATTATCTAATTGCATTAGGAACAAGAACAAGTTATCTAATTCATGTGTTGTGCTGCCAGAAATCCAAATCAGAGCTCACAACACTGGAATTTTGGAGATCTTAAGACACAGAGCAAAGTGTCAGATAAACTCTCATCTTTATTCAGGATCAAAAGTGACTGGATTTTTTTGTGGCCATCACAGATTCAGTCCAATTGAAGAATGCGAAATTTGATGCCACCTATCTCCTAAAGCCTTCTGTACCATAAACACCAGAGCAACAATATTTGGTGCTGAAACAGTCTCCCAGTCAGCCTCAGAGCTAGATGAAGCAAAATCAGCACCATGACTAAAGCAAAGTGAAGAGGAGCTTGCAGTGAGCCATCTTCATATCACTAGTTTTATCTTACAATCAAGAAATTACCAATGTGTTTGAATTCTCTATCCCTTAGCGATGGTCAGTAGAGAAAAAATATTAAGAATACATAGTGCCACTGGTTACTGAAATAGCTAATGGTCCCTTCACAAGGCAGCTCTTGCCCTAGACTTGATTTCTTTTAGCATCTAAACTGTGCTAAGAAAACCACTAATTAATTCCTGAGCCCTTGCAAACAGCCACCTTTCTATTGTGAACCTTCTTTGTATGAGACAATGAATACAAAACTGTCAGGGCTTTGTCTCCACAGGGGACAGGCTTGGCGAGAACGCGATGAAACACTTGAAGTGTCTCTGGCCCTTCCTCTCACACAGAGCCCAGAGCAGCTGTTCCCGTAACAGTTCCTGAGTATCCAGAGGGGTAGATTTTGCCTAAGCCACAGTGTGAATGGCAGCTTTTGCCATCTGTGATCCACGGGGAGGTTGCATCCTTCGCTGCCCTGGGCCATGCCTGTATCCTCTCTGCTGACTAGGATCAGGGAGACACCTGCCTCGGAAGACACTGGCTTGGCATGCAGTGCAGCAAGGGATTTGCAGTTGGATTCACAGCTCTATGGCTGCTTTTAAATACCTAGCAGGAGAAAGGGCAGGCATTGCCATGGGGCTGGCAGAGTCCCCCAGCTCACATGAACCAGGCTCTGAATGCACTTGGACATGGGAAAGACTGAAGAATATTGTCCTTTCACAGTGATGTACTAACCCAGACCTCAAGAAAAGCTATAATATTGGGATGTGCTCCTGTGGAAGATGTGTTTATGTTGTTCAGTTTTTCTTATGACCTTTCAGTAAACCTGTTTTGAAGGCTTTCGTGTGTCCCACTACCCTTTGTTCAGTAGCAGAACTTCTCTGCATCAATTGTACAGACATCTTTCTCTCTCAGTTCAGTGAAGGGTTCTCTGGTAGCCAGTAATTCCCTGGCCTTGCAGACCTTGGTCTAATGTGAAGAACAAACTTTTTAATAGGCATGAAAAACATCTGCCAAAGGAAACCTTCCTAACTTCCTGCCAGGGCATGAAAAGGAATGACACCGTGACCGACAGAGTGACAAGTGTGGAAGGACAAGTGTGGAATGCCTCACAGCAGGGATTGATTTGTTGGTAATGCTCCGAAAACCCATAATCCCCACAAGGAAGAGGAAGAACAAACAGCCTCCACCAAAGCTGTCACCTTTCATGGTGTCCAATACCCTTTCCATATATTCATCAATCACAAAGGCACATCCCAGACAGGCAGGCCAGTAACTGGTAACATACACACAGGCATCATTTGGGTTCCCTGGGGGATATCTGTTCTACAGCTGGGGCTCCCATTCAGTGATAAACAAATTCCCTAATCATGACATTGTACCCTTTCTCCTCTAGAAAGATACAAAGAACAGTCTACTTACCAGCAGCAAGGGCCCTGAACCTTCCTGACAGGATTATGTGGAATCTGTCCTTGAGACTCCAGTTGAACTGATTCCCATCTTTTCCACTCTATATGACAATAATTTCCAACTGGAAATTTCTCATTTGTCTCTGTTTCTTTTTGTAGGATGGCCATCAGTCCTGTAGCTCAATGCCAACACTGAGTTCATGCCACCTCCTTCAGTCAATATATGCCTGAGGAGACAGAATAAATAGTTATTAAACATACTCTACATTTGCTGTCATAATGTAACTAAGCACTGGAAATCAAATAAATATATCATAAGACAAGCAGTTAAAATGTCTACGGAAAAAAAAATATTCAGGCAAAAAGGCTTATTCTGCAGCATTAATGAGTAACAGATTGTTCCATCAATAGTATATGAGGAGCAGCATACAAGAAGGCAAAACTCCTACAAGTTCCCTGGGACTTGTATCCTTGTAAAAGGGCCAGTTCTGGAGAATACTCAAGAACATGATTAAGGTTAATAAGCATGTGTTTAAATCCCATTGATTCAGTGAGACAGAGATACAAGATTAAAAGTTTTGTTTTTTTTTTTAATCAAGGCACTTTACTAAATTGAAGAATATTCTGTGCAAAAAGCTCAAAGTCAGAAGCAAGAGCACCTGGCAGGATGGGGCTGTCCAGCTCTGTGCTGATGGATATATGCAGCCATCCTGCTGTCCCAGCTGTTAGGAAGAGGGAGTCATAGCTCTGTGTTTCTTTGACAGCCTAAGAACCTTCCCTAAGATGTACCTCCTGAGCCAGCCTTTGTCTGTGCCACACATTATCTTTTTCCCTAATGTAATCCTCAGTATAAAGATCCAACTTCGCCTGGAACCAAGTGTATATCCTGACTCCCTGCCTGCATGGGGACAACTCACAGAATGTCCCAGCACGTCACCTTGTGCTCCCTGCAGGACATGCACAGTTGCAGATGATCTGTAGCAGTTCCAGGATCCAAACAGGACCAGGACCACATTTTATACACAGAATGAAAAACTAGATTCTTTCTCAAGGAGCTTGCTGACTTAATGAATGCTGAGAGAAGGAGAACAGAGGAATAAACACGAGAAATCTCAAGGTCTTGAAGGACAGAAAGAGAGTCTGAGAAAGGGAGATAGTAAAAACAGATGGATACTATTTTGTCTGGTGAATACATGCACCTAAACCCCAGCAGAAACAATAAAAGGATATGGATTTGTGCATGCAGCCCTGCCCACCGGAAAGGCCCATACCTTATTAATTATGCCTGCCATGTCATTAGGTAGATGCTGCAGAGCAAATAATGAAATTGCTTCACAAAGCAGTGAAGACAACTGGCCAGCTCTTGCTGTGCTTAATTCAGATTGGCTCTGTGTTTCTCATCTATTATTATTCAGTTTTAACTCATTCCTTTATTTCTAGTGTCTGATCAGGTGAAGCAGAAGTAATGTTCTCCTCCATATACATGCTATTATCTGTTCCTATTCCCTTAACAACGAGGGTCACTGTGGACAGTGTTTAGGAAAGCAGCAAAAATCAGTGTGATGGGTGCTACTGAATGGCCTGCTCTTCCATGAATGCTTTGCTGCCTAAAGCTTAAGAAGCCGCATGAGGTGTTTAAAGAGAGGAGAAAATGCCATTAATTGGCAAAGCCTTTGGAGCCTAGGGCTTTCATCCAGCTGTTACAATGAGGTAAAATGAAGCCTCTGGAGTGTTTGTAGATATATGGAGCTCGTGTTTTTCCTTTGTAACAAACAAGTTAGGTAAATTTGCAGAAACACAGGGGAAGGGAAGGATATCTCCGCCATGCTCAGTGCAAAAATCCTTAGTTTTGCCTCCCTGGCAAGACCAATTGTCTTGATGTTTAATCTCTATGTGACCTTTAATCAACCCAGTGGTGTTTAATCCAAACTAGCTCAATTCATAGGTGGGATTTCTGCAAAGACAATGGATCTGCTTAAATGGGTTTGCTTCTATTCATACCATAGTCCCTCTTTAAATTCCTTGGGAAAGGAAGACTGAGTCTGCAGTCTAGAAGCAGAAGACAGTGATTTCATTTTAACTGCAACTAGAAATCATTGCAATGACCTTGGATGAGTCAATGACTTCCTGGAGCCTGATAGGGAGGAAGGAACCTTGTCTACATCAGGGACCATAAGGCTGGAGCCAGGTATTCTGACCAAGTGCTTTGACATTCTGGAGGGAAAGGTTTCAGAATAAGACAAGGTCATGGTCCTCCCTCATCTGCACCTCTGTGCAACTCACCCATCCCACAGGGGTTGCAATGACAAGGTCCATTGGAGCTAGAGCTGCTGGGCTGACAGGAGGACTCCCAGTTTGCCTGAACCCAAAGCTACAGAGGTGTGTAACTCTTGGCTTGCATTTCTCCCCCTGAACACAGAGTGCTCAGTATAAGTGCTAGTTGGAAGCTTTCACACATGCCAGGAAGCCGCCTTGGTTTGATGCCATGGAATAGACATGTTCATTCTCCCAGTGCTGGGACCTGCCCAAGGATGGCAGCAAACATTTACGAGCACAGGTGTTCCTGGCAGGTGTTTTGTTTCTGAGGAAGCTGCCTTCTGGCTGAGCTGCTGCCAGCCCATCTATCCGCCTCCCCCATTGCCACACAACCTTGCCTTCCCCAGGGACTTTCAGGCAGGCCTATTTCAAACAGCAGGCACAGGCAATGAACACATCAGGCAATTAAATGGCAGATCAATTCGACTTAGCTTCTCTTGGGAAAGCAGCCCTTGGGAGACAGAAGAATGAGGCAGCAGGAGACAAAGGCAAAAAGAAAAATTGAGAGGTACAGGAGAGAAGGAGGAGAGCAGAAGAGCCAAGATGGAAACACAGCAGGCAGAAAGGGCCACGCACAATGCGGTGTGAAATCACAGCTGCAGGGGAGGAGGCATTCAGGGGAAAGGGGACATGGCTGGCATAGGCAGCATGAGAAAGACAGCATTTGGGAGAAGACATAGGAAAGAGCGAGTACGTCTAAGGGAAGGCAAGAACAAGACAGAGAAAAATGAGACTGGAAGGGGTGGAATGATGCATATAGCAACAGCAGGGAATGGCCTCAACTGCCTACCTGGATCTGCAAAAACGTATGCTTTATGAATTTGGAACCATCAGCAAAAATATATATATTTGTAATATCCTATTCACTTTATTTAAACCGATGGAGAATCACTGGCTATTGACAGAGGACTTCTCTCCCTGAAATATGCCATAAACTCAGGAGCTTCCTGGTACCAATATGAAAAACAGACAGTGGGACTGACAAGCAGAAGGAAAGGAAATTAAACAGGCTGTATCACTCAGCCAGCTGAGTGGAACACTAGAGGAACAAACAACATGAACTCCTAATTAGTTTTCAGTTTCTATTGATAATAATCGGAGATATTGGTAGTACTAACCCACTTAGTAATGCTAGCCGCAGGCCTTCACGAGTCAGGAGTAAAGTACCAAAAATTTGAGAGTCTTTTCTTCTAAAAAGTCACATGGATCTTTGTTTTTTCTTTATTAAAAACAACAAAAACAACAAAAACCAGAAACAAACCAAAATACCCCAACTGAAATAGACAAACAAAAAACTGCCTGTGATTTACATGTTCAAAGATGAAATTCTTGGGGAGAGGGAGAACACTGTAATTGGGGACCCAGAGCAGGTTTGAGAGTCCACAACACACAAGGGCTTTTCATTGTGTGACCTTCATCCTGTCAGACTCCCCTTCAAGAGAAGTGGCCTCTTGCAGGATGTCTCTGTTTGCTCTTCCTCCTCAGCTGGGAACAGTGCAAAACCCTCTCTCCCTGCTGCCAAACCCAGTGCTGCTGCTCTGCAGGACTCTGCCCCATCCTAGGGGTGTGCTTCTCACACTCCCTTTACAGCACAGCAGGACCAGCCACAGGAGTCGCATCTAAATGTCAGGCCTTGAAGCTGCTGTGCCAAAGGACAAATGAAAATATCTTACAGTGACTCCAGGGAAGCTATGTCTTTCCAGCTTTTTTGCTAAGGCTCTGTAGTACCATTCTATGCTCTTATAAATTTTCTTCTTGCATGGCTTCTCTCCAAGCCCATCGAGGCTATTTACATACACCCACCATATTTACAAGAGTGCTGTGAAGAAGCAAAAGACAAAACCAAACCAAACCGTGCAATGAGTCAGTGCCAGAAATGTGATAAACCCAGACTCCTTGCTGTCTTTTTCCTTCTTATTAGGTAGACAATGCTGCCTTTGCTCTGCCCTTTTCAACTGTGGCAGATTTTGAAAACTAAATCTGGGAGGAGTTAATATTCTAGTTTCTGCTTAAACAGAGGAGCCAAGAACATTAAATCCAATTAGGGATGACCAGGCAATAGGTAACCAGTTGGGAAATCCTAGCTGGAGTGCACTGCTTCACACCTCAAGGTCAGCACATTAGAAATCCCTTTTTTTACCTTTTTTTTTGGCTTCTTTCTTTGTGGGAAAAGAATGAAGTTTCTGAGTCTGCGAATATCTTAGCACCGGTTTGTCATACAAGGCAGAATATGACCATGGTGTTTGTTTAGTTTTCTTCTTCTATTTTTCTTCTTCTTTTTTCTATTTTTTAAACCTTGTTTTCTCTCTGTCTTCCAGTCCAGCTCCACAGCTGGTACTGTCCTTTCAGTGGTGACAAATTCCTTTAGTGCCATACAGTCCTGACAGTTGTTATTCCTCAGGCCATGAGGTCTATGAAGCAGAGCACAAATTCCTGGCTCTTTCAGAGCCCACAGGTAGCGGCCATGGCGAGGCTGAGGGTGAATTTACCAGCCAGCTGCCACTTCACTCTCTCTAACCTGTAGCCAGTGACTGGCATTACCAAAGCACTGAATGGAATTAGACTGTTTGTACTACAACTAGAAGGGAAGTAATCACACAAATAGGAAGGTGGAGAGGGAAGAAAGCCAAAAAATTCAAACTAAGTTAACAAGAACCAGGATGGTGGGAAATGATGGGACAACTTGGTAAGCTGACTTGCTCTATCCTGCAAGCATACACACATACAGACAAGATGTGAATATGTATACATACTCCTGTCTGCTAAATCTGGGCATCTGGATGTCCATCAGGTCAACTCTACATCTCTCCTAAATGCAGGTTCTTTGGCTACCAGATACCACAAACAAATTGAGCCATTATGTGGATCACACAGACCTGAGTAACTGAAATCTCCTTTTTCTCAAGGTCTGACTTTGTATTCAACCTTTCAGCCTCTGCTTGTCTGTCCTTCTAAATTTTCCACAGTGTTTAAACTGTAAATGGAAGGGGCACATTGGCAGAAGAAGCTGCAGCCTCAGTTCCCTGTTTCTCCACAAAGAGAAGCCATGCATGGATTACAGGTTGCATGCTCCCTAGAGAACAGGCTGCAGAGTGGCTGTGCTGGCACAGAGCTCTGTCACAGCCTTGTCCCTAGCACACTCCTGGGGGAAGTGGCACCATGGCTTTGGCAGCCATGGCTGCCAAGGGAAGCTTCTCCTGGGGCTGGAGTGGAGAATCCACACAAGCATCTGGAGGAGCCTTAGCAAGGCAAATGCTCCCATCTCTCCTGCCCTGCTGCAGAACTGGCATGATTTATATTCCTAGTGCACAGCTGGAGACAAGCTGTAGCACAGCACTGCAGAATCAAACAGCCAGTTCCCACAGCAAGGCAGAAATACAGGAGCTGGAGGTAACTAGAAATGGGAGATGAAGTCTAAACTCTCAGTGAATCCTCACTTCCACTGTACTTTGTCATGAGACAACAGGACTACATTGTCCCTGCTGAGAGGACAGCTAGCAGAAATCCTGGCTATGCTGTAGTGGCCTTGCTTAAAGCAATCAGCTCTTTCTGACTGGAGTACACCTCTTTTTTCAAATCATATGTTTTACTACATCTACACTGTCATCAAAGGTGGCTGCAGCACCTAGAAACAGACCAGAGAGGGCTTTCAACTCTCTTGCTACTCTTTTTCATGCAATGCATGAATGATCCAGCTGCCTGCATTCCCTCTTTCTCACCTACTGAATTGCTGCTCCTTCTCTCACATCATTAAATTAATTTTTCAATGGCCTCCCAATATGGCTTTTTCACTCCAGAATCCTCATCATCATGGTTCTTCTTAGCACCACAGAGCTGTATCGAGTTTTGACGGAATTTACGGATGCTTGCTCCCAGATATCTGCCATTAAATAAAAGGAGCAGATAAATACAATAAATAGTAAACATGAGGAATGTATCTCCAGGTAATAAAAAATGGCTAATCTTTGTAGATTTTAGTTGTATTCACTCACTTCTGTGAGGCACTTTCTTTAAATTAAAGGTTGGTCAAGTCTCTGTAGCTCACGTCAAGACCTACAGGTTTTTCAAAAGACAGTTCATGAAGATACCAGACCTCAAAACTGGAGGAATATGGTAAGAAGTTCACATGTGCCTTGGTGATGGCTCCAAGAAAGCCATTGTACGCTTTGTGTGTGCCCTGGAAATTCAAAATCAAGTACCCAGCATCAAGACATTAAAAAAAAATAAAATCAATAATTAGTTTGCTTAGAGTCTGCACATGTTTGTGCTTCCACGTCTTTCTTCACAGGTGGACAGGTTAGAAACTGACATTTTAAAAAGTGATAGGAGAATCTCACATAATTGCATGACCTGAGAGCTTAGACTTTAACATCAGGTTTTGCAAGGCTTACAGTAAAAACGTGGTGACTGGTAGCATGGGGGATTCACGTTCCTTTCTTTGTGCAACAAAAAGAGAAGAGCATGCACACTCCAAATACCCCCTGTCACCTGTGTTCTTCTTGATCTTTTTGAATTTATTGAGCCTGTCAGCTGCAATGGAAGCCAGTTCCACTTGTGATCCCTCAGTGGTAACATTCACAAATAGGTTTGCAGTGTGTGACACCACCCCTATAATAAATGCTGTGGTTTATGAACTATTCCTAGGGCAGAGGAAAAGGAGCACTAAAAATTGATATAAATTACGCTGGCTATGCTGCCTGGCTTTATGTCCTGTCATTTTATACACTCTCTCCTATTTTCTTCAATATTTGTTTCTTTCTAAAATCTTTACCTTCCAAAAGTTCTATATTTTAATTCTACCTTCAGTCTTTTTTCTCTGCGGTGATTCTGATTTATTTTTGTTTCTCCATCCCCTCTTCTGACTCCTTCCCTTTAGCTGTCTTTTAGCATTTTGTAATGTATAATTTTTCTTCTGTGTCAGGTTGGCACCAACAGAGTTGTGATCAAATCTTTTATCCCGAGGGATGCAATGTCTGTAAAAAGACTTTGTGCCCTGCCAGAGCCGAAAGATTCTCTCTGCACCATCATTTCCAGATATGCCAGCTTCTTGAGCCCAATTTGCTTTCTGTGTAATCACCCTTCATCTGATTGCTGTTCTTGGTGACAATACCTGCATGTCCCTGTCCTAGTTACTGTGACTTGCTGATCTGCGTGTGCTGGGGAGAAGCACATAGTTACCTAGTGCTGCATGAGGACCATCATGCTGGACTGGGGTTCTTCTGTTCTGTCACCAAGACCAGATGTGTCACTTACAAGTTTGTCACTCTCTTATGGACAGAACTGAGGAGTGTACATCACCTAGGAACAGTCCAAACTGTCATATACTCCCTCCTGCCTGCAAAGTGCTTTCCTGGCCCTTTCTCAGTTCTCAAGTAAAAAAGAAAAAAAAAATTCTTTTTCTTGCTGAAAATTCCTAATTTCCCGAAGGTAATTTCCCTATGTTCTTTTCTGGCCAACTCTGGAGTAGTAAGCCCTAGCACAAGCCTACCGGTGCTGGTATGCTATGCTGCTGAATTTTGGTCAGTGAGAGTGTGCAGATGAGGCCAGAAGAAATGAGCCCATGCTCTGAAACAAGGTAATCCCTCAGACTTTCAGCTTCTCAAGGGCTGGTGTGATGGGGCCTGGGGTACTGAAGTGACTCCAGGAAACCAAGGCCTCAGTGACTGGAGTCACAAATCTCAAGTCAATAACCACATCTGGCCTCTCTGAGCCCCCCTGACGTGTGGGTGGATCCAGCACTCTCATCCAGGGCTGGGCACTCCCTGCACTGTGGTACTGCCCAGACTGAGGGACTCATCCAGGGTGTGGAGCATCCTCACCTCCCTTTGCAACAACAGAGCCGGGGTCACTCCCCGGCCCTGGCTCACTCCCTGGCCTCGCCTGCCTCCTCCTGTGCTGCCAGCAGCTCTTCTGGAGCGGGGCGGCTGCTCTGGAGCAGCTTTAGAGCTGATGCTTTGTATTTGCATAGGCCATTGTCATTCCCGGCGCGGCTCCTTGCAGCTGGCATCCTGACTGGAGAAATATCTTCTTTAAGGAGAAGCATGAACGACGCAGCTAAAGATAAAAATAACAATAATTTTACTAGATGAAACTTCATGTTAAGCACTTAAAAAGCCATAAAAAGTAAATTTTCTTTCTTTCAATTATTTTGCTTATTCCGTTTTTGAAAATTAAAAAAAAAAAAAAAGAAGAAGGAGGAAAAAAATAGGAAAAAAAGGAGAGAAGTTTCCTAGTTAGAAAGATGTCTGTTTTTCTCATCAGCACCCAATGTCTTCATGATTTCTCCTCACTGCCCTCCAACCCTACTTAGGTCCTACTCCCTGTGAACATGAAAATAGCCATTGTCAGGCAGGGCTGGCACTTCCTTGCACGTGGAATGCAAGGGAAAGAAGCACTGATAAGTCCTGAGTGCTTGCTGCCTCTTTCAGCACACAAGCAGCTTTTTAGAGAAAATGAAAAAGATAAAGCCAGAAATTACTGCTCTTGCACAATATATGCCAAGTTCATAAGAGCAGCATTTTAACACTTAATCAAAATGGTTTGACAATGTAAAAATTAGGTTTTCAAATGTCATTAGTGCCTTATAATAGGTTCAATTTATATTACTCCCATCCCTGTTTTTTTTCATCTCTGCTAATTGTTTTTATTAATTTCTTTCATTTTTTACACTGTTGTCGTGTTGGTTTTAATTTTTAATTATCATAAGACTTTTTCTTTCACCTTGTTAATTGGTTTAGATTTGAAAAGACTGGTTCTGTCATTCTTTTTCTTCAATGGCAGCTACAAGAGATTTTTTAATGCAGGTTCTTTTTCATTGGCAGGGTCTCTTCTGGGCTAATTTGGGGAAAAAAGCACTTGCTTTTAGGGCAGTCTAAGCACCTTTTTTGTAGTGTGATTCACAGAAATGCTCTCTTATATTGACCTGTGAATTTCCTTCTACACTGGCATGCAGGATTCATTTGATATTGGCATAGAAATTTTACCTCTGTTTTACAGTTGATATGCAGACTCTTTTCTGTTTGGAAAAAGATGAAAGCTCTCTTCTGCTCTGGTTTGTAAGGCCTTTTCTGTATGGGCTCTCCTTTCTGTCATCCTTGGAACACAGGCACACACACCATTTCTTTTCTCTTTCCATGTACAAGAATGTTCCAAGTCTTGGTTATCACAGGGCTGCAAGATGTCATTTGCATGGAGATGCATATTGGCATCTTTTTGGTTTTTTTTCTGCCAGTATAAATGGAACTGATTCAAATAATTCCACTGACATTTTGGGGGCAGAAAACCATTTTGGGAATGGACATTTTTAAGCAAAATGCTGACACTTGCTTGGTTGTACGTGGCAAAGGAATGTAATTTGAGTCTTCAGGGGAAAATCTAAAAGAGTGAAAACAAAAAATCTAGGCAAAAAAATACAAGGGAAAACAATAATTCTCCAACTCCCTTTACATGTAGACAGATGAAGAAATACTTGTGGGAGCTCACCCCAGGGTGACTTCTTGCTCCTGAAGGAAACCAAAGGTGTTAAACATGGAAACTTTGGAAACTCTTGCCAGCAAGAGTGGGCTGTGGCTTTGCACCAATAAAGCTGCATTACTGTGGCATTGCAGGGAAAAGTGAAAATTTATTCTTACTCTCACTCCCATTCAGTTCAGTCCTACTGACTGGAAGATCCTGCCTTCACCTTCCTGCTGCCTCTCCTGCCCCCTGACGGCTCTACAAGGCCTTTCAGTGGGCTAACAGGGCAGGAAACCCTTCACTTAGAGAGAGACCTTCTTAATAGAGTCCTGGTTTTCCTCAAAGACATAGTACTGGCAGAATTCCTCCTTGTTCCCTATGATTTGAGATGAGTTACAACTGCTGATGTCCAAAAGGATCTTTGCAGCAGAATGTCTTGTATGGCAACCCAAGTCCTCACAGTCAAGCTGTGAGGCATGAGCTGCATGATAGTTTTATTCACTTGGCCTTTAATGATGTTTTAAATTCTCCCTGTTGGGCAGGCTTGTACTCTCATATGCTGCCTAGAGGTCTACACTGTCTACTTCTTCTCCTCCACCCACTGCAGCTTGTGTGTTTTACTCTTCAGCTTGTGGATGCAAACACAAGAGTTTCTTCCTTCCTGCTTAGCCTAGAGATCCATGTAAATGACACAGAACAGATCTCAAATTAAACCTTCAGTGGCAGTGCTCATGGGCAGAGTTCTACCTGACAAAATGCCAATATGCTGCCTGGCCCTGGGAGACCTCTTAGCCTGTGTAATGTTCTGCTGGCCCCAGGCAGCTTTCTGCTCTGTGATGGACAGGCATGGCTTCATCAAAGGTTCTCTAGAGCCTTAAATCAGGAACAATACAACCTGTACCTGTGAGATGCCAAGAACCTACACAGATGCCTGATAAGAGGAAGGCCTTTTACTAGTCCCTCTCTATATTTAGCAGAATTCCCAGGCAGTGTTTCTAAAATTACCAGCTGCAGTAATGTGATTCATACCCCCATCACCATCAGCAGTGGATAAGAAGAGTGTAAATGACATGCAGGAGAAAATCCTGAGCAGTATAGCCCAAATCAGGACTGTAGTGGTACAGTCTTCAGTGCTTGTATTGACATCTCTGCCAGGCTTTCAGGGAGAGGCAGTTACCCATCTCAGAATCTGTTTTCTCTCACAGCAGTAGGTGGGAATGTCCCAAACTGCAAGAGGGAAGGTCTGACATTGTTTTCAAACTGTATTTTTGGGCAAGTCTGGTACAATGAATAATGACAAAAGATGTGCACAAATTGTTTTTGCAAGGATGCTGTGCTGCATGGGCTTTGAATGCTGTCACTAGAGCAGGGCCTCTGCTAGGAAGGGTCTCCATCTGTAGCAAATCAACAGCAGACAGGCAAAGCATCTGTATCAGCTGTGGGAACCCATTCCTGAGATGGAAAGAAGGAATGTTGTGGTGGTTGTCATGGACTGCTCTGAACCAGTCTGGAAAGAGGCATTACTGTGGAATCAGTCCAAGAGCTGGAGCTGTTACGGTAAATACCATAAACATCTAAATCTTTTAGGAGGTTCAGTCTGCATATCTGAGCCATTATGGGATATTAACTAAAATGCTCATTTGAAAAATTACCCTGTGAGCCACTACAATGTAGCAGAGGAGCTGTTTTGCTCAGATAAATACTAATTGAAAACTGAGGCAGAAACCTGCAGCCGTATCTGCCTGTGTTGTGATCTTGTCAAATCTCATCACCTAATTACTAACAGGCCTTGCTGGGCCATGGAAGAGACCTGCAGGAGAGGCAGAGCCTGAGAAAACAGTATTTATTATTCTGAGGGAAAGCTCTTCTTTCAGAGTTGGTGCTGAATGAATCCCTCAACAAAATTAAAAGGACTTGTGCTTCTTGCAGTGCTTAAAAAGAAATTTAACTGCTGGTATTTTTAATTACTATTCTCCCTAAAGATCTTTGGGCCATGATGGGGTATTTATTCTGTTTGTCCTGATCAAATTAATATTTAAGAATTCCTTTTCGCCCCTCTGAAACATCCCTCCTTTATCTCATCAATACAACAACTCCAAAGCAAAACTGGGCTGTTCTCTTCATCGTGCTTCCACATAGATTCCCCTGTGCTTTCAAATGGCTGTTCCACAGCCAGGGAGTGATGGTTATTGCCACACATATTGGCAAAGCACACTTGAACCCTTTGGGCTGAAAGAACATATGTTTACTATAAGAAATTATGTCACTGTTTTCATCTCCCATTGTGACAAGTTGTTAAGGACTAGAAATGAGGGCAGTAATGCCATTAGATAGAGGAAAGAGATCTTGAAGATATGTAAAACTCTAACATGTGCTGCAGACTAATTTTCCAGCTGAATTGCTCTTTGGCAGTCTGTTTTGGTGACCAGTATAAGTTCATATTCATCCACTGTTGCAATGGCCACAGGCAGTATGGAGACAGAAGGAAATTCTCTCTCTGCACTTTATGAACATCTTGAAAAAACTTCAAACCAAGAGAAATATCCACAAAATGCTGCATAAGGTGTGCACACAGAAAAGTGTAACTCCAATGGGTGGCGGTAGAGCCAGGCAACATTTACATTTCTGTAGCATTTTGATAAAACTTAGGCAATAGAGAAGTCATAAGAAGACAATGGCCTCCATTTCCTTTAACACAGGTAAAGAATATGAGACTGATGGAAAAGGAGCTGAGTTTGTAATGTGAGGGGCTGAAATACAGCAACCCAGTAATCTGCACTCTCCCCCTCTTGCAGAAACATTTACAATCTATGCATAGTTTCCTTCATGATATTTCTTCTATTCAGATAATTTTCATTATCTTCACAGTAATACCACATATTTCCTTTAGGGATTTTACTAATTTCCACCCGTCCTCTCCAGCTCCACAGTGGGTAGCATCCAGAAAAGCCCATCAGAACTAGTACAATAAAAGGGTTAACAACTCCTTCCCAGTGTTGGGGATAGGGGACATAATTTTAAAATCAAAGAGAAATATAGTTATGAAGCAATTTTGTTCTCTATTAACCCAATCAATGGAAGGTTCCCATAAGCCATTACCAGAGATTTCAGATGCAGAAGATGTCACAAGGGGTTAAATAAAGATGTTTCTTTGTTCATTAGTACTGATAGCTCAGGGAAAGAGAAGGAAGGAGAGAAGAAGGGGGAGAGATAGAGGAAAAGGAAATACAGGTTTGGGATATGAGGAGAGAAGAAATTAACTATCACCATGTAAATGGTATAAAATTCCTGTATAGATATTACAAGAGATACTAAGGCAGTGTATTAAGTCATGCATTAGGGACAGGAAATTATGTGGGCCAATATTCCAGGCCTCATCCTGCTCAGTGGTGAGCCTGGAGGTGACCCTGGAATATCAAATCCAGATTTACACAGTGTGACTAATGGTGATGAAGGGATAGCTGTACCCATGCTTATGACCCACAAAGCAGTTGAGCCTCCAGCAAACATCAGTCCACACAGCAGTGATCAGTACTGAATCTTCTCTTCCCTGCTGGAAAACCTCTGGGAGAGAGGCAGAGCCGATGCAGGAAAAACACCTCTCCCAAGGACTCTTGACAGCCTTTCTCACTACCTTATATAGGCCTAAACAATATTATCTAGCAATTTTTAAGTCTTAAGATTCACAGACAATGGCAGCAGCAGTCAACAAAAAATAAGTCATTTATAAAAGGAAATTCAATTCTATCATCCATCTTCAGTAAAAATTCAATATTTCCCAATACAAGTTGTTTTGATTTAATGAATAGGGAAATCATCCCTTTCCTACTTCCTAGCATGCTTATGTATTCAAATGAATCCTGCATCATTGGAAAGCAGATAGAGAAATGTTAACAGAAATGCTGGGAACTGCTGCTAACATACCCTGGAAAAGCATCCCCATGGGAAAAAAAAGGAAATGTGAGCAACTCCCTGTTCTTCCACAAGGTGTGGGGTCCTCTGCTTGCAATCTGCATCTGGCTTTTGGCTCTCAACTGGAAATTTAGATCATATTTCTTTTTATCACAAAGGGGAAATTCAGCAGAGTTTCCATTGTGGAAAATGGCTAGAGGTGCATATGGTCTCTGGTTGGCAGAGGGGCTGGGAGGAAGCGTGGAGTGGTGAATAGGACACGGGCAGCTCTTGGAGAAACTGCTCACTTTTCATCTTCCAGAGTTTTTCATGAAACTGGTGTAACTCTGCCTAAGGAGATGAGATCTCTCTTTGCTCATCTGGGTGTGTTTAATTTTTCTGGAAATCTCCCTTTTCCCTCCTGAATTCTTTAATTTCCTACTAATGCAGTGTCTCTGTGCTGTTTACTAACCACATACAGGCAGCTATTCCCTCGGCTTGCTCAGGACATTAATGAAATGCCTGCCCACCCATGCAGCCAAACACAAAGGGGGCTGCTAATGGTATCTTTATTTTGAAGTGAAATCCCAAAGCTTTCATTTGGTTCATGTTTCTCCCTGATAAAACTCTCCTGTCTGTCTCAATATGGGGCACTGTTATCTAGTCTCACTTGGGGGTCACAGGAGCTCTGAGGCTGATCTGGGAATGCTCTACCTCCCATCTGGTGAGGAGGAAAAGCCAGCGACCACAGCACAGTCAAACCAGATGCCTCAAAGGGGACACAGGACCACCACTGTTCTTGAGGCATGTGCATAATAGATCAGAAAAGCAGGGAAACAGCCAACTTACACATGTAGGGAACAATTTGAATATCCTAGGACGAACCTGAAGATAAATTTGGGGGATGGGGATCCACAGACAAATCCTGGGCATTGCAGTGCAACTTTGGGACATGGCAGCATTATAGTAAATACAAAACTGCTGTGTTCATTTCTGAGATAATGTGTTTATACTGACAGATAGATTTACTTTAGGAGAGAGGCACAACTCAGAGAATCATATCCATACATTTTCACCTCAGATTCTGATGTGGTAGTGAGTTCTGCAAATATAAGGCATTTATGTTTCTCAGCATTGCATCTAAGCCTGTAACATACTTGTTAAAACATACAGAAAAGCAGCTACTTTGTGCCACTGGGGCAACCTGCTACAGAGGACACGCATACTGGGCTGTCTCTGACCTGGAGAACTTCATTTTGTACTTCTTGTACTTCTTGTACTTCATTGAAGACTGTGAAATCCTTCTGGCTTTTCTCTGGCAAGTGTAGAAACAGAAGAATGACATCAAGGCACATAGCTGGGACCCACTTTTTTGTAAGACAGGGCTTTACAACACAAGATGTTGTTTTGTAGCATGTCCCCTTGGGAATCTCCTGGAAGAGAAGCAAAGATGGGGAACAAACCCCTGCTGGTCGCATTTTCTTGGTACTCTACCACAGTCTCATTTGACTTCACAGTTTAATCCAAATAGACAGCAATCTTTAAGGGATTCTAATCCATTTTTACAAGAACTTGAAAACCCACACTGGGAAAACTTCAGTTTTCCATCATAAACACAAACTATGTCATTGCTAGATGAACCGTGAAAAGCCCGTTCTGGGAATAAGGTGAACATTTCAGGGATGTTAGGGGTGTTTTCCAACCTTACCAATTCTATGATCCAAAACATGCACAATTGCCACTGAAAAATTATGTCTCCTTTTAAGAAGTCTTGATCTTAAAAATTATTAATGTAGTGCAAATATTTATGTAGTTGCTAGAGTTTACAAACAGGGTTTATCAGCCCTGCTCCCAGTCCTTTCCATTCCAAAGATGCCCATGCTGTACTGTAAGGAACTGAGAACTAGTGTGAGCATCCTGGCCATTCCTGTGAACTTCAGGAGTTCACAGAAGCTGTAGCCATTCTCATCTCACAGAAGCACTGCTTCAGCACCTCGGAAAGCCTCCTTGAACACAAAGGATGTGAGCTCTAATGGGATGGGAATGGGTTCTCCTTTCCTACCATCCTACTGTGGTTTCATTCTTCCCCTGCTGAGGCTGGGTGACATGTTTCCATTGAGTTCACTGATTCAGCAAGATCGAGCCCTTGGTCTTAAATAACTAAAGACTGCAAACTGAATATTGTAGCCATGGCAACAGCCAGCTCAACTTTAAACCCTCTGATATATAAAAAGGCAATTTTCTTTATTTTTTCTCCCTGCATTTTTATATTTCCAGAACTTACAATGGTAATAATGGCCTCAGGCCCTAACCTCTACCAGCCAGCCATTAACTTCATGGAAATGCCTTCTCCATCAGCCCCTATTGTCAACAGCCAGCACCATTCCACAGAAACCATAGGGTCTCACCATGCTAACACGACTGGACGTCTCAGCTGTGCCACAGCCCTTTGCAATCCTGCTGCAGACTTATTTCCTGATCATGACAAGTGAACCGGGTCTCCATTTAGAGAGGCTGCAGGACTCTGCGGTGCTCCTAACTTCCTCTTGGAAAATGGGGAACAAAATGTCTCTCATCAGACTGATTGCCATTGTGTCCTGCACACATAAGCTTATGGAATTGATGCATATCTCTGCCCTGCCCCTCTGCCTTCTAGGCTCATCCATCTTTCTCTGAGTGAAGCAGGAATACTTTCATGTGTCAGTTTTATTTGGTGTCCTGTTTGTGCCTCAGAAGCTTTGTCAATGCCATTGTGAAAACACTGGAAATAGTGGGAGTAGTTCCTTGCTAACGCTGCTAAAGCACAGACAGCAAAGGAACCTCTTGCATTTTAAGATTTTTTTTTACTCTTTTTAAAATTCTTTCTGGAAACTTTCCTTCAAGACCCAGGGCTGGATTAACACAAATTAACTCTTTAGCATGTGTAAGACACTGCTTGCCTATTCATAACAGGAACAGAAGACCTAAATCCTGTGTGTAATTTTGTCCTTGATTTTGTATGTGGCCAGTGGTTTAACTTTTGTGCCTCAGTTTCTATTGCTGTTAAAAAGGAAAATGATACACTTCTATCTCTTCGAATGGTCATGAAATTAATTTCCCTGTAATGCGTGTATAGTATGTAGAGATGGCAGGATGAATGGCAATGGTAGCAGCTATTATTATATATCACTTTCAGCAGCTAGCAATTTCTACAGTAGGTTAAATTCTGGCCCAAAAAGTACTTGACTGTGTCTCTTTAAGGTCACAAGCTATTATGAGTTGAAGAGTAAAATGCTTTGTATATGATCATGAATAAATGAATTGAGTATCTCTGCCCAGCAATGTGGGATATGGAAACGATGCTGAATACCATCAGCCTGAACTATCAACATCCATCAGCTTTACCCTTGCTCATCTCTCAGATGTCACAATATGAAACTCACTTTCCCCCGAGATTTCAAACGACTGGGGCTAAACAGCAAAAAAACATTCGGTGACTAAATTTGCCAGAGAAGGTCTCAGTCACGAATGACTAAAAACAAAATTATAGAGCAATCTCAGCTGACTGAGAGCAGAATGAAATGTGATTCATTTTCATCCACCCGGCAGGGACTGCAGGGAAAAAAAGATTGGATTAACCCCTTTTCTGCTAGCAATGCCCATGCTCCCTGGGCTGATGCACATATAGTTTGCATTCCTCAAATATTAGGTCTTCCGCTTGTTTTGTAGGGGACCTCACAGCTTTTATTAGTCATGTGGACCAGACCAGTAGGAGGACTGTGCTAAAAAGATTAGTGCACTATACTTTGATATTTTACACAGTTTGTAGGAACAGAACCATAGACCCCACTGCCCTCTACCAAGCAAGATATGACTGCCTGCCCAAAAAAACACCCTTGTAGTCTGAAGATGAAAGACAAAATCTGGACAATGACATGTAGTGGTAAGATAAAACATTTATCAGCAAGGCAGTCAAAGATGCCAGCACTGCATCACTGCAGGAGATAAGGAATTGTAAGTGGGGAACAGAGGTGGATAATGACATGGTGTTCTGAGTGCCTACAGGAGGGATTCCTCACACACAAAGAGCAGCAGAGGAGAAAACGTGGACATGGTAGCCTGGAAGTTTGACTACAAGACAATGGAACCTGGTTTCCTGGGAATACAGGTAGATGTTTTGGGCAGAAGCTATTGTGGCAGGCTTTCTCATCCAGTCTGCACTTATAAGCTTGGGGATCACCACTGGACTCAGCTGGAGGCCTCAGGGAGGAAAAGGTGCTTAGTCACCTGTGCTGTGCTGTCCCCTGGGGAGAAGCTCCCCAGGAAATTTCTGACCCTTATTGGAAGGGGGCAGGTGAGACTACCGGAACTGAACTCCTCCCATGACACTCACATCTGAAGGCTGTGTTAAGGTTGGTCATATGCACCAGGTGGTTCTGCATTCTGGCTGATCACCTGCTCAAATAAAGAAATTAAAAGCATGTCTGCTGTCCTAGCCCAGAAAAATTGTTTAAAGAAAGACATCAAAGTAAGAAAAATTGCATTTTTGCCAGTCAACATCAGGGATGATCTTTCTTTCAGCATTTTCCCCACACATTTCCTAAAAACAGAGTAGATAAAGTAACAAATCAAGCAAAGGTTCTGAAAGGTCATATAGTGATCTCTCTGGCAACAGAAGCCAAGGGCCTGTCCACAAGTCAGGCTCCCTGAGGAAGCATTGCTCGTGAGGTCAGAGGCAGACCTAGGATATGATGATTTGGGCAAGAGTTGCTCCTTTGGTGTCTGATACCCTCCACATCATCACTGCACTGAAAAATCTCTGTATAACACTGCAGCAGAGTCATGATACAGCAAGTCAAGCTAATGGATGATGAATGTGATACTCAGAACAAAGTGGTAGCACAGGTGAAGTGCTGGAGCAGGAGCAATTTACTCAGAGCTGAACAAATGCTGGATAGAAGGCAGACTTTCCCTGCCATCTTTTGAGAACACTAGATAGAAAGCTCCCTTAACAACTACCAGATTAAATCAAGAGGTCAAGCCACGGGCAGTTGACAAAGCAGGAACTTCGTAATTCAACAGCTTGTAGGTCGTACAGGAATGGTCCAAGACAGGCTTGGCTGATGCCAAATGCTTTCTGCTTTATGCACACTGTGGTACAACTTACATGCTTCATTTGGTTTCCTTCCTTAATGGAAAAAAATCTCATGAACCTTAAAAACATGTTTTAAAATCATCCAGCTTTATGGCTTATTTAATAAATTTCTAATTGGTCAGTTTAGTCACATGACCGTGCTTTTCAAACAACATCAGCAAAACCCTTAAGGTGAGTGAGCAACAGGAGAAAAAAAAAAGATGAAAATACCAAGATTGTATGCGCTTGGGTTTGCTGAAGTGTTACAGGGAAAAGAAAGCTCTGTTAATATGGCAAGGTTAGGGTCTGCCTGGGCCAAAACTAGCATCTCACCAGGACTATGACTCTCAGTGGAATTACCATTGTTGCACTGCTTCCCCTCTGTAAAACTGGTTTACACAGAACTGGCTCAAGTTGTGTAGCTGGCATGGTGAAGCTGCACAAAGAAATGTCCAAAGGTTCCCACACTGCATTTCCGGCTTGAAATTTCTTCTGTCACCTCTCTTTTAAGCCAGCTTTGTGTGTTAATTAGATTGAATTAAAAATATTTGCTTTCTTTTATGGTTAGCAAACCACCAACGTGCCTGTAACTAAGTAATAGTAATTGGCCAAATCCTTACATGGATAAAACACCTCCTGAACAGCACGATGGTTATCTTGTTCTCTGATATATGCAAACAAGTCCATTATCTTCAATGGAGCAGCACTTGTATGATGGAGGGAGAAAAAGAAATTTGGCCTAACAAGACTCTTTCAAGAGAAGTGACTGAGTAAAGGTCTGAATTTTGCTGATTACCAGTTATTTTAGGAACCACATGCACAGGCGCTTTCTGACTCATGTTGCTGTCAGTGAAGGGCAGCTGTGCAACAGCAGATTTGAGCCCAGGAGTCTGGGTTTGACTCTGATTCACAGCATGATCTTCTTCAAACCACTTCTCTCTGGGGTCAAGATACTGTGTGAAATAGGGTTGGTAGTATTGCTCCTTGTTATCCAGTACTTATAGATCCCTGGAAAAGATTGCTGTGCTAGTGCAAAAGCAGGAGTTCAAACTGCCTGGCTGCCCCCAGAGAGTCTGAAGGGGCAGGATAAGTCAGGCTGCACTGGGCTGGACTTGAAGGTGGGAGGTCCAATATGGTCTCCTTTATGTACTAAGAGACACAGTGATAAAAGAAGATGAACAAAAGCTTCCCAATGATTGGCTTCAAATGGAAAGGTATTTGCAAAGTATAGATAGAATTTGCTTTGGTTCTAATTTGCTTTGCTTGGTTAAAGTAAAACCAAAGAATGCAATTAGGATTTCATGCAGATGAAGCCTCGCTATGTTTTGTAAAGTGAAATCTCTTTCCTTGACCTGGACTCACATGCCACAACCTGTTCACTGCACAAAGAGAAGTTGTAATAGAAATTTTTATCAAAATGACATCCAGAATCACAATCAGTATCAGTTCCCTTTTCTAATCTGTGCTGGATGGATACACACTGAGTAGAATTACTTGACTAAGAACTTGTCATCCAGAGAAAGAGGAAACAAGCAGAGAAGTGCTATGACCTAGGACAACACAACATGCCACTGGCAGACAGGGGAAGGGGCCAAAGTATCCAAAGTCCTTGCTAAGTCTAAATTTCTGCCTTCACAGAAGAAATATATTGCTATTTTTCCTGTCAAACAGTAAGTTTGCACAAACAGTATTTTAGCATAAGATTATGAGAATAAAGCTGTTGATGAGACAGCACTGAATTTGCTGAGCAGTATTTGCAGGAAATCAGGGGAGAGTTTTCAAAATGTCAAAACAGTTCATTTTTGTACAAAATGTTTCATTATTGCTTTAAAATATCCTTTGCTAAAGAAATTGATTTGGAGTAAAGACTGGAAAAATAACAATGCCGGAGAAATGGACAAATAAGCTGAGAACTAAAAAAAAATATTGTTTGACTCCCACAAGTACAGAATTTCAATTTTAGTGTTTTTTGGTTGAGTCACACAATCTATAAATTCATCATCTTCCCAACCCTGCTCCTGACATTTTAAGACACGTGCCCTCCATTGGAGAGATGGTGTTGTCAGCTCCACATCATTACATACCCTATAACTCCAGGGACAAAACTGTGGTTGGAACATTCTGCATGGGAGTTCTCATGAGCACAGTTCTGCCACCAGTCTTTTCATGGGCCTCCTGTGCTGTGAGGAATTAATATTTGTCCAGTATTAATTAAATAATAATTTTTCACCTGCAGCTCACCTGTTGAATAAATGGAAGATGGAAGGCAGCTCCTTCTGGCGTCCAAGAACATTTGTGCAGCCAGGTAAACTCTTCTCATGTAATTCCTCCCGCTTTCTTATGGGCCGTGTCAAACTTAGTGATAACTGACACCAAAACCACACTTGTACTGAAAAGCCACTTGCAAAATGAATGGAAATTTGCAATCCACATGCAAAAAAGATAATCAAAGGCATAAAATAAATGATCTGTCTTTGCATTCAGTCTGCAGTTCCAGAGGATCCCAGTCACTTAATTACCACACAAGACTGCAGTGCAAATGAGAGTAAAGGCATGCAGTTCCTCTTGGAGGAACAGGTTTGTGCTCCTGTGATTGAGGGTAAGACACAGAGGTAAGGGAAATTTTCAGGAAAAGCTGCAATCCCTTCTTTGTGCTTTTTCCAAATTCAAGGCAAGCTGGTTTTGTGCAAAGCACAGCTTCCTCCCCTGGTTAGAAGTAAACCAGGTGAAGATGTGATGGTGTGAACTGCACACAGCCATTGCACAAGTTCTAAATATAAATTTGGGCAGCTGCCCTACTTTGAACCCTGCACTGCTGGCACTCAAGCAAGCTCACCTATATTTGCATATGCTGCAGTTGTACCTGACAATCCCATTGCAGACACGGCTCCAAGTGGCACCACTTGTGCAGACACCTCCGCCATGTTGCATTGCTCCCATCTCTGTGTCTCCAGAGCAGCCGTGTCTGGTGGTCATTGCACCTGGCATTCAGGCTGTTGTGTGCTTCCTGAGCCACAGCTCCCCATAGCCTGGTCAGCAGGCTCTGTCTCATCGGGGTTTGGAAGGGATGATAACACACAGAATCAGAGTAGGGAAAACCCACAGTATCTGGGATGCAGTGGGACCATGCCCATGCTGTGTGTGCAGTTCCACAAGGGACATTGCTGAGTGATGACCTGGCAATGAGGAGAGGACTTGAGCATTACTGGTGACAGGCTTGCTGGTCTGCCCTGGTGCCAGCCTCCTCTCATTCCACCATGCACAGAAATATGTATTTAATTAAGAGTCATATGCTATGCACAACTCTCTTGAGAGATAGGCTGGAGCTCTCACAGAGCCACCAGGCATTTAAGGAGCAAAGGGCCTCAGAAGAAGGATAGGGCTTGTTTGTTTTTTCTTGTTTCTTGGAGCATTTCCATCTCAGACTGCCTAATTTAAAGTGCTTCCAAGCCTGTGCTCTCTGAAGGCCTGGCCCCATTCAGCTCACGGAGATGGAAAACAATTTAGGTCTCGAAGCTACAGCAGGGTGATGCAGCTGATAAGGGAACTTCAAGGTTAAACAAACTGTTTTGTGGGCAGGGGATTGGGGAAGGATCTCCACAGAGCTAAGGAACAAGATGGGGAAGCACAGGCGGTGGAAAATGGGCAGGAGAGAAACACTTCCCTGAACCCAGAGACACTTTTCTGAGGCAAGAGCAAACAGAAGGCTTGGAGACATAATCCACAAATAACTCAATATTTTTTGTCATTGCTGTTGGGCCTTGTATAAAGGAAAACAGAATACAATTTTTGGCTGGGCAGTACTGTAATAAGTGAAAAGTAAATTTTTTTTATTTATATATTTTCATAGCATCTTCCAGTCAAAAACTTGCTGTGCTTTAGTCCTATCATCTTAGTGATGCCAAAAAGAGAATCAGGGAAATTCCTGTGTGAGGGGATGTCTTCTCTGTAATATATTTGCACAAGCGTTGTCATGCAAAATGACATTTACCTGGCAGGGAGGCAAACAAACCCTTTCAATCAAACAGCCCAAATGCAATGACATTACACATTTCACCTATTTGCATGGCACATCTTTTAGAACTTTGTATCACCCAGTACTCTGTCATCACACTGTTGTCCAGAGGAAGAGAGCTTATCTTTCCCACATCACACATGAGGAAATTCCAGAGGGAATAAGCACATTGCACATAGTGTGCTCTAAAAGTCTTGGAATGGACCTTAGGGGTTGCTGCCCAATTCTCCCCTCTAGGTGTCAAACATACTTCCATGGTAAACAGTGCACTTATCTCTGCTTACCAGGCCCAGATCCTAGAGGAAGGCAAATCCCAGTTTTAACTGTGTTATCAGTCATGTAGCTCCAGTTGGAGAGCAAAGAGGAAAGGGACACTGTGTAGCTGTGGTTTTGACACTGCATAGCTGTGGTTTTGACACTGCTGTTTTAAGCCATCAGTAGAGATTGGGCAAGTCTGTATTTTCATATAACTGTAATCGTGCCACTGCTATTTCACACTTGGTAATTGCTTGCTGCTAGCAAAAAGTAGAACTCATAAGGCACATGCGTCCTGCCAGGAGCTGAGATGGGGTTTTGCAATTCAGGCCTCTCTCTCTAGCAGAAATATTGTCAGTGATGAGGAGTCTGGGCCTGATGGTAGATCACCATTCAGGTGATCCCTGGGTCCCTTGAGACAGCTTCTCTTTCCTTTTATTTTCCCAAATGTTGTTTTTTCTTGCAGATGCAAGAATGTAGTGCTTGAGAGTGTCCATTTGCTAGGTTACTCTGGCACTACACTTCCTAATGAAATTGTCGGTACCTTACATAAAGTGACTAAACAATAACTTCTGTAATAAATGAGTCAGGATGGTCACTGGCACTATCTTCACAAAACGATTGGAGAAATGGGAGATTGCAGACTACCCACAGGAGATCTTGCAAATTGCTATAACTGTATATAAATAGAAAGAAATGTCAGCTAAGGTCCTGCTGACTCAGTGCCACCTTGTGTTTTTATCAGGAAGCACAAGGAAGCTCAAGGAAGGCTGTCAGTGAGGGGCAGAGAGGGATTCTGAGTGGGAACTCTGCCTGCTTTAGGCTGTGATATTATGGATTCACTCAGAGCAGCCACTGAACAAACACAGGAAGCCTTTCTCCTGCAGGAATGCTATGGCTCTCAGCCATCCAAGCCTTCCTGGAGGAGAGCTGGTACCACTGGAGCAGATTGAGGTACAGACAGGTAGAAGTTTTTTGCCCTGCATCACAGGGCAGTCAGTGAAGAGCTTTGGAGCAGGGCCTTGGTTTTATAATGGTGACCTACAAAGTCTAACCTCTATTCCAGACTCTGGTGAGACAGAACCATGTGGGCAGCATTAGTAAATGTCATTATACAAACTTGCAGGATGCTACACAGAGGAGAGCAAGCTTATCCATATTCCTTCTTTCTTCCTTTTTTCTTAGTGGTTGCCTATGCAGAAGAACAGCCCAGGAGTGCCACGGAGCTGTCACTCCTCAGGAGCCCTGGTGTGGCTGATTGAATCCCATGTTTGTCTGTTGTGCTTCCACTGAGGTGGGAACACATAACTCAAAAAGGACAGACTGCATCATACCCATCTCTGCTCTTGTCTTCCCTGAGGAGAGGATGGCTCGTGCAGTCTGACACCACTGCAGCCCCAAAGGGTGCCCAATGGTGCTGGGGGACACCTGTGCAACTCACATCCCTGGGGCAAACTCTGCACAAGGTAGCAATGATGGGAGGCTCTTGGCCCTGGTGGCCTCCCTCTACTCCTGAAGTCTTCCTAAATTACAGACAAAACACAGCTGGCTGTCAGCTTCCATTTCAGTTCTCCTATAATTATTTTAAAAATCAGGAGTGGTGTCCATTT
This sequence comes from Irena cyanogastra, assembly GCA_013397155.1. NCBI lineage: Eukaryota > Metazoa > Chordata > Aves > Passeriformes > Irenidae > Irena > Irena cyanogastra. Next base: position 556,537 of record VWZV01004333.1, read on the forward strand.
CAGCATTGAAATTGTTCCCTAGGTAAACTTTGTTTTTGTGACGTGGAGGATCTGATGACTTTGCCTGGAGCAGTTCAGTGCAGACACTGTGACCCCTGCCCATACACCACAGTCCTGGCCTGCACCACCCCATGGCTGGGCCTGCCTTCATCTCCCTGTGGCTATGCCAAGGCCTTGCACTCCATGTCCTAATCCAGAACTGCTCCTGCAGATCTATACCCAGCTTTGCCCATCCTTCCCTCTCAAAATCTGAATGCAAGCTTGCCTGTTAATGAGTAAAAAGGCTGCATACAAATCACTTCAGGTTCTAAGACCACTTTCATTATCTAATATTTTAACTTTACAAAAAGGTAGATATAGAAAAAGCTGTAGAGATATAGATGCATAAATATGCAGTCTTGTTCCATCAAAACCACAGTGCTATAGCATTTTTTCTAGCCTAACCCTAGCAGAAAGTATTAACAGAAAAATTCATTTTTCCATTTAGTACACATAAGTACACAGAACCAAATCTCTCCCTGGAGTAAATTTGCTGAAGTCAAACAGGGCTTACATCAGAGAAGAATTTGGCAGTCTGTTTTTACTGAGCTCTACAGCAGAAATTCAAACATATGCTCAGGCATATTTCCACTGAACATGCTGAAAGCATGAGGCCACAATCAGGAGAGGAGTGAAGTCAAAACTCTGCCAGCATTTCATGATTATTTGGATCAGCCCATTTGTCTCATGTGCTCTTAACCATGTACTCTCCAAAAGAATGGAGAACAGAGGTGGATGGGGACACATTTTCCTCACTGTGAGGAAATGCATCGGTTTAAGCAAGAAATTTGAGAAGTAAAGGATAAAAAATAGTCTGCATGAGAAAGACACCCCAGATCACTGTTTTCCACAAGCAGAGGCCCCATTTCCACAAAGCCTAGCTTACCAAAACTGAGCACATCTTCAAGATCCACGCAGACCCAAGTCATCAGTGGGATGTACTCCTTTCCTACAGGAAGTTGCTAATATAAGTTGTCATAAACCAAACTCTCAGAGAGAAACCTTGTCAGTACTGAAGACAGTGGAAGCTTTGGTATTGGTTCCAGCTACCGCAGAATTTCATGTCCACCTGGTTTCTGTTCTTCACTGTTATTTGCTGTCAATGCACATGGAGTGGAAAGATTTTTGCTGGATAATAAATTGCTGCAGATAAGTTGAACCCCTAGGAGCAGACTTTTGTAACTGTAAAAGGAGCATGGGGACATTGATAAAACCCTGTCTGATCCTGTTCTTCTAGTATTAATCTGAACTCAACAAATTTGAAACCAATGAAATGGATCTGAACACTCTGGATTTTCTTATGCACCTTCTTTTATAGAGTGTTTTCTTATTAAAGATGCTAAAAGTGAACCTTTTTGCTATGTAACAGTGATTTCACATATAACTTTCTGTCCATGGGAAGAGAGAAGTTCGTTATAATCACAAAAACTGTCTGAGTTTGATTGCTCTTGATAATTTCATTTAGTCAGTGCCAGTTCATTAATTTACCAAATACATATATTTTAAAATTGCATTTCATCAAGCTTTATATTTTGTCAAGCTGAAAAACAAATTCCTAAGAGAATCAATCTGCCAAATGGCTGAAGCTCATTTAATCCAGGCTCTATGTGTCCATGTAACCTCAGCTCAACTTTTTCAAACGGTTGGATGGTTTGTGTGCAATATACCAGCAATCCCCATCTAGCTCTTCATAGAAAAGTGTCCATATCAGAGAAAGTCACCATCAGAACTAGAGAGCAGAGAGTAGAGAGACTGACCAGACCTTTAAAATAGCTCACCCTTACCGCAGATACCTCTAGTTCACGAGCAAGTCACGTTGGAAGGAGAGACGGTGATCGGGAAGTGTCTCCTGATCCTGTCCATCATGCACAAGTTCTGTCACTTAATAAAGAACCTCATTCCCCAGAACCCTTCAAGCCAGGACCTTTCACCCAAAGTGAATCAATTTTTAAAGTTGAAAGCCCAACTTTGAAATAGGAAGGAGAGTTTAAAATACTATTTCATTCTTTCAAGCTGTGCTACAAATGGCCAGCACCTAGGGGGGAAACATTAACTCCAAGGACCAGTGAAAAGACATATAAATCACGTAGGAAAACATCTTGGCCTAGCGGCTACTAACCCAATGGAGATAAATCTAGGAAAAATCTTCCTGGAGTTTTGCAGATTTTATTTTAAAAGAGAAGAAATAGGGGGGAAAAAAGCTTATTTACTGTTTTTTCTGCAAATTCAACTAATGCCTTTTCCTGGTCTTAAAAAATTGAGAGCCAGACACAGTTAAGGGATAAGGGGTTTTTACCCTGGTGTTTAATAAGGATCCTTATGGTGCACCACTTCGCCAAGGTGGGATGCGCTGCAATGCACACGCACAATAGATGTCCTATACAATTTACAGACCTTACAAATTAGCATATCTAACAAGGATGCCCCAATGGGAGGCCTGGATGAATGGTGTGATATTCCCTCATTTGAGGAATTCCCCCCTGGATGGGGCAAATCTCCAGTTTACAGGATATGTTCTTCAGGGGGCCTTGGTTTCTCAAGATAGCTTAGGGTTTTCCAGCCTCCTACTATGAGGCTTTTAGGATGTTTGGTGTCCTGGCCGAACAAAATACTAGGACTATGCTAAGTTATCAGACTTAGGGAATTACAAGGATGCATGCTAAGAATACTGAGGATACATTAAAGTTATATAAAAGAAAAGGCAAAAAATCATCTTGGCATCACAACAACAAAATTCAGTCAGTATTATAACATCTCTACAATACTTCTTTTCTTAAATCAGTAAACCATGAAACAAAATATTGTACCCTTTATTTTAAGCTGTAAAGCTGTTACAGAATTTTGACATTTCAATAGCAACCTTGTATTGTCTGGGTTTGCATTCACAACTCCTAAGGGTATGAGCTCAGCAAAGTTAGAGAAGATAAAATATGAGATAAAACAGTAGAGACGAGGGCACCTAGGACCACTTCGGGGAAAAAAGACAGAAATGTCTTGGCCCACTAGCTTAAATTCCCTTTCAAGGCCCACAGTATAATCCAGGATTCAAGAGTCTCACTATCTCTTGTTGTTAGCAAGCAACTGTAAAACCCAGATGCAAAATGCTTGCCTCATTCCCCTCTGTGTGCTGACCTACAAGGAAGATAACTGTGTACTTCTTCTATCAGTTCCTCCCACAGCCCGGGTAGCAGAGGTCTATACAGCATGTATAAATGTTCCCACGTTGCTGATGAATCACCTAGGAATGAATCTGAACTCACATGATGGAATTTCTGGTTTTCATTTGCTTGTTTTTTCAAACACATGCACAGACATATATAAGAAAAGCAAGGCACTGAAAAACATCCTGATACTGGTAAGTCAGGTATTTGGAATATAGGAAGTAGCAGGAGCAAATGGAACATGGAGACCTAGTAAATCCAGTTCCTTGGAACATATTTCTGATTGTCTGGTCCTTCCTATCACAGACTAGTTGCTGATCAAAGACTGACTTACATATTGCATATTACAGCAGAACAGGGGGCTATACTGAAAGAGGATGCTGTCTTTAGGATCTCTACTCATTTATTGCCAGGATGGAAAAACGTACAGTAAACAAGGCAAGAACTGAGAGTAAAGAAGAGCTGGGTTTCAAGATTAATGTATCTGAATGTCTAGAGGGATGGGTTTTCTCTTCCTGCTAGTACAAATGTCATTTGTACGAATGTTTTGGTTTAAGCAAGACACTTGAGCCAATTACCACAAGTGGTCACTCACTGAAGATGCCCTGTTTCCTTGATTGCTGACTTGAGGTCTGGACTGTGATTTACAGGACATCCTGAACACAGCTGTCTACAATGAAGAAAGATGGGAGCTATTCAAATATATAAACAACTTCAAAACTCCCTCCTGCAATGTCTCTCCCTAATTTTCCCAAGCAGGAGCCCAAACCAATAGAATGCCCTTAGCAGCCAGAACTGATGTTGCACTAAGTTGGTTAAGGTCTGTACAGCGGTTAGCCACTATAGTGCCTCCAAAAAGACTGGTAGAAAGTTCATAATTTTCCCTCTAGAGTAGGGTTTGAATTGTATCCAGCAAATAGAGCCTGGAGCCATATGCCAAACAATAAGAAGGAAATAAAATATTGACTAGCTGCTTACTCATAAAGCTCCATCTATCTGTGCATTGTCCAGAGACAGAACTGCTGGGTAAAAAGTAGTGTGAAGAGATGCAGTTAAAAATTCATTGTATACCACAGAGAAGACTCCAGCTTGTGCTTGCTAACTTTGTATTTGACATCCTTTAAGATTTGAAACTTATTTTGCAATCATAAAGATGTTCATAGAAGAGTATGTACCTATGTGCAAGAGTGTTTCTGTGTTTCTCCCAGTAGGATTGTATTCAGAACTGGGTCCCTAATTCCGTTAGATTTCGGTGGTATTGAAATCTATTAACGGTAGTAAACTTTTTAAACAATAATGAGGCAAACTGATAACTCACTTTAAAATCACAGGTGGCTCCTGCAGTCAGGGAAAAATACCCTTTATCCTTCTGAATCCTTAGCTAGATCTGCTGACAAGGCAGATAAATGCCTCTGAGGCTTACCTGGGCCTCTGTGCCTCTTTGCCTCTCTCTTCACCTCTCCTTTACTGAGATATGTGTGTCTTTCATGGGAATGCTGCCTGTGCCAAGAGTTAGAAATCCAAGAGCAAAGTTTTCAGGTAACCAGCTGTGTAATCTGAAGTACAAGAGGTCAGGGTCTCAGAAGGGAATAGAGAACAACCCGGAGCATCTCTGGGGAAGGCAATGGCAAGACCTGAGCTCCATTTTTGTGCTTCTGACTTTAATGAGTTTTGCCAGCCTTTGTGCTTCCACTCTGCTGCCCCTTGGACATAGACAAAGGAGTACAGTTAAAGGAATTTACCTGCGGCCTCTATCAGAGAAGCAGACAGACAAAAACTACAACCTCGAAACAGAGAGAGGAAGAAACAATTGGTTGTCAGCTTCTAATCAATAAATTCTCCTTGGACTGTTTCTAGTTCACCTGAGCCTGATCAATATCCATTGGGGAACCTTCCAGTGGGACCAACTTTTAATTTATCTCCCAATTTCCTCTCCAGAGCCAAGACATCAGATCTAATAACTGTGCCTGTTTACCGGGTTTGCTTTTCCTCCTGACCTGAACACAAGGAGGATATTATGCTTCTTGATGGGGAAACAAAGATGTTACTGTGCAAAGGAAATGCTCAGTGCAAGAGCCCTGGATGCCCACATGCAAACAGACATTTCTGGCCTTCCTAAGGAAAGGTGAGGGTGCCAGAGGAGAGCCAGAGAAAATAAATTAGTCACTGGAGAGATGAGACCAAGCACAAGGAGACAAATGTGATCAGACACTAAGAAGGTACGATGGAAGGACACAGAGGGAAGTAGGACAGAGGATCTAGTTCTTGGGACTGGTAGGCTCAGAGACAAGAATATAAATAAGAATTAATAATGTTTATTATTATTATTATTATTATTATTATTATTATTATTATTATTATGAAGAATCTACCAGTTGGTCCTCAATAGTTTTGTCTTGAGCTGTTAAAAGTGATTGAGCCACTGAAATTCTAGGGTATTTGAGTACTTAATCCACTTGCTACACATTTTTACTCTCCCATGTCCCCAGATAATGTATAATAGGAACACTTTCCCTATGGATACCACAGGGAGGAACTAACCCATGGAAATGGATTGAAGAAATGAATAGCTACCTGGGTTCCATGTTCCTTGCAGTGATTATTAGTGACGTGGTGTGACATACTTACTGGTGCTTTAGAAATGCTAAAGAAATGCTAGACTACTGGTTATGGGATAAATCTGGAATGCACTGTTTTATAGTAGAGATAACTTTGTTGGGATTTTATTTTTGTACATCTAAACTGAAGCCCTTACCACAAGGCTTATCCTGCCCAGACATCAGATTTAAGAAATGCTTCACCTTGCCCTCCTTAGCCCAACCATGAATTCAGAAAATGGGTTGTAGGCATGATAACAAAAGGATGGGAAAACTAAGCAGAGAATTCACAGTGCTACAGAAAGCCTCAGGTATGTTAGTGCTCTAGCCTTAATAATGCCAAGGGCTTCCTATTTGCAGCTCTATAACCCTTAACATAAGCTGTTGAGTCAGTGCTTTTCCAAAGTTCCACTGGGAGTATTTTTCTTCTGCTGTTCCCATGCTGCTATTCTCATTCTCTTTTCCTTTGTTGTCCTCATGCTCTTGTACTTTTGCTCTCATGGTCTTGCACCTGCTTTGAGAGTCTGGGACCTCAGCCTTCCTGTGTGATCCCTGAACAGAGAGCATCATCCTTCCTTTTCTCTCTCTGTGTTTTTCACTCACTCCCAAAGTAGATTTGTTGGAGCTGATGTGTGCCATCAGCCACAGACCCTGCTAAGATCCCATTGTGGATGTAAGCATCACTCACACTTTGTGCAACAACAGCTGTGACTGAGGTGCTGCTATGACTAAGGGTGGTGCTTTCTGTGTCAACAAAACCTCCAGAAAAGCAAAGAGCAGCTACCAGGAACAGCAAAGCCACTCATTAGTTGGGAAGAATGAGAGTGCAAACAAAAGCTGTACACACACTCTTTCTTAACTCCTGTGCCACCCTACTGGAGATGCCATTACCAGACACCCACTCAAACCAGACATTGCTGGTTCTGTGTGAGAAAACTGTTAAATAATACCAGTTAGTGATTAATATATTTTTTGTGTACTAGCTTAAGCCTGTTTATGCAGACCATTGCACTAGCAAGAAAGGAAACAGAATGAGAGAAAAAATTAAACAAAAATACTTATGCCCTCTTTCATGTGAATTTAATTTGGTAAAGAGTTGCAATGCCCTTTGGGAAAAGCACTTTTTTGCCTATGCATAATCATGGATGTGTTGGCACATTGCTCATGCATGATGTTTTCTAACAATTCCTACAGTCCAAGTGCAAGAAAAAGCACAGTGTTGTCCTTCTGGGCCTGGAAGTTAAGCAGCTCAAAGTCTCAGGAGAATACAGAAAATAAGGAGGATCAGACAGAGCAATAAACAGATTTAACAGCAGGCAGACTGAAGCTTACCTGACAAATAGCAGTCTAAAAGAGCTGGGGATATGAAAGATGAGAGATTTATTTTCAGGTGGGAGGGGTGTACTTGGTGATGTGGCTGAGTGGCAGGTGCTGCAGAACAGAGCATGCTTGTCCCATGAGTGATGGAATCCAGATGAAAACTCAGAAAGGGCAAGAGATGCAGAAGGAGATACAGAGGAGAGACAGCAAGATGAAAAGAAAGAGGAATATGGAAAACAAGACTTTATCCAGATCCTGCTGCATTTGATAGGAGTGTCGTTCATGCTTTTATTTGACTGCAGACATGGACTGAAGACATTGGTACACCTGACCCTGGAGTCTAAAGATCTGGCTTAGTCTCAGTACAAGCTACTGGCATGAAAAGCGTTAAACTGAAGAGAATAAGAAACTACAGTACAATGCAATCAAGAATCCTGGCCCTCCTTCTCCCCCTTAAACTGATATAGTCGATATTTTAACTCTTTGTGGAAAATCTCATTAAATGTCAGAATGTCAAGCAGAGCAGGACAGAGCCTTTGCAAAAGGAACCCTGGATAAAAACCCTTACTTTATCTACTCTGGTTTGCAGCATTTTCTATCCTCCTGATTCCACAAATTTTACCACTCCATGTCTATGTTCAGGAGTTAGAGATGATGTCAAAAATACAAAAGAAACCAAAACCAAAACCAAA